>JASVEL010007011.1:600000-1016910 GCA_032618575.1 Nicotiana noctiflora | reverse complement strand
AGATTGATTATCGTAATCGATTGATTGTTGTTTGTTGATAAGTGTGTGTATTCGAGTCGATTATTGAAGCCGAATAACATTCTTGCTTCTTTCATTTTTTCTTTTTCTCTCTCGGCCTAAGGGCTTAAATAAATGAAAATTTGTTCATCGATTGGGTGTTATTGATTGTGTTTGTTGTAATCGACTATTGAATGTCGTCGATTAGATTCGTAGGTTCGTTTGTTAGAACATTAGAGCACAAGTCCGGCATTGGCCGAGATTTCCCAATTCACTGTTCCTGTGTTTGTTTGAATGTCAATCGCACATATTGTGATTCGACTCAACGAATGTTGTTGTTTAAATTCACGGAATTATTGTTTGAGAATCCCGGGCAGATTGATTCATGTTGGTTTGAATTGAACTATTCTTTTGTTTGCTTGATTCTGTTGATTGATTCTGTTAGTTTATTGAATTGGATATAGTTGTGTTGGATTTTTAACTTAAAATCTGAAAGCCAACAGATAGTTTGTCTAAGAGGTGTAGTGCACATGGGAACTATGTCACATGTTTTGAACAGAAAGAACATGGCTTGCCAATACACCTTTTCATTTAAATAGGACTGGACAGAGAGTTGTCATGATAGTTCTTAGTGTATTAAACCCTTGTGAATGCTCTTTAGAGCTGGAAAACCAAAGGCACATGGGAGGATGATTTAGAGGTTCAAAGAGAGGCATGTGCAAGGAATATTTGACAGGTTTTAAGGATTGTTTTCTTTGCCTATAAAAGAAGGAGGCACTGGAAAACAGAGGGCAGAGAGTACACAGCAGAGAGCACACATTTGAGAGCAGAAAAACAGACACACAAACACAGTGATATACTCTTCTGATACACACACTGTTTTCACACACCCACTGTCTTCACACACACTGTTTTCACACACAAAGAGAGTGATATACTCTATATACTCTTTGATAATACTCTCTGATTGTCTCTCTGATTGTAAACAACAGTGAACATACACACACACTTTAAACTCTCTGTTTTGGCTTTAAACCATTCCTGGAACTTCCCGTATCTTTGGTTATTTGTTTCTTCAAAGTTGTTGTTGGAATTTGGGTGTCACTGTTTGGTTTGCTGCTGTTTATCGTATTGACTTTACTTGGTCGTCACTGGTACTGCTTACTGCTGTCACTGCTGCCAAATTTGTTGCTGACCTTCTCCTTCATTTGTAAAACATTTCCAGGTATACATTTTTACGATCCCGGTGTTGTGAAATGAAATGAAGTATCAAACGAAGTTCTGTTGCTGCATTTTTTATCTAATAGCCTCTTTGTTTTTTTTTAATTCCAGTTAATCAATTGTTGTTTTAATTTTAGTTTTGATTTGGTTTTGAGTTATAGTAACAGGGATTTGCTTTAGTTAGGATTATCTCCATTTAGTATAGGTTTGTGAACACTAGACTGAAAATTGGATTGTATAATGGGTATTAGTTATAATTTATGTACAAAATTACGATTTCTATAATGGTAAAAGGCAGATTAATGGTGAGAGGCGGATTAAATCCGGATTTAAGATTGTTCATTAATAGAGTTCAAGATGTATTAAAATCAGGATGTATATACTCATGTCTCGTTAAGAGCTTTTATTTGAACCAAATTCAATCCCGTTAAGAGCTTTTATTTGACCCTAAGTCAACAAGTCATGGAATAAGATATCATTTTGTACATGTTTAAATTAGAAACGACAAAACTATGCATCTTTAGATAAATTGAATTTTTGTTTAGTCTAGAAATCTTTTTTAATCGATATAGTTTCAAAGTAATCTGGATATTTTTTATTATTATTATTTACCTATTTGTCAAAGTCCGAGTCCATATTGTAATTAGTCTTTCTTTTGGTATGGTTTCAAATTAATGGAGCGATTTAAAGTTTAATCAGAGCATATAATTTATAAGCATGTATAAAAATCAGGATATTTTAGCCATTTATAATAATTGAAGCGACCGTGCTAGAACCACGGGATGCGGGGGTGCCTAACACCTTCCCTCGGGTCAACAGAATTCCTTACTTAGAATTTCTGGTTCGCAGACTTCATTTGGAAAGTCGAAATTTCCTCGATTCGGGATTTAAATAAATGGGTGACTTGGGACACCTTAATTTATTCCAAGTGGCGACTCTGAAATAAATAAAATAATCCCGTTTCGAATATTGTCACTTAAATCGGAAAAACTCCCTCGCGCATCTACCCCCCGGGATAGCGGGCGCGCCAAAAGGAGGTGTGACAACTAATATGGACAAAAAGAAGCTAAAATAACATGAACATCGTTCAAATAACATAAAAATTGTGTCAACAAGCACATGCAACGAAACTAAAGTAAGGGATCAAATGTATGCCACCAACACTCCAACGACATAAAAAAAATACAACATCACGATAAATTTTATTTTACATTAATTTGAACTTCATTCATTTGAGCTTTAAATATGATCATTCATTAAATGTAGTAGGTGTAATAATATGGCTAGGGACTTAGGGTAAATGAAAGAGTATTATAGAATAAGTGTAAAACGAAAAATTAAAATTTAAAAAAAAAAGTTTTTTCTTTTCCTTTTAGTATATCTTATCGGTTTATCGATAAACTGATAAACCGAAGAGGACAAATCGAAATCGATAACTCGATAAGAAAAATTTCTAAATCGATAAACCGATAACAAATAATCGATTTGATTTATCAATAAACCGATTCGAATGCACACCCCTACACTATAATGAGTTTGTTGTTGTTCTTCTTCTTTAAAAACCCTTAATATAAATTATTATTGGTTCTATGTTTTATTTATAATTGTATTACCAATGAACAGCACAAGCACGATTTGCTAGGCTCATTTAGCAAAACTTGTAGTACACAATTTAATTAACACGAACTGCACTTAAAACTATCATATAGATATTTCAATTAACGCTTTGATATAATACATATAGATATATCAAACTCCCCAAAAGCTAATTTTTCAATTTTTCCTATGCGAGTGTAAAAGTGAGATTGTTTTCAATGAATTTAAGGTGAACCCAAGATTACGGGTTAAAAACATATTAAAAAGACGCCGTCATTGGATAATAATGACTCATGTATAATGTGCACCTTTTTTTATATTCATATTAATTCTAAAGGTGCAAGCATGGTTATTAGCTACCTTTAGTTACAAATAAACATCCAATATTGTTAGTCGACAAAAATTTGTATTTTATTCTTTTATGTATAATTATTTACTCAAAATTTTATTTGAGTACAAAACTAATATATATATATATATATATATATATATATATATATATATATATATATATATATATATATATATATAGGTGAGAGTCTCTCGCAAAATAAATATGGATTCAATTTTCCGTCGTGTCCCCTTTTCCCTTCCCGCTTTTATTTTTAAATCTATATATGTAATATAATTTTTATTTTTTTTGAAAATACAAATTTGATGTGTAACTCGAAATTAGTAATTTAAAATTTTCCACAAACTAAACTTAGAAGAACAAGAAATGAAGCAATTATATTACATGAATTCTTTATCTTTTCTTTTATATTTACCTAAATAAGTCGACTATCAAGTACAAATCATTATTGATAAGGCCTTACCTAGAAGCCTATTGGGGAAGATATTCCGCCAAGATCTCTACAACTTTTATGTTAGAATTATTATAAAATAATGTTCTCACACGAAGTTTCACCGACGACTTCCCGTAAAGCAGTTTTATGCAATCACGACCATAACCAGATTAACAAAAGAATTTTCTGTTTATTCTTTAAGAAAAAAGTCAACCTTTTAAGTTTGATAGTAGGATGCCATAACTTAAGCAATATCCTGCCTTTTTTCAAATTATTTAAATTTAGTTTTCTCAGTGTTAAAAATTATTGGTTCAATCACCAAAATCACTACGTGGGTGACCATGAAGGCATTGCATTGATGTCAAGAAGGATATCACGTTACAAAAATAATAAACTTAGTGTAATCTTATAAATGGGATCCGCGAAGGATAATGTATAGGTAGACCTTTCCCCTACCTTATAAAAGTAGAAATGTTATTTCTGATAGACCCTCAACTCAAGAAACAGTAGAAACAAAATAAAGCAACTAAGTAGTAAACAAAGGTGACAACAATGCATTATGGTGACGGAAGTGAATAACATAGCATCAACAACAACAACGACAAATACAACATGTAATAATAAAGAACCATGGCTAAGAAAATACAAAAATAATCTTAATACTACTTGTAAGTTTACGAGGAACAAACTATTGATGGTCAACCTACGACCCTATATTACATTGCTAAACAATAATCATAGGTCCCCTATTCAATTATTCAAGACAAGTCTTGGTACTGACCAAGTTTTTGTTTGGAATTTGTTATTATCTTAGTGGGAAACCATGAAGGCATTGTATTGAGGCAAAATAAAGATGTCACATTGCTATAAAAAGCCAGAGTTCCCTATTGAATTATGCAAGTCAAGTTTTAGTTCTTTTTCTTTCCTTCTCCAATTATATTTGGTTGCAAAATCAAAATGAAAAGCTCAGGGAAGCTAGGGCAATGGACTCTCCTTGCAGTTGCTTTGGCAATTTGCTTAGCAGCCAGCACTGTTGTTGCTGATTACTCTTATGGTTATGCTTCTCCCTCACCTTCTTACATCTCTAAGA
Organism: Nicotiana noctiflora; assembly: GCA_032618575.1. Classification (NCBI taxonomy): domain Eukaryota; kingdom Viridiplantae; phylum Streptophyta; class Magnoliopsida; order Solanales; family Solanaceae; genus Nicotiana; species Nicotiana noctiflora. The sequence continues at coordinate 1,012,221 of JASVEL010007011.1, read as the reverse complement.
AGTATTACAAATCTCCATCTCTACCCAAGTACCCCGTACTTATTCCTTACTATAAGTCGTCTGCTCCTTCAAAAAACTATTACAAGTCACCCGCACCCGTAAAATACTACAAATCTCTAACCCCTACAAAATACTATAAGTCTCCGGCTCCCGCAAAATACTACAAGTCGCCGGCTCCAGCAAAATACTACAAATCTCCAGCTCCTGCAAAATACTATAAGTCTCAGGCTCCCACAAAATACTACAAGTCGCCAGCTCCAGCAAAATACTATAAATCTCCAGCTCCCGCAAAATACTACAAGTCGCCAGCTCCCGCAAAATACTATAAATCTCCAGCTCCCGCAAAATACTACAAGTCACCAGCTCCCACAAAATACTATAAATCTCCGGCTCCCACAAAATACTACAAGTCGCCTGCTCCCGCAAAATACTACAAATCTCCAGCTCCTGCAAAATACTACAAGTCGCCGACCCCAGCAAAATACTACAAGTCGCCATCGCCTGTAAAATATTACAAATCCCCATCACATGCAAAGTATTACAAGGCACCATCCCCAACAAAATATTATAAATCGCCTGCTCCCTCTAAATACTACAAGTCACCTTCACCAACAAAATATTATAAGTCCCCTGTTTATTATAAGTCTCCACCACCACCAGCTTATTATGAGAAATCACCTTCGTACTACAAGTCACCTCCACCTCCTCCAAAATACTATGAGCAATCACCTTATTATAAGTCACCTCCACCCCCACCAAAATACTATGAGCAATCACCATCTTCTTACAAATCTCCACCTCCACCATACTATCAAGAATCTACACCTTCATATAAATCTCCTCCACCTCCACCAAAATACTACGAGCAATTGCTTACTTACTTTTCACCACCTCCACCAGCAACCTATGAAAAATCACCATCTTATTCTTCACTTTCACCACCAGCGAACTATTACAAGCAAACTCCTACATATGCATCACCTCCACCACCTGAGAAGTACGAGCAATCCGCCACCTATGCTTCACCTCTGCCCCTATCAGCATCTCCTCCACCAACTTACTACTAATCTTAACTATTCAATCATTTTTCGCCATTTCCCATGATTTTAAATTCCTTTTTGTTTCTTATTTTTGCAGCTCCATTTCCTCTGCCAAAATTTGTTGTATGCTTTCCGAAATGATCGGCTTTGCTTATTTGTGTTTAATATATTTCTATTTTAATAAGTTGTATAAAATATTTATTTGGGATTTACGTAAGATCCTTAATATTTTCATCAATCGGTTGTTCTCATTATAAATCGAGATTCTTTGCATTTTTATTTTTCTTATTTCTGTTGTCTTCTTTGTCTAATACTGCGTGCTTTAATCGAGTGAATTCTTTCATTGGTTCATAAATATATCTCCTGGAAATTAATTAAATAACGCGGTATTGTCTCTTGAGAATTGTTTCTCTAGAATGGTTTATGACCTATATGTATTTACCTTCAAAATACGAGTAACAATTAAACTTGATTTATAATGTTAAAAATATGTGATTTAATTCAATACCTATTAATAATCAAGAAATATGATTTACGCCATGGCTTAGGGGATGTGGCATGAATCTAGCTTGCTTTAGTATAAATTCATACCGGTACTATATCGGGGCTGAACATACCCGACTTTAGTGTGCATCGTGTTTCGCCTTCGAAATCGAGTCTGGTCCCTCGAGTTCGAACCTAGCCTTACCCAGACTCGGACTTCGGACGACCTCCCAAGTGTATAGATCGAAGGCATTCGATCTCGATCGTATACAGCTAGCCCTCATGTTTCTTAGAGTAAGATGATAAGAAACGTTTTGATCCTCGTTTTCCCAAAGCCCTTAGTGATGATGTCATTTATGTGACGCATGCGTTCAAAGTGACCAAAACATCACCTTGATCCACTTTCCCAGAATATTGAGTGCACGCCAGTATTGGTCGGTTAGTAGCATCGCTGAACCGTCGTGACCCCTCTATAAATATGAGGTAATTCCTCTTAGTAAAGAACTTTACCTTTTCCTTACATTTTACTTGTCTTCATCTCTTTCTCTAGTCTCGTGTTTCCACCGCCTCTTTAAGCACCGGAAAATGCGAAGCTCTTGTAAGAAATGCCATATTCATGTACAGCCTGTATTCAAGCTTACAGCCATGGCTAAAACTTCCAAGGCGATCCCCTAAAAGGATAAAGCGGCATCATCTTCTACTTCCTGGCCGGCCAAACCGGTGGTGCCGCCGACTCTTGAGGAAATCACCCTCAATCCTTATATGATCAAGAAGAAGTTTAGCATTGAGAATCCCCCCAACGTCCCACGTCAATGTGAGCATGCATCTCGATATATTAGCCTGACATCGAAAAAGATTATCGAGGATGTGAGGAAGGACTGTGGCTAGGGAGACGAGGTCGTGATGTAGATCTCTAGCCCCGAGGAAACAATTACTTCCCACGTGGAGGGTTTTTCTAATTGTTTACACGTATTCCTTCACTCTGGGCCCCCTCAATCCGGTGGTGATCGATTTCTACAAAATATACGAAGTCACCATCGACCAGATTCACCCCTCCTTTTGGCATATCGTGATTATGTTGAGCTTCTTTTTTTGAAAAGGCCGAGGGGTTAGAATTCACCCTTAGCCATCTTATTCGATTATATCGGCCCCAGCTATTTCGAGGTCTCATCAAGTTGCAGCTTCGAACAACGAAAGTCATCTTCACCACTACTGACAAGACCAAAGATCGAGATTGAACAAGCTAGTTCGTTAAAGTAAGAACTTCGGATGTTATCCTAGAGACAAAATGTAGTTCTCGGAGAGGTGGAACTTTAAACGTAAGTAGAGCTCCTTTCTCCGGTATCTATTCATGTTCTGCTTCTTACCTTATAATATCTTTACCCTTCTTTTGGCAAACACTGCTTAGTCACTCCTTGCGGTGCCGGACCTCGAGGATTGGGTTCAAAAGTTAGCTTCCACCTCTTCCTACGATCAACATAAGTGGCGTGAATTAGTGAAGGGCCAGTGGGAGACTAGGAACCATGGTAAGTGCTTTCCCGAGTTTCAAATACTTTTCATATACTTGTGGTGTCAATTTGCTCATATTTACTTGTGCAGGCCTTGGGGATGCCTCTGAGATGACGCCAGCTCTTCCCGAGGTGAAGACCAAGCCTTCGATTCAGAAATCGGAGAAGGACAATAAAAGGAAGAGGGTTTTGAATCTCGAAGACCCTCAATGGCTGCGAAAAACATTTGCTCAATCAGGCTCAGATTCGACCCATGGTTCCCCAAACAATGAGGAAATTGATGGTGAAGAGTCAATGTTGTTGCATCGAACCAGGAAACCAGTCAAGGCTGTCATACATTCCGAACTGGAGACCCCGTCTCATGGTTAGGGAACCCCAAAGGAAGATACAGGCGAGGCCCCCGTGTGTCTGGAGGTTGAGATTATCCCTCCAACTTCAACAACTATACCGGAGGGGGCAGATGCTAAGACCCAGAGTGAAGAGCTAGGGATCGCAACAATATGGCACTCCCTATTTTTGCTGACTTATTCCGAGGGGGCAATCGATGAAGCTAACGCTCTACGAATGCCCGATCCGAGCAAGGTCCTTGAGGAAGATCCCTTTCAAGGTTGTCATGCTGGGATTAAGTATGCTAATGACCTCAATGATGCATCGGGCACCTTTGATGAGGCCCAATATCTCCTCTCCCAAGTAAGTACTTAATTTCATTATTGTGATTCTCTCTTTTCTTTGTTTTCTATTGACTGATAAATCTCCATTCAATGTTCAGAGCTGAGCTCAGCCAATGTGAGGCCGAGCTCAAGAAGGTTTCGGGCGAAGAGAAGGCCTTAAGGCTCCTCTGTAGCCAAAAGGAAGAGGAGCTGAAGGATCTCCGGACCAGATTGGCCAAAGCTTAAAAAGGCGAGTCCAAGCTAGAGGAGCAGGTAACTATGATTTTAATAGAGTATGGCCTTCTTGGCCCTACTTCGGAGGCTAACACTTTGATATCTCAACTGCAGGAAAAGTTAGAGATGATTGGGCCGTTTCAGAGCGAGGTTAATCAAGTTAACGCCGATTGTCATCATTCGAAACATAGATTAAAACTTTCAAAATTAGCGTTTATTTATAAAATTTTCAATTTTCACTTGAAGATGCATTTTTGAATTTTTTGGAATTTTGAAAAACTTCAAAAAGGTATTTCAATTTTTCACTCAAATCACTCACAAAACTTCAAAACAACCCAAACTAAAATTTATGTCCAAACACAACTCTAAATTTTAAATACCATTTTCACTTGAATTTTTTTTTTAATCATTTTTTGGAATTTTACAATTCTTCTATCCAAACACCTACTTAATTCTGCCTTTGTACGCAATTTTTGTTATACCTCGTGCCCCATTTGGCCATACATTTTGGCAATATTTTTTCAAATCATTTTTTAAAATACTGTTTGTTCATAGATTAATGATCTATTTTTGAAAATTTTCTGAAATTATTTTTCAAGTTCCCAAAATCTAGTTTAGTGTACATTTATGATGAAACTTGTTCTCCCACTCACAAAACTTCAAAAAATATTTCAAATAAAATGCATGTCCAAACATAATTTTAACTTCCAAAAATTATTTTTCAAAACTACTTCGAAAATTATTTTTTCAAGTTTTTACTAAATTTATGTCCAAACGCTACCCCAATATATCGTAATTATATGTACATGTCAACTTATAGATTCTTGCTTTAGAAAAAGAAGAAAGAAACATCCTCCCCCACTCAGAGCAAATAGTCAATTCCTGTAACGACCCGGCCCGTCGTTACGGGAATTACCACCCCGTTACCTTGCATTTACATACATTATGCTTTTAAATCAGTATTAGAATATATCGGGTGAGTTAGGAGTGATTTGGATTGAAAATAAAACAAATGGCATGTTTGAAGAAAGCTTGAATATGAAAAGTCAACCAAGAGTTGACTATTGAGTTAGAGTGCTCGGAACCGGATTCTGATGATTCGACTAGTTCCGGGGGATCATTTATGACGTAGGAGAACAATCGGAATTGAATTCGGAGGTCCGGTGTAGTTTTAAGCTTGAATTGGCGAATGTTGAATTTTGGCGAAAACCGGATAGTAGGTGAGATTTTGATCCGGGGGTCGGAATGGAATTCCGACAATTTCTGTAGCTTCGTTATGTGATTTTTGATATGTCTGCAAATTTTCAGGTCATTCGGACATCGTTTGAGCGGGTTTTGGATTGAATGTTAGTTTTGAAAGTTTTGAAGAAACTTAGGCTTGAATCCGTGGTTAATTGGTGATTTTGATGTTTAGTATGGTGTTTTTATGATTGGAACAAGTCCGTATCATGTTTTTGAGTATGTTGGTGGTTTTCGTTGGGGTCCCGGGGGCCTCGGGATGGCTTCGGACCATCAACCGGGAAATTAGAACTTGGAAAAACTCTGCAGAAAACTGCAGGTTCTGCCCAGGTCCTTAAGCCTTCGCGTTCGCGTGACTGGTGTCGCGTTCGCGAAGGCCAAGGCTTTTTATGCATCGCGTTCGCGGGTGAAGGAGTCGCGTTCGCGTAGGTCTGGGGTGTTAAGCATCGCGAACGCGTTGCTTGGGTCGCGTTCGCGTAGAGTCGTGATGTTGTGCTTCGCGTTCGCGTGAGGTCCATCGCGAATGCGTAGAGGAAATCCGAGTGGCTGGGAAGTTTGAACATCGCGAACGCGTGGGGTGCGTCGCGTCCGCGAAGGGTTGCAGGTTTTGAGCATCGCGAACGCGTGGCCAGCGTCGCGTTCGCGAAGGGTAAGGCAAGGCTGTTCATCGCGAACGCGTAGAGGGTCACGCGAACGCGATGAACAATGGGTTCTGGCAGTGAATAAAAATCCAGAAGCAGAGAGTTACGGGTTTTCACCCCCAAAACTCAATTTCAAGCCCTAGAGAGAAGAAAACTCGAGGAAATCACCGAGAAGTCATCGGGTATCGTCGGAGGTAAGATTCTTGACTCAAAAACATCAATTTATGGTAGTATTAACATCAATCTTCATGAAATTGGGTTGAAATCTTGAAGAAATGTGGCCTAAGTATTAAAAACGGGATTTTTGGATTTGGAGGGTCATTTGAACTCCGATTTCGATAAATTTTGTATGCACGGACTCGTGGCGAGATAAGGATCGCGTTGGTGCTAATTTCGGAATTTTCCGAGCAGTGGGGCCCGGGGTCGGGTTTTACCAACTTAGTGTAATTTTGCGAATTTCATATAAATTGAAGTGGGTTATGATTCCTTGACCCGTAATTGATATAATTATTGTTATTTGACTAGATTCTACACACGAGGCAACGCAATTCAAAGGAAAAGGCATCGCGGACGATTCTACGACCGGCTAGAGGTGAGTAGTTTGTGTATATTGTAGCCTGAGGGTTCGAAACCCCGGCTTAGCACATTGTGACGCTAATAGGGCGTGGCTCGCACACCGTGGCAGGTGCGGGATTGATTGTGATTGGGGATTGAGACTTGGTCCATCCCGGAAAGTGAATAACATGTTGTTAGTGTTGGAAATACACCGTATTTGCTATATTTGTGGGCTGTAAGCCTTGTTTGGGGCCTTGTGCCGATCTGTAGCGTCCTTAGAGGACAGTATTTATGTGATAGCCATAATTGCTTAAATCACTGATCTCAGTCCTGGAATATGTAATCACGCTTTTGAAATGCTAAGTCACCGGCTTTTGCAAAATTAATAAAGTTAAAGTATTTTTCATAAATTATGAATTTAGAACTGGAAATAAGGAAAAATGAATTGTTTTGTGACTTAATTGCTTATTGTGGACTGAGTGTGGGATCGGATTGCACGCCGCAGTAGTTGATATGAGGGTCGGGCTGCACGCCGCAGCAGTATTGCGCTTGGGCTGTAGGAGCCCCTCCGGAGTCTGTACACACCCCCAGTGAGCGCCGTCGACGTTAAATGGGATCGGGCTACACGCCGTAGCAGTTATGTGCATTGCATTGCATCCGTATTTGTTGGATTACTCTGTGGTAGCTGTATTGTATTATTGTTGCTAGTTCGTATGAGATTCGGACTGTAGTGTAGCTTCATATTGTGGTATTTTGTGGATTTCCTACTGTCAGCTACATGTATATATTTGTTACTCACTGAGTACTTAGTACTCACCCCTACTCCCTGCACCTTTTGTGTGCAGACTCAGGTACACAGGAGCAGTAGACGGACATCTCCGGCGTTTACATTGTCACATCGAGTTGCTGAGGTAGCTGCCTACGTTCGCAGAGCCTAGCTCCTCCTCTCATTCCAGTTGTTATTGTATATTTTGTATTCGGACTTGAGTACTTCTATATCGTACTCTCTATTTCCTGTTGGTTTTGTTAGAGGCTCTAGACTTGTGACTCCGGATCTTTGGGAGTGTCAGTACTTTTGTTCAGTATTATTATTATTGGAGTTCTTAAACTCATATATTCTTCTTGGGTTGTCCATTTGGGGACTGGTATTGTGTCATAATTAAATTGTTTTGTTTGGCTGGCCTAGCTTGATTGTTGGGCGCCATCACGACTGGATTTGGGTCGTGACAAGTTGGTATCAGAGCCCTAGGTTATTAGGACTCGCGAGTCATGAGCCGGTTTAGTAGGCTTTCGTAGATCGGTACGTAGACGTCCGTATCTATCTTCGAAGGGCTACAGAAACTTTAGGAAAAACCTCAATTTCTTGAATTCATATCGTGCGATTTGTGTTATCATAAAATTAAATCTTTCCATATTCTATTCTCTCGCAGATGGCGAGAACACGAGCTAACGGACGTGGCGGACGACCACCGTTGGCACCCGGAGGTCGTGGTCGTGGTAGAGGTAGAGCGGCGGCACCGGCACCGGCACTCGCCGACCCGCCGAGTGGCCCGGACTCGGGACCGGATTCCGGCGGCGGACGCTCCGGCGGCTCGAGGTTCGAGCACCGGCGGTGCCTGATCGCGATCACGGGTCTTCGAGAGACCTTGGCTCGGATATTATCGGTGTGCACGGGATTGGCACGGTAGTTGCTTGCTACTCGCTGCGATATCATCTTCACGAGCGGGGGAGGGAATCGGACCCCGTGGCTCGGACACCCGAGCCGGTGATACAGGGTATTCGGGCACCGACTCCTCGCATATGTGGTTCCGATTATGCCCGACGATGAGCGGCGTCGTTTGGAGAGATTTGAGAGGCTACGGCCTCCGACATTTAGTGGAGCCGAGGGCGAGGATGCCCAGGGTTTTCTTGACAGATGTCGGCGTATGCTTCGCACCGCGGGTATTCTAGAGTCCAGCGGTGTTTCATTCACTACTTTCCAGTTCACAGGTGCAGCTTTCCGGTGGTGGGAGGATTTTGAGAGGCGTAGGCCCGCTGGGGCAGTGCCCCTCACTTGGCAGCAGTTCTCCATGGTATTTTTGGAGAAGTACGTGCCTCGGTCTCGGAGAGAGGAGCTGCGACGTCAGTTCGAGTGGTTGAAGCAGGGAGAGATGACGGTTAATTAGTACGAGATGAGATTCACACAGGCTGGCCCGTCATGCCATGTGGATGGTTCCTACCGACAGGGAGAGGATCCGGAGATTTATTGATGGTCTTATTTATCCCATCCGCATATTGATGACCCGGGAGAGAGTTTCTACGGTTACCTTTGAGGAGGTGGTTGATGCGGCCCGTCACATTGAGACAGATCGCCGCAGAGTGCGAGAGGAGAGAGAGGCTAAGAGGCCTCGTGGTGCTGGCAGCTACAGTGGTGCTCCGTCTAGGGGTCAATCTCAGCATATCAGAGGTCGTTCTTTCAGGTCTCATCAGTCTGGACGTGCAGAGTCCAGTGGTGTTTCATCAGATCGTGGTCGTCAGGGCCATCAGGGGTTATCAGGGTCAGCAGAGCCGTCAGCAGAGTCAGCCTGCACTGAGTGCTCTTCCAGCTCAGAGCTCTGCTCATGCTTCCTCAGCATAGGGTTCATCTGTAGCGAGGGGTCCTCAGCAGCCCCTTCTTCCATCTTCGAGCCGTTGTTTTGAGTGCGGTGATTTGGGCCATATCAGGAGAGAGTGTCCTCAGTGGCTCCGTAAGCGGTCTCAGCAGAGGGATCAACCCTCGTCTTCTACTCTTGTTTCTTCAGCGCCAGCACAGTCGGCTAGGACTGGTGGCCAGGTATCCAGAGGTCGCCCTAGGGGCGAGGATCGTACTGGTGGAGGCCGGGCTCGTTTCTATGCTCTTCCGGATAGGAAGGATGCTAGTGCTTCAGATACGGTCATTTCAGGTATTATCTCAGTCTGCCACAGGGATGCTTCTGTCTTATTTGATCCCGGATCCACCTATTCTTATGTCTCTACTTACTTTGCACATCATTTGGGTATGACCCGTGGTATTCTTGCTTTGCCCGTACATGTGTCCACCCCGGTGGGGGATACTGTTGTTGTGGATCAGGTATATCGATCCTGTATTGTTACTATTGGGGGTCTGGAGACCCGAGTTGATTTATTACTACTGGGTATGGTAGATTTCGATGTTATCCTAGGCATGGATTGGCTATCTCCTTATCATGCAATTCTGGACTGTCATGCCAAGACAGTCACGTTAGCTATTCCGGGTAATCCGCGGATCGAGTGGCGTGGCTTGACTGATTATGTGTCTGACAGGGTGATTTCTTATATAAAGGCTCAACGAATGATTGGCAAGGGTTGTTTGTCTTATTTGGCCTTCATTAGAAATGTTGAGGTCGAGACAACCAGTCTTGATTCGGTCCCCATTGTGAGGGAGTTTCCGGATGTATTTCCAGCAGACCTACCAGGCATGCCGCCTGACAGAGATATTGATTTTGGTATTGACTTGGTGCCGGGCACTCAGCCCATTTCTATTCCTCCCTATCGCATGGCACCAGCAGAGTTAAAAGAATTGAAAGAACAGCTTCGGGAACTCTTAGATAAGGGTTTCATTCGTCCGAGTGTGTCACCTTGGGGTGCACCGGTGTTATTCGTGAAGAAGAAAGATGGCACAATGAGAATGTGCATTGATTACGGGCAGCTGAACAAGGTAACGATGAAGAATAAGTACCCATTACCTCGTATTGAGGACCTATTTGATCAGCTCCAGGGAGCTAGTGTATTTTCTAAGATTGATCTACGATCGGGTTATCATCAGTTGAAGATCAGGGACTCAGATATTATGAAGACAGCGTTCAGGACGCGATATGGGCACTACGAGTTCCTGGTGATGTCTTTCGGGTTGACTAATGCCCCAGCAGCCTTCATGCACTTGATGAATAGTGTATTTCGGCCGTACCTTGATTCTTTTGTGATTGTGTTTATTGATGATATCTTGGTATACTCGCGCAGCCAGGAGGAGCATGCACAGAGCATTTGAGAGTGGCATTGGAGAGGTTGAGGGAAGAGAAGCTTTATGCAAAATTCTCTAAGTGTGAGTTATGGCTTGATACTGGGTTTTCTGGGACATATAGTGTCCGGTGATGGTATTAGGGTTGATCCTCGGAAGGTCGAGCGGTGCGGAGTGGCCCGGACCTTCCTCGACTACGGAGATTCGTAGTTTTCTCGGTTTGGCGAGGTTATTACCGTCGGTTTGTTCAGGATTTCTCATCTATTGCTTCACCGTTGACTAAGTCGACACAGGAAGAATGCTCCATTTGTGTGGTCCGATGAATGTGAAGAGAGCTTTCAGAAGCTCAAGGAGGCTTTGACCACGGCTCCGGTACTTGTGTTACCATCGGCCTCAGGGTCATATACGGTGTATTGTGATGCTTCAGAGTTGGACTCGGTTGTGTGTTGATGTAGGAGGGTAGAGTTATTGCATATGCTTCTCGTCGGCTAAAGCCCCACGAGAAGAACTACCATGTTCATGATTTGGAGTTAGCTCTGCTATTGTTCATGCCTTGAAGATTTGGAGGCATTATCTATATGGTGTATCTTGTGATGTATATACGGACCACCGCAGCCTTCAACATTTGTTCAAGCAAAGAGATCTAAATTTGAGGCAGCGGAGATGGCTTGAATTGCTTAAAGACTATGATATTACTATCTTGTATCATCCGGGAAAGCCAATGTAGTGGCTGATGCATTGAGCCGGAAGGCTATTAGTATGGGCAGTTTGGCGTATATTCCAGTTGGGGAGAGACCCCTAGCAGTTGATGTTCAGGCGTTAGCTAATCAGATGGTAAGGCTGGATATTTCTGAGCCCAGTCGGGTGATGGCTTGTGTAGTAGCCCGTTCTTCTTTATATGACCGTACTCGAGAGCGCCTGTATGATGATCCACACTTACTTGTCCTTAAGGACAGAGTTCAGCATGATGATGCTAGATATGTCACTATTGATAGTGAGGGCGTATTGCGGATGCAGGGCCGGATATGTGTGCCCAATGTTGATGGCCTTCGTGAGTTGATATTGGAGGAGGCCCACAGCTCGCGGTATTCTATTCATCCAGGAGCCGCGAAGATGTATCAGGATTTGAAGCAGCATTACTGGTGGAGAAAGATGAAGAAAGATATTGTGAGCCATGTGGCTCGGTGTCTAAACTGTCAGCAGGTCAAGTATGAGCATCAGAGACCTGGTGGTGTATTCCAGCGTATTGATATTCCGGAATGGAAGTGGGAAAGAATAACTATGGACTTTGTTAGTGGACTCCCTCGGACAGCGAGGAAGTTTGATTCGGTTTGGGTGGTGGTGGATAGGTTGACTAAGTCAGCTCACTTCATCCCAGTGTGTACTACCTATACCTCGGAGCGGTTGGCAGAGATATTCATCCGTGAGATAGTGAGATTGCATGGAGTTCCTATTTCCATTATATCGGACAGAGGTACCCAGTTCACATCTCAATTCTGGAGGACATTTCAGCGAGAGTTGGGTTCACAGGTAGAGCTGAGCACAGCATTTCATCCACAGACGGATGGGCAGTCTGAGCGTACTATTCGGATATTGGAGGACATGTTGCGTGCTTGTGTCATTGATTTTGGTGGTTCATGGGCTGATTATTTGCCTTTGGCGGAGTTTGCTTACAATAATAGCTATCGGTCCAGCATTCAGATGGCACCGTATGAAGCTTTATATGGGAGGCGGTGTAGATCTCCAGTTGGTTGGTTCGAGCCCGGCGAGGCTAGGTTATTGGGGACAGAGTTAGTCCAAGATGCCTTAGACAAGGTAAAGGTGATTCGGGAGAGACTTCGCACAGCTCAGTCGCGTCAGAAGAGTTATGCGGACCGGAAGGTCCGAGATGTGTCTTATTCAGTAGGTGAGAAGGTGTTGCTGAAAGTTTCGCCTATGAAGGGCGTTATGAGGTTTGGAAAGAAAGGGAAATTGAGCCCAAGGTTTATTGGACCTTTTGAGGTGCTTAGGAAAGTTGGGGAGGTGGCTTATATGCTTGCTTTGCCACCCAGTTTGTCGGGAGTTCACCCGGTGTTCCATGTATCTATGCTCCGGAAGTATGTCGGAGACCCGTCTCATGTGTTGGACTTCGGCACGATACAGCTAGATGAGGATTTGACTTATGATGTGGAACCGGTAGCTATTTTGGGTCGACAGGTTCGTAAGCTGAGATCTAAGGATATAGCTTCAGTGAAAGTGCAGTGGAGAGGTCGTCCCGTGGAGGAAGCAACTTGGGAGACCGAACAGGAGATGCAAAGCAGATATCCACACTTGTTTGATACTCCGGGTATGTTTCTTAACCCGCTCGCGGACGAGCGTTTGTTTAAGTTGGGGAGAATGTAACGACCCGGCCCGTCGTTACGGGAATTACCACCCCGTTACCTTGCATTTACATACATTATGCTTTTAAATCAGTATTAGAATATATCGGGTGAGTTAGGAGTGATTTGGATTGAAAATGAAACAAATGGCATGTTTGAAGAAAGCTTGAATATGAAAAGTCAACCAAGAGTTGACTATTGAGTTAGAGTGCTCGGAACCGGATTCTGATGATTCGACTAGTTCCGGGGGATCATTTATGACGTAGGAGAACAATCGGAATTGAATTCGGAGGTCCGGTGTAGTTTTAAGCTTGAATTGGCGAATGTTGAATTTTGGCGAAAACCGGATGGTAGGTGAGATTTTGATCCGGGGGTCGGAATGGAATTCCGACAATTTCTGTAGCTTCGTTATGTGATTTTTGATATGTCTGCAAATTTTCAGGTCATTCGGACATCGTTTGAGCGGGTTTTGGATTGAATGTTAGTTTTGAAAGTTTTGAAGAAACTTAGGCTTGAATCCGTGGTTAATTGGTGATTTTGATGTTTAGTATGGTGTTTTTATGATTGGAACAAGTCCGTATCATGTTTTGGAGTATGTTGGTGGTTTTCGTTGGGGTCCGGGGGCCTCGGGATGGATTCGGACCATCAACCGGGCAATTAGAACTTGGAAAAACTCTGCAGAAAACTGCAGGTTCTGCCCAGGTCCTTAAGCCTTCGCGTTCGCGTGACTGGTGTCGCGTTCGCGAAGGCCAAGGCTTTTTATGCATCGCGTTCGCGGGTGAAGGAGTCGCGTTCGCGTAGGTCTGGGGTGTTAAGCATCGCGAACGCGTTGCTTGGGTCGCGTTCGCGTAGAGTCGTGATGTTGTGCTTCGCGTTCGCGTGAGGTCCATCGCGAACGCGTAGAGGAAATCCGAGTGGCTGGGAAGTTTGAACATCGCGAACGCGTGGGGTGCGTCGCGTCCGCGAAGGGTTGCAGGTTTTGAGCATCGCGAACGCGTGGCCAGCGTCGCGTTCGCGAAGGGTAAGGCAAGGCTGTTCATCGCGAACGCGTAGAGGGTCACGCGAACGCGATGAACAATGGTATCTGGCAGTGAATAAAAATCCAGAAGCAGAGAGTTACGGGTTTACAACCCAAAAACACACATTTTGAGCCCTAGAGAGAAGAAAACTCGAGGAAATCACCGAGAAGTCATCGGGTATCGTCGGAGGTAAGATTCTTGACTCAAAAACATCAATTTATGGTAGTATTAACATCAATCTTCATGAAATTGGGTTGAAATCTTGAAGAAATGTGGCCTAAGTATTAAAAACGGGATTTTTGGATTTGGAGGGTCATTTGAACTCCGATTTCGATAAATTTTGTATGCACGGACTCGTGGCGAGATAAGGATCGCGTTGGTGCTAATTTCGGAATTTTCCGAGCAGTGGGGCCCGGGGTCGGGTTTTACCAACTTAGTGTAATTTTGCGAATTTCATATAAATTGAAGTGGGTTATGATTCCTTGACCCGTAATTGATATAATTATTGTTATTTGACTAGATTCTACACACGAGGCAACGCAATTCAAAGGAAAAGGCATCGCGGACGATTCTACGACCGGCTAGAGGTGAGTAGTTTGTGTATATTGTAGCCTGAGGGTTCGAAAACCCGGCTTAGCACATTGTGACGCTAATAGGGCGTGGCTCGCACACCGTGGCAGGTGCGGGATTGATTGTGATTGGGGATTGAGACTTGGTCCATCCCGGAAAGTGAATAACATGTTGTTAGTGTTGGAAATACACTGTATTTGCTATACTTGTGGGCTGTAAGCCTTGTTTGGGGCCTTGTGCCGATCTGTAGCGTCCTTAGAGGACAGTATTTATGTGATAGCCATAATTGCTTAAATCACTGATCTCAGTCCTGGAATTTGTAATCACGCTTTTGAAATGCTAAGTCACCGGCTTTTGCAAAATTAATAAAGTTAAAGTATTTTTCATAAATTATGAATTTAGAACTGGAAATAAGGAAAAATGAATTGTTTTGTGACTTAATTGCTTATTGTGGACTGAGTGTGGGATCGGACTGCACGCCGCAGTAGTTGATATGAGGGTCGGGCTGCACGCCGCAGCAGTATTGCGCTTGGGCTGTAGGAGCCCCTCCGGAGTCTGTACACACCCCCAGTGAGCGCCGTCGACGTTAAATGGGATCGGGCTACACGCCGTAGCAGTTATGTGCATTGCATTGCATCCGTATTTGTTGGATTACTCTGTGGTAGCTGTATTGTATTATTGTTGCTAGTTCGTAGGAGATTCGGACTGTAGTGTAGCTTCATATTGTGGTATTTTGTGGATTTCCTACTGTCAGCTACATGTATATATTTGTTACTCACTGAGTACTTAGTACTCACCCCTACTCCCTGCACCTTTTGTGTGCAGACTCAGGTACACAGGAGCAGTAGACGGACATCTCCGGCGTTTACATTGTCACATCGAGTTGCTGAGGTAGCTGCCTACGTTCGCAGAGCCTAGCTTCTCCTCTCATTCCAGTTGTTATTGTATATTTTGTATTCGGACTTGAGTACTTCTATATCGTACTCTCTATTTCCTGTTGGTTTTGTTAGAGGCTCTAGACTTGTGACTCCGGATCTTTGGGAGTGTCAGTACTTTTGTTCAGTATTATTATTATTGGAGTTCTTAAACTCATATATTCTTCTTGGGTTGTCCATTTGGGGACTGGTATTGTGTCATAATTAAATTGTTTTGTTTGGCTGGCCTAGCTTGATTGTTGGGCGCCATCACGACTGGATTTGGGTCGTGACAATTCCTTTACTTCACCAATTGGATATCACTAATTAATTACCATTACAAGTCGTCATTATTATGACAGAGCTATTTTAGATTCATTTCCCTAATTTAAACCTTAAGAAAATCCTATTCATGACAATTAAATACACATTTCAACTCTTATTTTTATAAAATAGCAAATGAATCAACATTTGTATCTTATGCGAACTGTCAATAATACCCTTTGTTGCTCAAATCTTGTAGTTAAGAATTTTTTTCTAAGGTATAAATTGGAAAAAATAAATAAGAAGTATCTTTTTTCGACTAATAATGGTTTTTTCCAGTTTAAATGGTTCAGATTGAAAGTACGGGGAGGGGGAGGGGGAGGGGGAGGGGGAGGGAGGTGAGGGGGGTAAATTGCTTATTAAAATTAATTGTTATAAGTTGATTAGTTTTTCAATTAGTATGAAGAGGTGCAAAATTAAAATACATAAGTAAAGTGCAGGAATTAAAAATATTAAAATTTTTATACTCGTTCAGATTCAATGTGAATTTTAGTCTAGTCCTCTTGAGTTGCAATGGAGTTCTCTTTCAATGATTGAGTTTCTTGAGTACAAAGTGAATGGTTGTAGTTTACACCAACAACTCATTGTCTATGTCACTCGTCTTTTCTTATATAATGCCTCACCAATAGTTTTCTCTCTTTCTTCTCTAACTTGTTATACAGCAGATCTTGTAGAGCTACAATATTTGTTTGCAGTAGAACAACGAGAGGGTAATTGGTTTGATCAAAGTATATGCCTCTAATTCCTAAGGTTGCGTGTAAATACTTTGTAGGAGACCATTACAGAAGAGATTTGCAAACTCCAGAGATTTGATTCTTGGAACGAAATTGATTCTTTCCAAGAATAAGACTAATTCTCGTTACTCTTTCTTGATGTGTGGAGTTTGACAGCTTTCCATCTTTAGGTCTTGATAGTGTCGGATTTGCTCCTTAAATATTGATCCTTCCATCTTTGACTTTTTTCCTTTTTAACTCTTCAAGCAACTTCTGATTGTGTGACGTCCCGACCCATCGTCTCATGTGTTACCGCCCTATTTTTCTCATTATTCCTTCTTCATGTTTCATTATCGTCATTTGGTGAGTTAGAGTCGAATTAGTTTGGTTTGGGTAGAAAATATGACATTTAGTCTCTTTAAGGAAGGCTTATATTGGAAAGTCAACCGAATGTTGACTATTGAGTTAGAGGGTTCGGATGTAAATTTCGGTAATTTGGTTAGCTTTGGGGGATGATTTGTGACTTAGGAGTGCGATCAGAATTGATTTTGGAGGTTCGGTGTAGAATTAGGCTTGAATTGGCGAAGTTAGTATTTTGGCGAATTCCGGTTGGTAGGTCAGATTTTAATCATGGGATCGGAATGGAATTCTGAGAGTTGCAGTACCTTCGTTAGATGATTTTAGGTGTGTGTGCAAAATTTCAGATGATTTATAGGTGATTTGGTTGGGTTTTTGATCGAATGTGAGTTTCAGAAGAATTTGAAGATCTTAGGCTTGAAATTGATGAGAAATGAGGATTTTTGTGTTGTTGCATGTGTTTTTAAGATTGGAACAAGTTTGAATAGGGTATTATACCATGTGTGTGCTTTTGGTTGAGGTCCCGGTGGCCTCGAGGTGAGTTCGAATGGTTAAACGGAAAGTTTTTGGAGTTTGTTGCATGTTCAGATTGCTGGTATCTGTTGGTTTCGCACCTGGTGTTATGGGATCGTAGGTGCAGTCTCGCAGAAGCAAAAATAAGATTCCCGGTCAGGTTCCGTGGAAGCGAAAGATTGGACCATATAGGCGGTCCCGTTGATGTGAAAAGGGGACCGTAGAAGCGGTAGAGGCCTTAAGTGAAAAGTCCGGAAAAGCAGACGTGGACCGCATATGCGGAAGTCGCAAAAGCGGTAATATATCCGCAGAAGCGGAATGTCTGGCAGTTAAGTGAAATTAATCTTCTTCGCGAATTTTAGAAAGAATAACATTTTGGAGTTCGAACTTTGAGGCGATTTGAAGAGGGTTTCGAGGGCTTTAATCAGGTGTGGATTCTTGGACTTAGAATTCGATTTTATGGTATAAAAATATGGATTTAGACTGAATAATCAAGGAACCAAAGGCAAAAAATGGTGGTTTAGGTCTTGAACTTAAGAGAGTTTAAAATAGGGATTTGAGGGGTCAAATGGGCTCCGATTTTTGTAAATTTGATATGTATGGGCTCGTGGCGAGACAAGAAATTCGGTGATGTAAATTTTACAATTTTTTGAGAAGTGGGAACTTTGTGATTTTAGATTTATTTTGAGTCTTTTCGATTGGGTTATATTCCCTTAGCCTATTGTAATGTATTCCTTGTGGTTTTGATCAGATTTGACGCGCGAGGGGTTCAATTCGAGCGGAAAAGGCATAGCGAGCTAGACTTTGGGTCGGCTTGAGGTGAGTAATAGGTGTAAATGATGAACTGAGGGTTTGAAACCCCGAAACTTCACATCTTACCACTATATTGAGGCGAGGCACGCGTTCTATGATGAGGGCGGGGTTGTTTGTTATTGGGGATTGTGACTTCCGGTGATATTTTACTGTGTTTTTCTACTAGAACTTGTTGGAAATCATCGTTACTTGGATTTGACTATTGTATTTTGGCTTCGTACCGGCTATTTGAATCCTTCAAGGATTGAACTTCACTGATTTGGCATACTTTGCATATTGTTTAACCTCATTCTAAGGTTTTAAGTACTATTTTGCAAACTCAGCCCCTTTTTCTAAATTTTGAAAACTCAAATGATATCTTAAATGATATTTTGGGCTATGAATTACTGATATAAAAGTGCCCGAGGGGATTATTGTGATTTCTGGATATATGGATGGCTCGGACTGCACGCCGCAGCGGTAGTATATAATATTGAGGCCAATGGCTTGGTTGGTGCCACGAGATGGCTTGTTTATTGTGCTTGGGCTGTAGGAGCTCCTCCGGAGTCTGTACACACCCCTAGTGAGCGTCGTCGACGTTAAATATATGGTTGGCTCGGACTGCACGTTGCAGTGGTTGCCTGAGTGTACTGGTATATGCATTGCATGGCATCCGTGCATTATTACTTACCTGCCTTACTTGTCATGGTTTTTTTTCGTTCTATTATCTCATTGACTTGTTGGTTATATTGTTAAAGGTTTGGTACTGGCAGTTATAGTTTGCCTTGTTTTCTGTGATTTCTTATGTTCAGTTATTATTTATATTTATTACTCACTGAGTCGGAGTACTCACTTTACTCGTTGCACCTTGTGTGCAGACCTAGGTGCATCACAGGCAGAGGGAGGACCTTTTTAGCTGAGCAGCACTATTCAGGAGCATCGAGGTAGTTGCATGGCGTTCGCAGCTTTGATCCTTCCCTCCTATCCTCTATATCTATCTTTCATTATTCTATTTTTCTTAGACAACCTTGTTATAGGATGACACTCTGTATTAGAGGCTCGTGGTTGTGACACTGGATCCTGTTTGGGGTTTATGTTCCAGTATTTTGTTGGATTTCACTATATTACTCAATATTTCTAGTTTTTTGATAAAATGGCTTAGTAATTTAATATCTGTGTGGGAATTCTTGAATTATCATAAGTTGAGATTATTGTTGAATGGTCGGGCTTGCCTAGCAATGTGTTGGGTGCCATCGCGATCGGGGGTTGGTCGTGACAGATTGATTTTCTTGTCGGATTCTTAGTGCTTCTTTTCCTTTTGAATGTCTCAATCAATCTTTGATTGATTTCTCCCTTCAGCTTTGATTGTTTCTCTTTATGCACTTCGATCTTGGTTGATTATCTAGAGTCCTTACACCAAAAGTAATTATATTATTTGTCATTATTAAAACTAAAACCTAACAATCTCCCCCTTTTTGATGATGAAAAAATAATACTCCCTCCGTTTCAATGTGAACCTATTTCCTTTTTAGTCCGTGCCAAAAAGAATGACCACTTTCCTTATTTGGAAACAATTTACCTTTATGCAATGATTTATAGCCACACAAAATAAAGGTGCCTCATTTTACACCACAAGATCAAAAGTCTTCTCTCTTTTCTTAAACCCCGTGCCTAGTCAAATGGGTTCAAATAAATTGAAACGGAGGGAGTATATGTAAACATCAGTTAACTTTCATGTATTTTAATCCCTCTCAATGAGTGCAGTTGACTCCCCCTCAATAGGTGTCATTGGGACTACTTCCTTTAGTCGACTTCTCCTGTAGTATCTATAGTCAACTCCCTCTGCAATGAATGTGCCTGCACGAGTATATGTATAGCAGCCTTCTCCCACTTTTTGACATTAGCAAATAGGGGATAAAAACAACAATACACTAAAGCATAATTGTAGAATAAAATGCATTATATGCATGCTGAGTTATAGCAAAACAAAGAAAAGAAAAGGTCATCCAACGACTAGTTATCCAGTCCAAAACACCACAGCAAAAAGCAATTGTTTGAAACTTCCACACTAACGGCGCAAGAAATAAGTAAGAGTGTTGCAAATTGCCTCCTTTAGTTGATCAAAGCTAGCATTGGCTTGTCACACCTCCTTTTCCGCTACTACACCCCGGGAGGAGTATATAAAAGGAGTTTTTCCAATTAAAGAACAATCGAAATGAGATTCATTTATTAAGAAATTCAGAGTCGCCACTTGGAAGATTTATGGTTTCCCAAGTCACCGATTTGAATCCCGAATCGAGGAAAGGGTTTGACTTTGTATTATAGTCGCGAACCAGAAATCCAGATAAGGAATTTTGTTAACCTAGGAGAAGGGGTTAGGCACTCCCGAATTTCGTGGTTCTAGCACAGTCGCTCAACTGTTATATTTGGCTAAATTTTGATTTTTATACATGTTAACCTATAGTGTAATTTTTGAAATTATTTACCACTTTTAGTCGATTATAAAGAGAGTGAACGTTGTTTAAGAATGTGTTTTCGAATCACGTCACATGAAATGCACCTGGATCCTCGACACATTCTTGTTCGACGTTTTGGGATTTGAATTTGGATCATATAAAATGCACACCGAATTTAGGAAGGTAAAATTATTAAAAACGCGCCTAAAGTGACTAACGCGTTATTAACTTTGTGGGAGGTCATTAAAATTCACTAAATGGCACGTCCCGAATTTTAAATTGTTTAATAAAGTAATTAAAGAGGGCCACATAATTCATGAATTTTATTCGGCGCGGCGCACCTCATTTTTATTTTTTAAAGGACATCCTAAAGACGAACTAATATTATCAATAAGAACTGTCTCTAAAACAAGACTTAATTTGTTAACATTATGAATGGGCCCCAAGCTCAAGTCCGAATTCGAACAAGGTGATCTCCATTATTGAAGAATTCGAACAAGGTGATCTCCATTACTGAAGAAACCCTGAGTCCGCTACTTAACTTGAAAGGCCCAAAGCCTACTATTTAATTATCAACGGACCAGTTACAAACACAATTACAGTAATGGCTGCTTGTAAGGAAATTACTGAATTCTTCGACCAATTAGGCATCATCAAAGAATTGTACCAAACCAACTAATGAAGAAATGAAACCAATAGATATTTTCCAAAGAGATTAAATGCAACTTCATTCCTTAAAAGAGTTTTGATTTCCTTCTAATAAAAATGAACCAAATCAGAACATGAGAACAACGCCTATTTGACGGGGACAGACAGCCAAATTTGGAAATTCCACAATAACAAACACTGTCAGAGGTTACCCCTCTAGACTGCAACATTAGGGAGTGTTATACAAATCTCAGCCAGCAAATCTAAACGCATGATTCATATATGCTTGTGCTTGATTTCAGCATTCACAATTTATCCTCAATGAATAAACATTCAAGTGTCAAACAGTACAATTGCTTTTGTAAACATCTACAGACACACGATTGTCAGTAGTATGAGATGCTAAACATGATAATAACTCGGATGTTCACACGCTTTAAGCTCACCTGAAGATTTCAACAGAAGAACTCGGCGAGCACTCAGTCGATACAAATGTAAACTTGAATCGAGAGGAAATTAAACAAACAACTATTCTGAAACTCAAATCAACTAACAAGTTCAAATAAAGGAAAGTGATACAGAAATAAACCTGTTGAGCCAAAATTCTCTTCAAAAATCAACGAAGTAGCAATGAATACACATGCCTTGACTCGGACAAATCACTTTGTTGGAAAAATTTGAAAGATTTTGAAGAATAAACGGTTTAGCTTCCCTTAAGGACATTTCGTCCACACCGAGATAACTAATTTTAGTCGTATCCCCCAGGATTCAACAAGCTCTTCTAGTATAACTAGGAGCAGAAACAACAAAGTTTAACGAGAAGAAAACCCAGCACAAAGAATAGAGAAGAAAAGTTTTTAGCTTTGTTATTTCAATACCCACAAAAGATGAACAACAAAGCATATATAATCAGAAAACTTTCACAATTCAATTGAAGTATACGTTTAATCCCATAATGCTTTTCTGTTACAAAAATAAGCCATAAAGGCCTCTCTTATAAAGTAAGCATTAAAGCCTTATGTCACAAAAGTAAGTTTAAAAAATATTCTCACTATTGAACGTATCTTTCAACAACTAATGTTCTTAGTCCATAAGACCTACGTTAACATTTGATAATAACGTATATATAATAATGGCTAATTAATGGTCTGATTCTGTTAGTCAAAAATTAAATTCAGACTAATCAAATTAATGTTACAAATATATTTAAAATAATTACTATAATAACTCAATAATATAATAATAAGAAAATGAATTTAGATATAGTTTTGGAATATTTATTTTTGAGATATCAAAAGTATTTTTCTATCAATCCCCCACATATCTCAAAAATAAAATAATAAACTAATGTGCTGAGTTTTCACAAATTAGCATAATGCATCAAATCTGGTGTCTCTTGGACTATGAACCAGACCTAGCTAAAATAAGATAAACTTACAGAATAAACGGTGAAGTTTAAAACTTCTATGAACCAAGAATTCTTTTGTAAGTTTAGTGTCTTATCTATCACATTATACATGCACACACTTTGTTGTTTGTCACGGTTTTGCGCTAATAGGCCATGCACGCGCCTGGTTTTCATGAGTGCTCTAGAAATTTCGCCACAAATTTCATAGGAGCGGCCCCACTCCACACTCATATAGGTCCATCCATCAAGTGTATTCTGCAGTGCAATATACCACCTACAAAAGGCCATGGATTAGCGGATTAAGAGCTTGATAACTCAGCCTCACATTCCTTGTAGTCTTGCACTATATACACAGACACCATAGGAAGGGATATAATTTAATAGTGCACATTTAATCAACTAATGACTTGTTACTACCCATATGAACCTACTTCATGGGATCTCCAATCACATAGGTTGGGTTACCAACATAGTTGATATAACTCAAATTGGTAAAAGTCTCATTCCCCTTGATGTTTCAGATATTAATTTTCTTCCCAAAGGTTTAGTCAGAGGATCGGCCAAATTCACTTCTGACTTCACATAATCTATGAAAATAATTCCATCTTTCAGGAGCTACTTTATCACATTATGTCTCAACCGGATATGTCTACACTTTCTATTAAAGGATTTATTTTTGGCAATGGCTATTGCAACTTGGCAATCACAATGCACCGACACAGAAGGTGTCGGTTCTATTCCTAGCGGAATACTCGCCAAAAGGTTCTTTAACCACTCGGCCTCATTGCCAGCTAATTTCAATGCCATAAACTCAGATTCCATGGTAGATCTAGCTATTATAGTTTGTTTAGCTGATTTCCATGCCACAGCACCCCCACCGAGGGTGAACACATAACCACTAGTGGATTTTGTCTCATCTGAATCAGAGATCCAGTTAGCATCACTGTATCATTCTAGTACAGTGGAAAATCCACTATATTTAACATCATAGTTCATGGTACCTCTCAAATATTTCATTACTCTTACTAATGCATTCCAATGATCATGACTCGGGTTTTGAGTATATCTACTCAATCTACACACAGCATATGCAATATCAGGGCTAGTAAAATTCATCAAATGCATTAGACTATCAATAACTTGAGCATATTTAGTTTGATCTACAGCATATCCCTTATTCTTTTTTAATTGACTACTAGCATCGTAAGGAGTGCTTACAGGTACCACATCAAAATTATCAAAATTTTTAAGTATTCTTTCTACATAATATTCTTGAGTCAACATCAAACTATTGCAATCTCTTATAATTTTCATGTCTAAAATGACACTAGCTTCGCCCATGTCTTTCATCTCAAAATTAGAAGACAAGAAAAATTTGGTTTTATGTACCAAATCAAGGCTAGAACTAAAAATAAGCATTTCATCTACATAAAGGCAAATAATAACACACATACCAACCACACATTTTGTATAAACACATTTATCTACTTCAATTGATGAAAACCCATCATTAATTAATACTTGATCAAATTTTTCATGCCACTGTTTAGGTGCTTGTTTTAGACCATATAAAAATTTTAGCAACTTACACACTTTATTTTCTTGGCCAGACACTATACAACCCTCGGGTTGCTCCATGTAAATTTCCTCTTCCAAATAATCATTTAAAAGTGCAGTTTTAACATCCATTTGGTGAATAAAAAGTTTATAAATAGAAGTCAAGGCAAGTAAAAGACGAACTGAGGAAATTCTAGTTACAGGAGCATAAGTATCAAAATAATCCATATTTTGCTTTTGGGTAAAGTCTTTTAACAAGTCTAGCTTTGTATTTATCAATGAAACCATCCGGATTAAGTTTCTTCTTAAAATTCATTTACAACCAAAGGGTTTAGCTCCCGGAGGTAAGTCAACTAAAATTCAAGTTTTATTTTGTAAAATTGAATTTAATTCTACATCAATAGCTTCTTTCCAAAATGATGCATCAGAAGAAGAAATAGCTTCAGAATATGTTAAAGGATCATTATCCACAAGATAAGTATAAAAATCATTACCAAAAGATTTTTCTTTCCTTGTTCTTTTGCTTCTTCTTAAATCCTCACTTTCAAGATTATTTTGAATAATTGGAACATGTGAAATATTATGACTTGGAATAATAGGAGCATCATTATTTTTCTCAAATTTTAAAGGAAACATATTTTCAAAAAATTTAGCATGTTTTGTTTCAACAATAGTATTATTTTCAAGTACATCACTTTTAACTACTAAAAATCTATATGCCGCACTGCTTTCAGCATACCCAATAAACATACAATCAGATGTTTTGGATCCTATTTTTCTTTTCTTAGGATCAGGCAACATAACTTTAGCAAGGAACCCCCACACTTTCAAATATTTCAAATTAGGTGGATACCCTTTCCATAACTCATAAGGAGTTTTATCGGTTTTCTTATAAGGAATTCTATTTTGTAAATGACAAGCAGATAAAATGGCTTCACCCAAAAGATTATCTGGAGCACCAGAACTAACAAGCATGTTATTCATCATTTCCTTTAAAGTCCTATTTTTCCTTTCCACTACACCATTTGATTGTAGAGAATATGGCGGAGTTATCTCGTGAACTATGCCTTTTTTCTCACAATAATCATTCAGTAAAATAAATTCACCACCTCTATCGGATCTAACTCTTTTGATTTTCTTATCCAATAGATTTCTACTTCATCTTTATAAATTAAAAACTTATCAAAAGCTTTATCTTTATTTCTCAACAAATAAACTTTTGTATATCTTGAAAAACCGTCTATAAACGTCACATAATATTTTTTCCCTCCTCTAGTTATAGTTTGTTTCAAGTCTCCTAAATCAGTATGTATTAAACTTAACAATTTCGATTCTCTAAATATTGAAGCACATGAGTTCTTAGTTTGTTTAGCTTCTGCACAAACTTCACACGTATCAATATTCAAAAAATTAATATTTGAAATAAGACCTTTAGAATGCATCTTTTTAATATAAGATAAACTAACATGTCCTAATCTAGCATGCCATAAATTAAAAGAATCAACCAAGCAAGTAGAAGTACTAGCATTTTCATTGATAACATTGAGTACAAACAAGCCATGATTATAATAACCCTTGCCAACAAAATTATTGTTCTTGGTCAACACGACCTTATCAGATTCAAAAACAACCTTCACCCCCATTTTTCCTAATAATCCCACAGAGACCAAATTTGCTCGGATACTAGGAACATGCAACACATCATTCAATGCCAAAGCTTTGCCAGATGTGAGTTAGAGAAGAACTTTGTCTTTTCCAAGAACTTGAATAGTTCTTGAATCACCAAGATAGACAACTTCTTCTCCCTCCTCAACTTGGGTGCAAGACACAAAGTCTTTTTTGTTAGCACATATGTGCCTAGTGGCACCAGAATCTAACACCCAATCGTTCACATTGGCCACAAGGTTCACTTGGGAAACAACCGCAACAATTATATCATCCACTTTGGCTTCAGTCAAATTTACTTTAGCCTTAGTGGGATTGTCATTCCCAACTCTTTTCTGGCATTGAGCAACATATTGGCTAGGTTGATTTTTCGTTTTGGGCTTATAGTCATATCTTTTATCATACCTGTTACTTGATTTTTTCCGACGGTTGTTTTCCTCCACAAGGCGTCTTCTAGTAGCAATTTCTTTTCCTTTGTCAACAACAGCGTGCTTGCGATTAAAATTATCTCCACCAAAAACAGCAACATAAACAGTTGGTGCAACAACATTAGTAGTGTTATTCTCCATAATAACTACGTAAAATATCCTTAAGATTGTTGGAAAAATTTGAAAGATTATGGAGAATAAACGGTTTAGCTTGAGGCGTGTCAAAGACACTGTCTTCCTTAAGGATAGTTCGCCCACACCGAGATAACTAATTTTAGACGTATCCCTCGGGATTCAATAAGCTCTTCTAGTATAACTGGGAGCAGAAATAACAAAGTTTAACGAGAAGAAAACCCATCACAAAAAATAGAGAAGAAAAGTTTTTAGCTTTGTTATTTCAATACCCACAAAAGATCAACAACAAAGCATATATAATCAGAAAACTTTCACAATCCAATTGAAGTTTACGTTAAATCCCATAATGTTTTTCTGTTACAAAAGTAAGCCATAAAGGCCTCTCTTATAAAGTAAGCATTAAAGCCTTATGTTACAAAAGTAAGTTTAAAAAATATTCTGACTATTAAATGTATCTTTCAACAACTAATGTTCTTGGTCCATAAGACCTACGTTAACATACATTTGATAATAACGTATATATAATAATGGCTAATTAATGGTCTGGTTTTGTTAGTCAAAAATTAAATTCAGACAAATCAAATTACTGTTACAAATATATTTAAAATAATTACTATAATGACTCATTAATATAATAATAAGAAAATGAATTTAGACATAGTTTTGGAATATTTCTTTTTGAGATATCAAAAGTATTTTTTTATCAAATCACTAGTGAGGTGACCAAATGAGCAGAAATTAGGACTGGAACCTCGAGCAATAACTGGGAACTCGACTCGGCACCAAAACACTCGAATCGAACGCAGACTTAAATCCAAATTTCAATCAAATTTCATTTTTCTTCCCTCTGTTCTCTGTATATGGCTGCGTATGTGCAGTTGGTTTCACGATGAGCTGGGTGTGGTGATTTTCGGTGGGCTGTATTGAACAAGAAGAAGCAGAAGCAGCGATCGTTGTTTCGTATATGGGGAAGAGAATAGGGCTACTGGCGGAATATGGTGGTCGAATTTGGTTATCTCTTGAAGAAGAAGACCTTCAAGTTGGGAGAGGGTCGTGTATAATGCCGCTCCTTTTTTTTCGAGAAGATGGGGGTGAGGAAGATGATCAAATACAGGGGGGTCGTTTGCTCTCTTCCTCAAGAGAAGGGGACACGGAATTTCCGTGTCTCTAGCTCAAGGGAGGGTCAAGCGGGTTGGGTAGGGAGATTGGGCTGGTGGGTCATTTTAGCTTTTGGGCCTGGGTTGGGCACATTTTTGTATAGGATTTGGCCCCAAATTCAAATTAAATTCTTCTTTCTAATTTCTTTTTTTTTTCTAATTTTTTCCTTTTCTTTTAATTAAAATCCTACAAATTAAAAATCCTAAAAGTGTGAAATTAAACTAATTAGCTAATTATTATTTAATCATATATTAAAAGAGAAAAAATCAGTAAAAGGAAAAAGTGTAAAAATGAAGCATTTTTTGTGATTTTTCATTTTTATAAAACAACTAACTAATTACTTAATCCTAAAATGTGAACAAAACTCTAAATGCAATGCATGGTATTTTTGATTAAATATGCACAATAATGCAATAATTAACAAAATTCTATGAAAAATCCTATAAAATTGCAAAAATTGGGAAAAATTATTTTATGATATTTTATGGGAGTAATTCATATAGGGCAAAAATCATGTGCTCACATGGCTGAGAAAGTTACTACATCTAGCCTTTTGTGTACTTCCTTAAATGCATTGATTACATTTTCCCTAACTCTAAGAATTGCGACCCTTATCTTTGAAATATCAGACCCCGTCTCTTTGGAGATTGCATGTATGTCCCCAAAAGTGGACTGAGTAGGAGCAAGAAGATCTTTGATGGTGGTCAAATGGTTGTCAATAACAGTCAGTTTCTCAGCAAGTTTGGGATTACTAAGACTATGATGGGAAATAGAGGCTTTAGTCGAACATGCTTGACCTCACCTTCCTATTTTTTAACCATGAGCCTTTCACACACACGTATCTCATACTAGCAAACACCCTAGAATTACAAGATTTTGAAACAGAGACTATGGGATTGTTAGAGATAGAGATATTATGAGCTTCTAGAATGTGAGTGATGGTCATACCATAGGGCACACTTGTGGGATCATCAACAGTTTTAATCATAAATCGATAATCCATGAGGACAGTTTGATCTTGAGTTTGGACACAAGGCAATAGACAAGAACTCTTTGAGAGAAGGTGGAGAAAAAGCAGTACGAGGGAGCACAATAGTTGCAACAATGTAGGCTAGAACACGAGTTTCAAAGCTAACATCACTTAGACGTAATTGGTTCAGGAGGGATTCGGATGAGCACTCAGTATTACAACATTTTGCTTGATCAAAGGTGATTTCAAAATCATCAGGCCAAGAATTTTGAAAAGCATGGGAAAACCAGAACACTTACAATGGAAGATTGGATCAAACATGGCACAATCAAGAACAATACACTTTCCTAACACTAAGGATTCCAACTTGTCAGACTTACTAGAGCGAAGATTGACATAAAATATTTTCACTAGGGGTTCATAGACTTTAGGAGGGGGAACAGAAAAGAATTTTTACCAGCCTTGATAAACAAATAGATTTTTTACCTTACAGTTTAGGACTGCCGTATCATCAAGATCGACTACTCTACATTGCTTATCTTTCAGATCAATGAAAAAAAAACCCTTTTTGGAGAATCCCAAAAATTTAGGTCAGACTCCAAAGAACTTGAAAGATCAATTTTCGATTTCTTTGGGGTAAATGACTTAGGTGGTTCTTCCAAAGGTCTTTTTCTCCTAGAGGATAAGAATGATATGAAAATTCTGCCTAAGAGAAGGCCAAACCCTCTAAGTTTTCACACCCTAGGTCTACCTGTTCTGGAGGCTGGGAAGGGGGTTTTGCTCTGGAGTGAGTACTTTTTGGTGGAGGCTGAGGGTTTTTTTAGAGTGTTTAGCCATGGAGGAAACTACATGAGGATAGTTTTGGAGAGAGTTTCTAGGCAATGATAATTGTTATACCCCATTTTAACTCGGGTCAAACTAGAGTATAACATATTGGTAATTCTGAATGTTTAATTAATTAAAAGAGTCGCCACCTAATTATTTGTGAATTAGGACACCAAATTTAGCTAAGTAGTTCTTAAAATTCACTCTATTTTTTATGGTCTACTTAACCTTAAGATTATGAGTAAGGGTTCTAATTAATCCTATAGGGAAGGTTATTAAGGCACCCTATATGATCCGTTAATTACGGATAACCGGCCAAACTTAGGTTAAAAGAAAAAAAAATATTATGCTAAAGTATTAATGTATAGCAAACTATGCCTTGATAGAAAAACAAGAGAGTATTCAATTTCAACATTGGCTAACTTCTGTAAAACATGACAACTTATACCTTAAGGGAAATGTTTAAGTCCATTAAGAAATCTGATGATTTGAGGAAAATATTTAATAGATCAATTTTGACATGACAGAAACAATAATTTTAAATAATTCTCAAAGGGAACGCTTAGAGACAAGTCTTTCTACTTGCACTTGTTAAAGAAAAGCAATTTTCATTTGGACTTCTAAAAAAACACTCCACTGAATCTAAGCATATTAATTATATAAAAACAAAATCTCAACTTGATGATGTTAAAAGGGATGTTCATCTTAATGACATGTGAAAGTGTCAATTTTGAAGTTTAGATGTAGAGGTAAATACTATATGATAAAATAGGTATCCTGTCTACTAGCTAAGGAAAAGATATAATTAAATAAACTCAATCTTCAAATCCATATTAAGAGTGAGATAAACACAAATACCAAATAAGTCAGGAGACATCAACAAATTAAATAAAACAGTCATAAACTAAAGAGACGCTAAGAAAGACGCCATTGTCACGACCCCAAATTCGGTCGTGATGGCGCCCAGCACATTGCTAAGCCAGCCTGACCAATCAATATCAACAACGGAGCTAGAAGCTCTCTTTAACCCGTTTAAGCATATTAATTTACGAAATAACAGCGATACATATAACGAAAGCGGGGAACCAAGTCCCATAATACATCAACTCCCATAGACCGAAGGGTCAAGAGTCATGAGCCTCTACTGAACATGAGTGTATAAAGGTTTACAAGATACCAAGTGCGGAAAGAAATGTCAATACATAATCAAAAGACAATAAGAAGGAATATTGGGTCCTGCGGACTCTACAGCTACCTCGAATATCCACAAATGTCGCCTCGCACAGCTACTGGATCACTGCTGAGAGGTACCTGTATCTGCACACAAGGTACAGGGAGTAAAATGAGTACTGCCAGACTCAGTGATAATAAACAAAGGTAAGACAGCGCAGATAAGAAATCCGCAATAAAGCACTATGTAAAGCTGTAGTCAAATACCCTGTCACATAATCAATATCGACTATACATGTACCAACAAGTACCAGCAAAACAGTATAACAACTAGCAGATGTAGCTAAAATGCAATGCAATGCATGATATGACCGCTACGGCGCGTAGCCCGATCCTATTTGGGTACCTGTGCTCACTGTGGGGGTTTAGACTCCGAAGGGGCTCCTACAGCCCAAGCACAATATCACTGCGGCGTGCGGTCCGATCCGACATATGTACTGCTGCGGCGCGCAGCCCGATCCACTACTAGTCAGCTAATATGCAATCACAGCCTCGCAGGCTCAAAAGTAGTTTTGAAAACATCTTTTATCATTTTTCAGTTGAAAACAGAAATATCAAGTTCCAGAGATTTGGAAATAACATGATAACAGAAATAGCTGCGGACTAGTAGTAAACTAGCATGTCAATATGATAAGACAATGATAACGATCCTCCCGGGATCCAATAACTGGCTCATGGCCCACAAGTATACTCAACCGCCCGAGAAGGGGGTTCAACGGCTCAAAAGTAGCCAATATCACAGTATAATATGCAACCATCCGAGAAGGAGGTTCGACGGCTCATGAATAGCCTAATATCATAACACAGTATCAACAAGTCGGACTAAGCCATAGTCCCCAATCACAATCGACCCCGCACTCACAAGAGGGTACGTGTCTCGCCGCTATACAGCGTCACAAAGTGGTATACCGGGGTTTCGAACCCGCTGGTCATCACCCACATCTATTACTCACCTCAATACGGCGTGACGACTACTCCGCAATACCCTTGCCACGAGAATCAAGCTCCGCACGCGTAGAATCTGATCAAATACAGTAGAAATACAACAAATTAGGCCAATGGGACGACACCCAATCAATATAACTCAATTTACATCAACATTCCCAAAGTTGTCAAAACCCGACTTTCGGTACGCTTGTCGAAAATTTACAAAAGTCACATATTCGGAACCCTCATCTCGATACGAGTCTAGGCATATAAAATTTACCAAAATCGGACTCCATTTGCCCACTCAAATCGGTGTTTTTCTTCAATTTAGGCCTAGGGCTCAAACCCACCTTTAATCTTCCATTTACAGGAAATTTAACCAATGATTTCATGTTAAAATGATGTAATTAAGCCACAAAACTTACCTCCAACGAAACCCCGATGATTTCCCAGCAATCTCCCGTCAATTTCTTCTCTTGGAACTCAAAAATGGAGGTTTTGGGTATGGGGTTCGCGACTGGACTGTTCTGTTATATTAATTCACTGACTGCCAGGCGACCCTCTGCGATCGCAGCCCAAAGCTCGCGATCGCGATGCACAAATTTACCCGGCTTCAAAATAACTCTACGCGATCGCGACATTCCCTACGCAATCGCACTGCCTCATGCCTCAACACTACGCGATCGCGTGAAACCACCCGCGATCGCGCTGCTCTAAATCCCAGACCTACGCGATCGCACACTACACATCGCGATCGCGATGCACAACCAGCCGACCTTACGCGATCGCATCACACTTCCCGCGATCGCGATGAACAAACTTTCCGGCCTCACCCCAATACTCTACGCGATCGCAGTCTCACCCTTGCGTTCGTAGAGCTTCCCAGTTTTACCCTACGCGATCGCATGCCCCAGGCTCGCGATCGCGATGAACAAAAATCCTCTGCACTAATTACAGCAGAAACAGCAGTGCATTTGGTACAAAATGGTCCGTTTGGACCCCCGAATTCATCCCGAGGCCCCCGGGACCCCAACGAAAACCACCAACATACTCCAAAACACGATACGAACTTGTTCGAATCATAAAAACACCATCCTAAACATCAAAATCACCAATTACACACGGATTCAAGCCTAAATTCCTTAAAACTTTCCGAATTACACATTCCATCAAAAACCCGACCAAACGACGTCCGAATGACCTGAAATTTTGCGGACATATCCAAAATCACATAACGAAGCTACAGGAATTGTCGGAATTCCATTCCAACCCCCGGATCAAAATCTCACCTACCGTTCGGATTTCGCCAAAATTCAACCTTAGCCAATTCAAGCCTATTTCTACACCGGGCCTCCAAATTCAATTCTAATCGCTCCCCTAAGTCACAAATCA
This sequence comes from Nicotiana noctiflora, assembly GCA_032618575.1. Classification (NCBI taxonomy): domain Eukaryota; kingdom Viridiplantae; phylum Streptophyta; class Magnoliopsida; order Solanales; family Solanaceae; genus Nicotiana; species Nicotiana noctiflora. The sequence continues at coordinate 979,516 of JASVEL010007011.1, read as the reverse complement.
CCTCCCGGAACTAACCGAATCATCAGAATCCGATTCCAAGCCCTCTAACCAAATAGTCAACTCCGGGTTGATTTTCCTTATTCAAGTTTCCTTCACAAAAGCTATATGCCTCATTTTCAATCCAATTCACTCCTAACTCACCCGATAGACTTTAACACTGATATAAAAGCATAGAACATACAATTTCAACATAACGGGGTGGTAATTCCCGTGACGACGGGCCGGGTCGTCACAGCCATACCCCCAAGCATTTCGCTTGTTTTCTTGCTATCGGGTGCGTCTAAGGAATATAGTATTCCATGACTCCTTGTGGTGGTAGTAGCATCGAGTCGCTATGCGACTCCACTGCGAGACTCTCGCAATAAGACTCCATGTATGGATAAGGAGATTCGTGTCACTCCAAATATTCATGCAAAGAAAAGGGAAAATAAAGAATTAGAGCAAAAAAAAAAACTTAATTCTTATTACATGTGACGATAAAACATACAAGTCAAGAATGATAATTATCTTCTTAAATTTGAAATATTCCAAGAACTAGAACGGAACGGTAGTATACTACATGTAAATAATTCCATTTTTAAATGACACCCTAAGTAAAATGTTGAACAATTAAGAAACTGAAGTTTGAAAAGCTAAATGGGGCCATCTAGCTTTACCCTTGGCCATGTTGGTATCGTAAAAACTCAAAAAAAAGGATATTCGATGTGATCCAGTTAGGCCATAATATCTTTTCCGTACTCAAAAGAGAAACTTGGCTTAGTAAGGACAAAACCAAGTTTTAAATATCATTAGGAAAGAAAAGAGCAGCTTCCTTGTATCATTTTCTTTTGGATAATTGTGTGCAGTGACCCTCAAGATTTTGATAGAAAATCTATATGCAATTTTACTTTCAGCTACTACCCGTGCTAGACACTAAAGTAACTAGGTAATCCCCAAACTGTAAGGAATGTACACAGTTATATTAAAGGCAACAAATATGAAGTTGCAAGATTTTAGCAGTCTATATTAATAGAAAAAAAAACATTAACCTATTGATAAAAAGGAGTTTACAAGAGGTGTTGAACTATAAATTTTTGTCAACAGCTAGTGTTAATTACTTCATAGGAGTTCCACAAAACTCAAATTAGAGACAAATAAATTAATATAAACTAGGCAAATTAAAACAAATCCAAGAACTTAAGAGTATGCTTTGAACTACTCTACTAAAGTTTGCATAAATTAAAAAAAACAGAGAACATGACTGCTTGTCCAGTAAACTAAAATGACTTATAGCCACATTTTTCTACACTTCAATGACACTTTAAAAAGGGTGTCGAAAACCAGTTCTGTTAAAACACATATGAAATTCTCCAGTCATAACAGGTCACTAACAAGTGCGAACACTATAAATACACCTTCACAATAGGGTAACAATAACAGAGGATCACAACTTAGCTTGAGTTGTATTATTTGCTTCAGCAGTAGCTAAAAGTTCAGAGCTAATTAAAGTTTATAAGAATGGTCTCTAAGTTTTAAGCTAATTTTAGAGTCGGGTATCCTTACAATAAGAGAATGCACATCTGTTAACCTCTAAAAGTTATTTCTTTTACAAGAGAGCATATAAGCCTTTCATCAATTTTAACTAATCAGAAATCGACAAGGAGCATCCCAGATACTTAATCAAATAATGGGAAATTAAGAGCTCATTGCCAACTAGATACAGAAACATTAAAACACTAAAAGTTTCAGAAACGAAACAAAAGAGAGATACCGACCTTTTGCGGGGCAATGAACTGAGGCGGGGATCTAAGGTGCGCTATCGAACTCCTACCTCTTTTCAACTTTCAACTTTGGGGGGTGAAAGTGGGCAGCCAAGGGCTCGGTTTCGAATGGTGAAGGCAGTGGTGGAACCTTTCAATTTTTGGTAAAAGGGGCAGCTCCAAAACCTCAGGTTTTGGGGTAAAGGGGCTGCTGAAAAACCCCTTAATTTGAGGTGAAAGCAGGCGGCTCTCCCTTTTTTTTTCTTCAAAATTATAGAGGAAGCTAGTATTTATAGAGGTCTTCTAGGGTTAAAGAGATTCAAAATTTGAACGTTTAAATCCAAACGTCGGAAGAACAGACAATCTTTGCTCGAAATAGGCGTGCAAACTTCTGAGCTCAAACTTTAAAAGTCAAAACTTTATCAAAAATGGAGAAAAAGACCAAAAGGAATCTGCCATTGCAGAGGAAGAAAGAGACGATAGAGAGACAAAGAGGGAAGAGAAACAGTCGTAGTGATGGAATTTAGGTGTAGTTTTCAATCTAATTATTTGACATTTGAGATATTTTGGAATACAAATAGGGTAATTCTGAATTGGGCTAGTATAGGGCAGATTGGGCTCGTTTGGAGTTGGGTCAAACTTTGGGCCTGAATGCTAAACATTTTTCCTTCTTCCTTGCATATTTCTTTAGGCTTCTATTTAAATTAAGTAATTTTATTAACCACATCATATAATACTACATAATATTATTAGTTAAATTATTTAACGTTACTTAAAATAATTTTGATAGCTAGTATTTAAAAAATAATTTATAGTAGATGTTAAAACATCATCACCAATGTAAACATTTATAAAATATTTAATCAAACAAATATTATCAATTAATTAAATAAATATTATCAATTCATTATATAAATAAATAAACAGTGTGTCTTTTGGTAATATAATAATAATAATAACGATAATGATGACTATAATAGTAGTAACAATAATATTAAAATTGTCGTTGTAATAGTAGTAACAGAAATAATAAATAATAGTACTAACAACAGTAGTAATAATATAATAATTATTATTATTATAACAATAATAATAATAATAGTAGTAGATGGAAAATAGTATTAAAAATATAGTACTTGATGTACTAATAAATTAGAAGAAGCTCAAGAAAATTAATTAAAAGGAGGAGGGACAAAATTGGATGTCAACAATAATGATGGAGATTGAAGGAGGGTTTCAGAGATTTAAAAAAGGGGTTTCTAACGGTTGAGTACAAGAAAGGAAAGGGTGTCAGTTGAACATGCATGATGATTGATTTTTCTTTCTTGAACACTGCAATTGATGTGAAAAGAGAGGAAAATAAAGGGAAATTGGAGGTGATATTAATGATATGAAAAAACAAAGTTTAAACATTAGGCATTCAAAATATAAAAAATATCACATAAGTCCTAATAGTAATGATTAAAGAAAATAATACCGAGTAATTCTCTTAAAAAGCAAAATCTGTCTTCAAATAAGGGTTTGGTGAAAATATCTGCTAATTGATTAGTAGTTCCTGTCACACCTCTTTTTTACCGCACCCGCGAGGATGCAAAGAGTTTTTCCAATTAAAGGACAATCGAGATGGGATTTATTTAATTATTTCAGAGTCGCCACTTGGGAGATTTATGGTGTCCCAAGTCACCGGTTAAATCCCGAATCGAGGAAAAGAATGACTCTATTTAACAGTCCGCGAACCAGAAATCCGGATAAAGAATTCTATTAACCCGGGAGAAGGTATTAGGCACTCCCGAATTCCGTGGTTCTAGCACGGTCGCTCAACTGTCGTGTTTGGCTTATCTATCTGCTTTTTTACAATCATGTACGTAGTGCAAGTTAATATCCCTTTACCGCTTTTATTATTGGTTATGATTTACGAAAGAGAAAGTTGCTTAAAAATATGCTTTCGAATCACGTCACATGAAATGCACCCGGATTCTCGACATATTCTTATTCAACATTTCGGGGTTTGGATTTGGGTCGCATGAAATGCACACCCGTATTTAAGAAGGTAGGACTAAAATATGCGCCCGGAGCGATTACTTATTTACACTGTCGAGGAGGACGTGATATTTGCTAAGAAACGACACATCTCGAAATCTAAGTATTTTATATGTACATTTATAAAGGCCTTGCGATTAGTGTAACTACTGGGCGAGGCACGCCTTTAATTCAAATCTAAAGCGAACTACATCCCACTGTATTTTTACTTAGGAGTTGATTCCAAATTATTTAAAATTCGCTACGAACCACACCGCATGAAATGCGCCTGTGGTTCCTGACATACTTTATTTGCTCTTGCCCGAAATTGGGGTCGGGTCACATGAAATGCACCCCCGACTCTTTTAATCTAATTACGTCATTCAGTTGCGTAATAACTCCCTAGCTAATCTTGCTTTTAACATAAGATCTAACATTTAACAGATTTGGAGATTACACACATGAGTAGAGAAGATTGAACAGAGATACAACAGACTAATTCGGGTTTACGCGCATATCTAATGATAGTGTATCTTTGGTCTAACTACATTTTCCATAACAAAACTAGCAATACCAACTTAATCAAAGAATAACAGAACGTAACCAAATATAAGAACTTTGGACGACTACATGATTCAATAGACTTTAAGCATAAGCTTCAAACTTCATTCTTTTCGAACCAAGGAATTACAATAACAGAGATGTGTACCTGGAACGCGGAAGAACAAAGGAGAGTGAGCAATGGCAATGCAGCAACGGTAACAGGAGCAACAACAATAGGCCAGTAGCAACCAAAATAAACCAACAGCAACACAAACGACTCAGCAGCAACAACAATAACCACCCAATAACAACAAAATAACCACACCAGTAGCAAACTCAACACAGCAGCAGCATACAACAACTGAGATGTACCAGCAGCAACAAAGACACAACAACAACAACAATGACTAACAGCAGCAACAATCAACCAGGAGCCACAACACTGGACCAGCAGCACCAAATGAACACAACAGCAACAACAATGACTAACAGCAGCAACAATCAACCAAGAGCCACAACACTGGACCAGCAGCACCAAATGAACACAACAGCAGCAACACAAGAACAACAACAAACCAACGACCAAACACTCAGCCACTGAATCAAAACACACGAAACAGTCCAGAAGCCAATGAAACAGTAGCTTCTTTATCTGTATCTTTGTGTGTATCGAAATGTATCCTTGCTGTCTATTTTTTCTCTAGCTATTACTGTTTTTTCTCCCTCCAGGTACTCTAGTGTTCTTTCTATATGTATCTTTTGTATATCCCCTTATCTCTTTTCAACAACCCATACTTATAGTCAAAACTTTCAAACCTAGATGGCCAGCAGACTAGACTAAGGCCTTGCCCATCCCCCCTCTGCCTTTTTTCCACTCAGATTAGCCTAAGTATGGGTTTTCATTAATCTAAGCTGCTGGTTTGCCACACCTAGTGGGGATACCCTGCTGTAGCAGGTTCCACTAGGCCTTTTATGGGCAAGAGTACTTAAAAATCCAAAAATAGGCTAACACTAATTGAATTGCCATCAGCTATATCCAAATGCCCTATGTAACAGTGATTCTGGGCATTCTTGCCCTGTCATTCCAACGGGTTTATACAACTAATCGACGAGGTCGTCTAGACTGATTACAACATATTTGAATCGTTTAAGCCCTTTATGACGACCCACAGATTCGACCATTACTGATTTGTCACCAGAAATATAATGAACAATAGGAGGAGAAGAGACAGAATCATTTAAAGGAAATTGACAAGCCAATTAATCTAATCTAACTAAACGAAATCAAATAGACACGGAAAAGGGGAAAGTCTTACCCCAGAAACTCAAAATGTAGGCGGCTCAGCTTCGAACTTGACCTGTCGAAGCCAAATGGGCTTTAATCGAGGTGTTCTCGATTGGGAACACCTAGACTAAAGTCCATTGGACTTCGATTGAAGACTAATCCGACTTGAATTGGCTTTTTGAAAACTAGGGTTCTTGGGCTCGGATTTGGGGCTTTTGCATTTCTGGTTAGATTCGAACCAAACCAATGTTAATGGGAGTGCGGGGGAGGTGTGAGGAGGCTGTGGTATGAATTTGGTGAAGTTTGGCGTAGTTTGGGTTTTGACTCGAATCTTTGAATGAAGATTCGAGACGTTTGGTGGTGATTCGAGGTTAGCGAAGGCCGGATTCGTAATGGGGGAGGTGAGGGGAAGATTTGGGTATTAGTTTGGTGGCCATTGGCCTACCGGAACCGCCGTGAGGCGATTTCCGGCAGGCGGAGCACGGCGGAGGAAGGCGGGGGTCAAGAGACCTGGTCTCTGAAGATGGGAGGCGGTTGAGGGGGGGTCTGAAAGGGGGGCGGGGTATGGGATGGGCCTTATATACGAGATATGAGATTGAATCCTGATCGTTGGATCATTTACGATCAACGATCAGGATCTCCTCACTTAAACCAAACGGTGTCGTTTGGTTAAGTCATAGTCTGAGTGTATTTGGGGATTTATGGATTAATCTGGGCCGTTGGATTATAAAATCCAACGGTCCAGATCAAGCGTTACACAGGCTGAAGCTTGGACGGGTATTTGGGTTGGGTGTTGAGTTAGTGTGGGCCTGGTTCTTAAAGAATTGGGGACGGCCCAGTTCCGATTTCTTCTTTGTTTTGCAACTAGACTCCATGATGTATCATGTGTATATGTATATGTATATATATATATATATATATATATATATATATATATATATATATATATATACATTAATTTATAACATAATTAATTTTTTTAATACCACTATCCTACATAATTACAGATCACCTAAAAATGTAAATCACGTAATTTCGATATCGAACACCAAAAATGCAAAACCTAATATATTTTTTGTATTTTATTAATTTAAATAAATAAACATGCACACAAAAATATAAATTTAAGATAAAAATAACACAAAATCACAAAAATCATGCCCAACACGAAACTATTTTTATTTTGAATTTTTCTGGGAGTACTTCTCAGGTAAGGCAAAAATCACGTGCTCACAGCTGCCCCTCTTTGCGCGTAAACACGCAGAGTTTTCGTGCAAAGATAAGTGAGCGGATATAAGCGATTTTGCCCATTCGAGCACTCCGTATGAAGCATTTTGGAAAAGTTTTGACCGAACCTTGCTTCAAAGGTCTCCTACATATCCCTGGCTAAAAGGGAATCAGGTCAATGTAGTTCGGGAAGTTCTGGTAGCTGGGACTACCATGGCTGTTGCGATCTCGCTGTTACCGCTGTTACTGCTGTTGCCACCGCTTAGCTGATCTCCTTGTTACACCGTACTAAGCAACAAAAACAAGAAGCTAGACTAAGTTACAGTACTACAAGTTCTTATCTATCCTTTTTTAACTTGATCTTGTCGCGCTCCTTGTCATCCTGTCTGACTTGGTGTTCCTTCTGATGCTTCTCCTCTTCCGCCAATTGTTGTTTTGGCCTATCTTGATCGCCGAACTCCGACCATTGTTTCATTCTTTATGATCTTTGAACTATTCTCCTTCGCAATCTGAATCTATCTGTTCTGATCCTTGTTGCCTCCCTCGGCTTACGAACTGGGATTCATGCCGGAGATTTCTGTTACACTCAACCGCTTCCCTCAACCGAATTAAAATAGATCGCCACCCCATCCTCCAGGCGGGCTCCCTGACTTCAACCACTTCTTCAAAATAAAATCGCCACTCCATTCTCCAGGCGGGCTTCCTGACTTCAATTACAACTTCAAAAATAAAATCGCCACTCCATTCTCCAGGCGGGCTTCCTGACTTCAACTACTACTTCAAAATTAAATCGCCACTCCGTTCTCCAGGCGGGCTCCCTGACTTCAACTACAACTTCAAAATTAAATCGCCACTCCATTCTCCAGGCGGGCTTCCTGACTTCAACTACTACTTCAAAATTAAATCGCCACTCCGTTCTCCAGGCGGGCTCCCTGACTTCGACTATAACTTCAAAATTAAATCGCCACTCCATTCTCCAGGCGGGCTCCCTGACTTCAACTACTACTTCAAAATAAAATCGCCACTCCATTCTCCAGGCGGGCTCCCCGACTTCAACTACTACTTCAAAATAAAATCGCCACTCCATTCTCCAGGCGGGCTCCCTGACTTCAACTACTACTTCAAAATAAAATCGCCACTCCATTCTCCAGGCGGGCTCCCTGACTTCAACTACTACTTCAAAATAAAATTGCCACTCCATTCTTCAGGCGGGCTCCCTGACTTCAACTACTATTTCAAAATAAAATCGCCACTCCATTCTCCAGGCGGGCTTCCTGATTTCACTCACTACTTCAGAATTAAATCGCCACTCCATTCTCCGGGCGGGCTTCCTGACTTCAACTACTACTTCAAAATAAAATTGCCACTCCATTCTCCAGGCGGGCTCCCTGACTTCAACTACTACTTCGCAATCTGAATCTATCTGTTCTGATCCTTGTTGCCTCCCTCTGCTTACGAACTTGGATTCATGCCGGAGATTTCGGTTACATTCAACCGCTCTCCTCAACCAAGTTAAAATAGATCGCCACTCCATTCTCCAGGCGGGCTCCCCGACTTCAACTACTACTTCGAAATAAAATCGCCACTCCATTCTCCAGGCGGGCTCCCTGACTTCACCTACTACTTCAAAATAAAATTGCCACTCCATTCTCCAGGCGGGCTCCCTGACTTCAACTACTACTACAAAATAAAATTGCCACTCCATTCTCCAGGCGGGCTCCCTGACTTCAACTACTACTTCGAAATAAAATCGCCACTCCATTCTCCAGGCGGGCTCCCTGATTTCACTCACTACTTCAGAATTAAATCGCCACTCCGTTCTCCAGGCGGGCTCCCTGACTTCAACTATTACTACAAAATAAAATTGCCACTCCATTCTCCAGGCGGGCTCCCTGACTTCAACTACTACTACAAAATAAAATTGCCACTCCATTCTCCAGGCGGGCTCCCTGACTTCAACTACTACTACAAAATAAAATTGCCACTCCATTCTCCAGGCGGGCTCCCTGACTTCAACTACTACTCACTGATTTCTTCCTATCTTGATTACCTTCCTTTGCCTTTTGTACCATTTCCTTGTTCCTGCATTACCCCTCGGACTACCTTCACTTCTGAATTATCCTGTCTTGGAATTGCTTTCCCCTAGGTCGTATTACTTTTCTTCTGGCTGCTGGGGATATTTTTGGAACTGTTTACTCGCCTGCTGGGGGTGATGCTGCCGAGGAAGTATTCTTTGTTTCCTTCACCCCTCATTCTCTTCCTTCTTCTCCTACCTCTTCTGGGACTCACGCTTTTGTTTCCTTGATCAAATTATGGAATGTAATACTGCTGGAGGAATCTCGAAGCCATTGTTTTATTTTCCCACAACTGCTGGGGATGATACCGGGCTCAAAGATCATTCCGTCTTGTGTTGCTTTCTACCCTTACCCCCTGGGTCTTTGCTTTCAAGAAAATTTTCGCAACAGGAGAAAATTTTCTGCCCCAGTTTGATAAACTTCTGGACGGTATGCTTTTCTGCCAACGAACCCTCTTTTCCTGCTTTTAAATCAAAGAAAAATTGTTAGTTTCAAGATGCGGTGGGTGGTCGTGCCACTCTTGTTGGGGCCATTTTCTCCCAGCTGCTTGGCCTCTCTCGAACTTTGAGGGCGACGTTGACGCTTTCTGGGGACGATGCTTTTTCCACGAACGACCTCTCATCTTTCCTTTTATTCCACTCTTTGGTTTGATCCGACTCTTTTTAGCCGGTGATCTGTTGCGTGAAATCATCTTTCGGACATGCCACATGTGTCCATCGTACTCCATGATTCTTGCGAACCTTCCACTCAGCCTGTCATCCCAATCTCACTATCGTAACGACTTCTGTCTTATTGCCTCGTTCCATGCCTATTCACTTTCAATATACCGCTTTGGGAGACTTGGTAGTAAGCTTTGAAAAATCAATTTTCGAAAATGAAAGAAAAGAAAAGAATACTGACCGCAAATGACAAAAGAAGAGAAAAACTTTTCTGAACTCAAAAATAGGAAAACTTATCTGAATGTGTGCCTGATCCAATGGTTATGCCGCGCCTTCGAGATTAAACTACCCAGTCTATTCATGTCAATCACTTTCTGATGCCGCGTTCTGCTAGAGGTAAACGGATGTCCAAACCTTGTCTCATGCAGACATCTTGTAACCATCTCGTCTTGTCACCTCACGGTGCCCTTCAAAGGGTTTTCACTAATGAGATTCTCTCATTTCTCTCTATCTCCCGTCGCCTTAAGGTGCCCGTAAAGGTTTTCACCGTAAGACTCTCTCATTTTACTTCTCTCAACTTCCTTCGCCTTAAGGTGCCCGCGAGGGTTTTCACCGTTAAGACTCTCTCATTTATGCTTTCTTTCCTTGCGGCGGGGTATCACCCCCGAGATTCCCTCTAGAGCGTTATCCCCTTTCGGCTTGTGCATCCTGAATTCAATCGAGGGTCGGGATGTCACTCTTGGCTTTCATTCACATGACTTGGCACTTCTCAAATACTGATCGAGAGGTCTTTCCGGTTCTTGATATGGTTTCTGCGCGTGAGGCTGAAGAAAGGGGTTTAGCCTCAACGGTTAGCTTACTACAACTTTCGGAATCCATACTATCTTTCAAACGAAACAATGACTTCTGCCCCAGTTTTGTTGCTTGGGGGATTTTTTGATTTTTATTTTATTATGACCGAGCCGTGTGGCGCCTACGTATCCTTCTTGAGGAATCAGGGTCGAACGTAGTTCACTTTTTCTTGTATTACTTCTTTGTTTCTTTTCTGTTCTGTTACACATCTTCCTTGATGATTCCGAAAGAGGGTATATGAAAGAATAGTTAAGGCTCAAATGGGGAAACAAAGGTTAAAGTGTTTGGGTAGTAGAAAAATTGCCTCTGTCATTTCATTTTCCGAAAAATGCCAAATACACACAAACGAAACCAAACATTGGCAAATGCATTAAAGAATTACACATAATATCTCTTAACTGCGTCAGAATTGATAGCCATATCGGTGCATCTTCCCTCGACATCAGTCAGACATAGAGCGCCATTGGATAATACTCTAGTCACCACAAAAGGTCCCTGCCAATTTGGAGCGAACTTGCCTTTCGCTTCGGCCTGATGGGGTAGAACTCTCTTCAGCACATGCTGTCCCACTTCAAATCTCCCGGGACGTACCTTCTTGTTATATGCTCTCGCCATTCTCTTTTGATACAATTGGCCGTGACATACTGCTGTCAATCTCTTTTCATCAATCAAGCTCAATTGCTCTAATCGGGTTTTGACCCATTCATCATCGTCAATCTCAGCTTCAGCGACAATTCGGAGGGATGGAATCTCAACTTCTGCGGGTATTACTGCTTCAATCCCGTACACCAACAAGTAAGGAGTTGCACCTACCGAAGTCCGGACGGTAGTGCGATAACCCAACAGCGCAAATGGTAACTTTTCATGCCACTGCCTAGACCCTTCTATCATCTTCCTCAATATCTTCTTTATGTTCTTGTTTGCCGCCTCGACCGCACCGTTTGCTTTTGGGCGATACGGTGTGGAATTTCGGTGTGTAATCTTGAACTGTTGACATACCTCTTTCATCAATCCACTGTTAAGATTTGCACCGTTATCTGTAATGATCATCTTTGGAATTCCAAACCTACAAATGATGTGGGAGTGTACGAAGTCCACTACCGCCTTCTTGGTCACTGATTTGAATGTTTTGGCCTCCACCCACTTGGTAAAATAATCAATCGTTACCAGAATGAACCTGTGACCATTGGAAGCCGCAGGCTCAATAGGTCCAATAACATCCATACCCCATGCGACAAACGGCCATGGTGCGGACATTGTATGCAATTCAGTCGGCGGAGAATGAATCAAATCTCCGTGTATCTGACACTGATGGCATCTTCGCACGAAACTTATACAATCCCGCTCCATAGTGAGCCAATAATATCCTGCTCGAAGAATCTTCTTTGCCAATACGTATCCGCTCACGTGTGGTCCGCAAACTCCCGAGTGTATATCCGTCATCACTGTTGTGGCTTGACTTGCATCTATACATCTCAACAATCCCAAATCTGGGGTTCTTTTGTACAGCACCCTTCCACTAAGGAAAAATCCGTTCGCCAACCGCCGAATAGCTCGCTTTTGATCTCCGGTTGCTTGCTCTGGGTATACTCCTAACCTGAGGTATTCCTTGACATCATGAAACCACGGCTCACCATCCACCTCTTCCTCTATCACATTACAATAAGCATGTTGATTCCGGACATGGATGTGTAATGGATCGACACGAACCTTGTCCGGGTGATGTAGCATTGATGCTAAAGTAGCCAACGCGTCGGCAACCTCATTATGCATCCTTGGGATGTGCTTGAATTCTACCGATCGAAAGCGTTTGGTCAAATCATGCAAACACTGACGATATGGGATAAGCTTTAAATCTCTGGTTTCCCATTCTCCCTGAATCTGATGTACCAGAAGGTCCGAGTCCCCCAAGACCAAGACGTCCTGTACATCCATGTCCACCGCTAATCGCAACCCCAAGATACATGCCTCGTACTCAGCCATATTATTGGTGCAATGAAAACGCAGTTGAGCAGTAACAGGATAATGATGTCCTGTTTCAGATATGAGCACAGCCCCTACTCCGACTCCTTTTGCGTTCGCCGCTCCGTCGAAGAAGAGCTTCCACCCCGGATCCTTGGTTAGTTCTAACCCCTCAATTTGCAACACCTCTTCGTCTGGAAAATACGTCCTCAAGGGTTCGTATTCGTCATCAACAGGATTTTCAGCTAAGTGGTCGGCCAGGGCTTGAGCTTTCATAGCCGTCCTTGTCACGTATATGATGTCGAACTCCGTAAGTAATATTTGCCATTTTGCTAACCTCCCCGTAGGCATAGGTTTCTGGAAAATATACTTCAACGGATCCAAACGCGAAATGAGGTAAGTGGTGTAAGAAGACAAATAGTGTTTCGGCTTTTGGGCTACCCAAGTCAGGGCGCAACATGTCTTTTCTAGATGAGTGTACTTGACCTCGTGGACTGTAAATTTCTTACTGAGGTAGTAAATGGCCCGTTCCTTCCTGCCAGTAAGATCATGCTGCCCTAGTACGCAGCCAAACAAATTCTCCAAGACCGTCAGATAAAGAATCAGGGGTCTACCTGGCTCAGGCGGAACTAGTACGGGTGGATTTGACAGATACCCTTTGATCCGGTCAAACGCTTCCTGACATTCTGCCGTCCATTCTATCGCCGCGTCTTTTTTCAATAGACGGAATATGGGTTCGCAAGTTGCCGTGAGTTGGGCAATAAACCTACTGATGTAATTCAACCTTCCCAACATACTCATTACCTCTGTTTTATTCTTCGGCGGGGCTAACTCCTGAATGGACTTGATTTTGGATGGGTCCAGCTCAATGCCCCGTCGGCTGACGATGAATCCTAGCAACTTTCCCGACGGAACTCCGAATGCGCATTTGGCTGGATTGAGCTTGATGTCGTATCTTCGAAGTCTTTGAAAGAACTTACCTGAGGTCAGCAACATGGTCCTCTTGACGTCTGGATTTCACGATCACATCATCCACGTATACTTCAATTTCCTTGTGTATCATGTCGTGGAATACCGTAGTCATTGCCCTCATATATGTTGCTCTTGCATTCTTCAAACCGAACGGCATCACTCGGTAGCAATAAGTTCCCCACGGTGTGATAAAAGCCGTCTTTTCTGCGCGTCCTCTTCATCCATCAAAATCTGATGATATCCCGCATAACAATCCACAAAGGATCCGATTTCGCGTCCGGCGCAATTATCAATCAGGATATGGATATTGGGAAGCGGGAAATTATCCTTAGGGCTTGCCTTGTTGAGATTGCGATAGTCCACGCATACTCTGATCTTTCCGTCTTTCTTTGGCACCGGTACTACGTTAGCCAACCATTCAGGGGTATCGAGTGACACGAATGACTTTCGCCTGCAACTGCTTGGTTACCTCCTCCTTGATCTTCACACTCATCTCCGTCTTGAATTTCCGCAGCTTTTGCTTGACGGGAGGATATGCCGGATCAGTGGGTAATCTATGAACCACTAGATCAGTGCTGAGTCCCGGCATGTCGTCGTATGACCATGCGAAAATATCTTTAAACTCCATGAGTGTTTTGATCAATTCTTCTCTCAGATTGGGTTCAATATGGACACTTATCCGGGTTTCTTTGACGTCATCCGCATTCCCTAGATTAACGGCCTCAATATCATTTAAATTCGGTTTGGGTTTTTCCTCGAAGTGACTTAATTCTTCACCGATTTCTTCTACGGCTTCATCGTCGCCGTACTCCGACTCACTCTCGTCACTTCTTATTTCATGCGTTATTATTTCCAAACCCGATTGACTTTCTAGACTGGGTTGATTAATCTTTAAGCACGCCATATCATTAAGATCAGTTGAAAGAAGGTTGTTCAGAAAAGTAAAAAGAAGGAAAATAAACAAAATTAGACACGAAGGGAATCAAACTTCATTAAATGGGAACTGTACAAGGGAAAACAAACTGCAAACTTAAATCAAAAAATGAACTAAAAACAACGGGATTTTACTCCGGGGACAAACCCCCCAATACAAAATTTCGAAAGAAGAACAATCCAAGACAAACTACCAAGACTCCTTCCGGACAGGGAGAGGAGTAGCCTTCCAGTTATTCAGTTTTGCCTTTGGTCCCACAAATTGTATCTCGGCATGACTGGACCCTTCACCATCTTCGAGCATACATACATCTGTGAATAGGTTTTCGAACTTCCTGAAGAACTCTTCGTCTGGCCCGACCGTAGGACCGGGAATCTTTGGCGCTGGATGTCCTCTTGCTCCGGACCTGACAAAAGATTGGGAAAGGCGTGGAACAGGCTTTGGGAGCACCCATGTTTTCTGCTTGCTCCTCTTTGCTCGCCGGATGTCCTCTGAGGTTGGCTGGAATCCCAAGCCGAAGGTTCCCAAGTTTTCGACCACCGATACCGGTTGTATGATTCCTTGCAGAGATGCACCTAGACCTTTACCGGGTATGAAACCATGTCTCAACATTTCATGCGCCACCATGACATCTGCAGTAATTGTTCTATCGCCGGGAATGCATTCCCCTTCCGGAACTCGGTGGGCGGACACCACATCGCAGACCTGATATACTCACGGCCCAACATCTTCTTCTGTTTCAACAAAGGGAATGATGGTGCCTGATTGTGGATCGTTCTCTCCATGGACGACGATCTCCTGTTGATCCCACTCGAACTTGACGAGTTGGTGCAAGCTGGATGGAACTGCTCTTGCGGCATGGATCCATGGTCGCCCTATCAGGAGGTTATATGACACTACCATGTCCAGCACCTGGAATTCCATGGTGAACTCCACTGGCCCAATTGTCAAGATTAGCACTATGTCACCAACCGACGCTTTGCCTCCTCCGTCAAACCCTCGAACACATACGCCGTTCTTGCGTACCCTGCCGATGTCTACTTTTAATTTGCCCAGTGTAGAGAGAGGACAAATGTTAGCACTGGACCCATTATCGACAAGGACTTTGGTAACCACCGCCTCTTCACACTTCACCGTAAGATATAAAGCCCTGTTGTGCTCAGTGCCTTCCTCAGGCAACTCGTCATCGGTGAAGGTGATCCGATTTGCTTCGAAGATCCGATTGGTGATCTTCTCCAAATGGCTCACTGAGATTTTATCCGGTACATGTGCCTCATTCAGGACTTTCATCAATGCTTGCCGATGTTCTTCCGAATGTATCAGCAAGGATAGCAATGATATTTGCGCCGGAGTCTTCTTCAACTGCTCTAAGACAGAGTAGTCATGCAGCTTCATCTTTTTCAAGAATTCTTCTGCCTCTTCATCAGTTACCGGCTTTTTCAATGCCGCCGGAGTGGTCTTCCTCAATTCCGCAGGGGCAAAACATCTCCCCGAGCGGGTCAAACCTTGCGCTTCACAAACTTCCTCTTTCACCTCCTTTCCTCTGTAGGTCGTTGTAATCCGAGCATAATTCCATGGGACAGCCCGGCTATCGGTTACTGGCAACTGTGTTGCCGGCCGGATGATGAAAGGATCCATTCGAACGCCTGCTACTGTCAAAATGGGCTTGATTGCTGCCCCCGGTACAACTATCTTGGCCGGCTTCACCGGTACTTCGTTCACACTTTCCTTTCCTGCTTCCGACTCTCCTGGTATGTCTTTCTTGCAACTGGGCGACTCATCAAGGCTTGGCCCTTTTCTCGTTCCTCCCCCGCTAGACTTAATCATCATTACAGTCTGAGAGGCTTTCTCCTTTCCTTCCTCCGCCCGTACCAACTCGATCATATTGGTCTCACGATGAGTTGGAAGCGGGTTTTGGTTGATGTTGGGCTCTGTTGGAGTCTGGACCTCAATCCTGCGAGTGTCAATGAGCTCCTGGATGGCCGTCTTTAGCCTCCAACACTTTTCTGTATCGTGCCCCGGACATCCCGAGCAGTATGCACAATTTACTGAATGGTCCAGGTTCTTCGGGAGGGGGTTTGGTAGCTTAGCTTCAACCGGATTTAGCAACCCTACTTGCTTCAACCGGTGGAACAGACCTGGTGTAAGACTCTCCTAAGGGAGTGAAAGTCTTTGGCCTCGGCGCCCTGTCGCCCCTGAATGCTTGGTTCGGACGGAAACTCGCGCCCGAGGGGTTTCTGTAAGCTCTTGGGGGTGGGTGATTGTTTTGCGGGTTTGGTGCACGCCACGGTGCATGGACGGGAGGTGCGGAATAGGACTGTGCGTGGTGGACAGTAAAATGGGGATCAGGTGCGGGATAGTAATGTTGCGGGTGGTTATATGGGTTGTGGGAGTAATTTTGGTGGTGAGGTTGGGGTGGGCTATATTGGGGTGCGGGGCCTCTATTTCTGAACCATGCCCCGGACTCGACGGCCGCAACTTCCTCTCTCCTCTTTTTCCCCAGTACTCCTCCAGTACCACTTTGGATAGCCTGAGTGGTGGCTTTCAGTGCCGAGTAACTCATGATCTTGTTGGCCTTCAAACCTTCCTCGATCATACCCCCCATTTTTATCACCTCGGTGAATGATTTGCCTACGGACGTTACCAGATGTCCGAAGTAGGTGGGCTCTAATGTCTGCAAGAAGTAGTCCACCATCTCGCTCTCTCTCATCGGCGGATCTACCCTGGCCGCCTGTTCCCTCCAACGGAAACCAAATTCCCTGAAGCTTTCGACGGGCTTCTTCTCTAATTTTAACAATGATAGGCGGTCGGGGATTATCTCAAGATTGTATTGGAACTGGCCGATAAAAGCTTGAGCCAAATCATCCCACGTAAACCATCTACTAGGATCCTGTCTAGTGTACCACTCCAGCGCAGATCCTCCCAGACTCTGACCGAAGTAAGCTATCAGAAGCTCGTCCCGTCCTCCGGCCCCTCTCATTTTACTGCAGAACCCTCGTAGGTGGGCCACCGGGTCGCCATGCCCCTCGTATAGGTCGAATTTGGGCATTTTAAACCCTGCTGGCAACTGAACGTCCGGAAATGGACATAGATCTTTATAGGCGACGCTGACCTGGTTGCCCAAACCGTGCATGTTCCTGAAGGACTGCTCCAGGCTTTTAACTTTTCTGACAACTTCCTCGTGTTCCGAACTTTGGAAGTGCTTTTCCGGTTCTGCCGGATTATCCCAGTAAGGTGTATGTGATTGTGGTTCAGGGAGCCCTGAAAGTAGGCTCTGGAGGATAGTAAGAGTTGTCATGGATCTGAACATATGGCTCGCTGGCCGGCCTTTGCAGAGGAGCAGGTGGAGGTGCTACAAAAACAGGGGTGACTGGAGGAGGATTTGGTTTGGCTGGTGGAATGTGGGTGGCATATGGATTTTCCCCCTAAAAGTATGGATAGCTCGGGGCGCTTGTTGAAGGATCGATGGGCGGATGTTCCGGAGCTGAGGCGAGAGTAGGGCGGTTTGGTGAAGACTGTTCCCTGGCCCAGGCCAGGTGCATCTCTGTTATCCGTTGTTTTAACCGGTCTACCTCTTCTTTCATGATTTGTAGCTCGGATTTTTCTTCCTCGAGACTCTTGCCAGAACTAGACATGCTTACTGTAACCGGTCCTTTGGATCTAGTACGGTAGTGATGGCCGGCCAGTATATTCTGTCAAACCAACTGCTAAACTTTCTGGAAATGCAACAAACTTGTTAGTTCACCGAGTTTGACAGATAGGTTATAGCACGTTGGATGCAATGCACCTAACCAAATAACCCTTTCTACATGTACTCTTAACATGCGTCATTCCGGCCCTTTTTCTTTCTCTTTCTTTTTCTTCTTTTTTTTTTTCTTTTTCGACTATCTTTGCAAGCCTTATTGTTATTTAACCTATGGATTCCTTTCTTTTTAGTGGTGGTCGAATCTTATGTGGATTGCCTACGTATCACGACCCCGCGTGAATCAGACCGAGCGTAGTTCTGGTAACAAGATTGTGGCAAAATTCAGTAACTTTTATATCAAATAAAACCGTGCAGTTACAAAACACGTCTTACAATAATCAGCAAAACAAAAGAAAATGCTTGACTTGGGAAAGTAAAGATAAAAATGCCAACTAGCTTGACTCAACATTTCAAAATACATTTTCAATCAAAAATCTAATGCCCTAAAATCCCCGGGGGCCCGCGAGGCATCATTCGGCCTTGCCGCGGGCCTTGGTGTGAGGTCCTTGTGCAGTTCCCTCAACTCTTCCATGATCCGATGAACATAACCCATAATTGAAGCGAAAAGGTCGGTGCGGGGCATTCGTTCACAAGCTAGGCACTTCATGGTGACATAGTGCCCGATTTCTCCAATTCTGTCCTTGATCATGTCCCTTTCTCCGAGTAGCCGCTCTATCTGCTGGTTTTTCGTCCCCAATCTTCGAGCATTGTTGGTGACTTGGTCTAGGAGCCTATCCACTTGTCCTTGCAGTCGAGCCATCAAATTGTGGCAACGGTCGAGGTCCGTTCTGGCATCTTGGGCTTGCTTGAAAACCCGCTCCCTGAGGACAACATTTGCTTCCCTCAGACTAGTGATGATCTCCGTGTAATCTTCTTCCACCCGTTTTAGGTGAAGTGCATGTTGATATGCCTCCTTTCTCCAGCTAGCCCGGATCCTCGTTGTCTGGGCTTTTGACTCGTCCAATTCTCTTTGGATATCGGTGACTTGGCTTTTCAGACCCTTTATCAATTTTTCGTCGGCCCGACTCCTCAACTGTCTGTCAGCATCTCTTTTCATTTGCTGGATTTGAGCTCTCAAGAAGTCATTTTCTTGTGCCAACTTCTTTTGTCTCCTTCGTCGGTGGCGGCTTGCATGTTCTTCTCGAACTGAAGGTCCCGGACCTGTTGTTCTATCCTGCCAATCTTCGTCCTGTACCCCTCCTCCTTTGCTAACCAATCCCATTGTTCCCGTGAATCTTCTGTGAACTGTTGGACATGGGCTCTTTTAGAACATTTCCGACGAATCTGAAATCTTTTCCCGAACCACACATTGTACTTTGGGTCCACCTCTCCCTTAGCTAGTTCCCGGACCATGGTTTTAGGCTCGAGGAACCGACATTCGTGCCACAGCCTTCTAATCTTCTCTTCGGGGAATACGACTCCTGGGCTCAACTCAATGGCGTACTTCCTCAGGTCTTGATCGGTAGGAATAACCTGAAACCTTCCTAGTTGACGTAATACACGGTGAGGGACATATGGTTGGACACTGCGGATCCCCATCAGAAGGATATAAGACTCCTCGGCTGCCATATATATTACTTCAGTATCGGGTAACCACCCGAACGCCCATTCAATCCGATCGGCTTCTATTGAGCTCAGTCGTGCAAGCCATGCCTCGACGCCTTCAGGGAATACAGCACCCATCATCCGTTCTTCGAAACCCCTGATACAGTTTTTTCCGGTCAACCCATGGTTCATGTATCGTGTTCGGTGATGGAGGTGTTCTTGCATCCATAATTGGAGTAACAGATTGCAACCTTGGAAGAAATTGCCCCTTCTCGGCATACAGTCAAGGCTCGATAGATTTCGGACAAAACCAAAGGGACCACCGTGCTGGTAGCCTTTTTGATTGCAACATCGGCTATTCCTACCAGACTTATCTCTATTTTCTTATCTTCGCGCGGACAAATCTGTAACGACCCGGCCCGTCGTTACGGGAATTACCACCCCGATACCTTGCATTTACATATATTATGCTTTCAAAACAGTATTAGAGTATATCGGGTGAGTTAGGAGTGATTTGGATTGAAAATGAAACAAATAGCATGTTTGAAGAAAGCTTGAATATAAAAAGTCAACCAAGAGTTGACTATTGAGTTAGAGTGCTCGGAATCGGATTCTGATGATTCGGTTAGTTCCGGGAGGTGATTTGTGACTTAGGGGAGCGATCGGAATTGAATTTGGAGGCCCGGTGTAGAAATAGGCTTGAATTGGCTAAGGTTGAATTTTGGCGAAATCCGGACGATAGGTGAGATTTTGATCCGGGGGTCGGAATGGAATTCCGACAGTTTCAGAAGCTCCGTTAGGTGATTTTGGATGTGCCTGCAAAATTTCAGGTCATTCGGACATCGTTTGGTCGGGTTTTTGATCGAATGTGTAAATCGGAAAGTTTTAAGAAATTTAGGCTTGAATCCGTGTGTAATTGGTGATTTTGATGTTTAGTATGGTGTTTTTATGGTTGGAATAAGTTCGTATCATGTTTTGGAGTATGTTGGTGGTTTTCGTTGGGGTCCCGGGAGTCTCGGGATGAATTCGGGGGTCCAAACGGACCATTTTTGAAAGAAAAGAGAAAAATCTGGTTGCTGTCATAACCTCAGCAGGCAATTGCTCTCCGCGATCGCGGGGATGGGGATGCGATCGCGTAGAGCGGGGAGATAAGGCATCGCGATCGCAGGGTAAGAGTCGCGATCGCGTAGTATTGATCGGGTGTTGATCGCGATCGCAGGCCAGTATACGCGATCGCGTAGAAGAGGAAAGGGGTCCAGGAGAAATATGCTACGCGATCGCAGGAGTGAAGGATGCGATCGCGTGAGGCAGGGTGACTGTGCTTCGCGATCGCGTGAAGGAAGTCGCGATCGCGTGAGGCCGTGAATTTGAGCATCGCGATCGCGTGAGGAAGATCGCGATCGCGTAGAGCAAATTGCTCTGGCAGTGAGTTTAATTACAGAACATTTCACATACGGGTTCATTAACCCAAAACTCCATTTTTGAGTTCCAAGAGGAGAAATTGACGGGAGATTGCCGGGAAATCATCGGGGTTTCGTTGGAGGTAAGTTTTGTGGCTTAATTACATCATTTTAACATGAAATCCTTGGTTAATGTTCTCTGTAAATGGGAGATTAAATGTGGGTTTTAACCCTAGGCCTAAATTGTAGAAAAACAAGGATTTGAGTGGGCAAATGGAGTCCGATTTTGGTAAAATTGATATGCTTAGACTCATATTGAGACGAGGGTTCCAGAAATGTGAATTTTGTAAATTTTCGGAATGTGGGCCCGGGGCTCGGGTTTTGACAACTTTGGGAATTTTGATGTAAATTGAGTTATTTCGAATGGGTTGTGTTTAATTAGCCCATATTGATGTATTCTCATTGATTTTGAGCAGATTCGGCATTCAAGGTGATTGAATTGCGAGGCGAGCGCAAGGCGGATTAAGGCTTCGACCGGCTAGAGGTGAGTAATAGATGTGGGTGATGACCAGCGGGTTCGAAACCCCGGTATACCACTTTGTGACGCTGTATAGCGGCGAGACACGTACACTCTTGAGAGTGCGGGGTCGATCATGAATTGGAGACTATATATATTAGTCCGACCTTGTTGGTACTGTATTATTGGCTATTCTAGAGCCGTCGAACCTCCTTCTCGGATGGTTGTATATATATATATATTGTGATAATGGCCACTCTTGAGCCGAGGAACCCCCTTCTCGGGCGGTTGATTATACATGTGGGCCGTGAGCCAGTTATTGGATCCCGCGAGGATCATTATCTTTGTCTTATCACATAGACATGCTAGTTTACTACTAGTCCGCAGCTATTTTTGTTATTATGCTAATTCCAATCTCTGGAACTTGATATTACTGTTTTCCAACTGAAAAATGATAAAAGAGTTTTCAAAAAACTACTTTTGAGCCTGCGAGGCTGTATCCGCATATTAGCTGACTAGTAGTGGATCGGGCCGCACGCCGCAGCGAGATATATGTTGGATCGGACTGCACGCCGCAGGAATATCTCTATGAGATGTGCTTGGGCTGTAGGAGCCCCTCCGGAAGTCTGAACCCCCACAGTGAGCACGGGTACCCAAAATTGGAGTCGGGCTACACGCCGTAGCGGTCATATCATGCATTGCATTGCATTTAGCTACATCCGCTAGCTGTTATGCTATTTATTGGTATTTGTTGGAACCGGTACAGTGAAGATTGATTCTATGACAGGGTAGCTGATTATAGCTTTACATAGTGCTTTATTGCGGATTTCTTATCTCGCGCTGTCTTACCCTTGTTTATTACCACCGAGTCCGGCGAGTACTCATTTTACTCCCCGCACCTTGTGTGCGGATCCAGTACCTCTCGGCAGTGATCCGGTTGGCTGTGCGAGGCGACGTTTGTGGATATCCGAGGTAGCTGCGAGTCCGCAGGACCCGATATTCCTTTCTACCGTCTTTTGATTCTCGTATTGACATTTCTTTCCGCACTTGGTATTTTGTAAACCTTTATACATTCATGTTCAGGTAGAGGCTCATGACTCTTGACCCTCGGTCTATGGGAGTTGATGTATTATGGGACTTGGTTCCCGTTTTCGTTACATGTATCGCTGTTATTTCTTGAATTAATTTGTTTAAATGGGTTAAAGAGAGCTTCTAGCTCCGTGGTTGATATGGATTGGTCGGCTGGCTTAGCAATGTGCTGGGCGCCATCACGACCGGATTTGGCGTCGTTACAAGTTGGTATCAGAGCCTAGGTTTACTAGGACTCACGAGTCTCGAGCCGGTTAGTAGAGTCTTGTGGATCGGTACGGGGACGCCCGTACTTATCCTCGGGAGGTCGCGAACCTTTAGGAAAACTTCACTTTTCTTGAACTCGTCGTGCGATCTTGTTGTTCCGAGAACCGAACTTCTATATTCTATTCTCTCGCGGATGGCGAGAACGCGAGCATCGGGACGAGGTGGACGACCTCCATTGCCACCGTTAGAGGCCGTGGGCGCGGTCGTGCTAGAGTTAGAGGTAGGGCGGCCGAGGCGGTGCCGACCGACCCGCCCGTTGTACCGGTCCGGAGCAGCCCCCGGTGGTCGAAGCTCCGGCAGTCCCGGCTCGGGGCCGGACTATATCTATTGCTATTCCCGGTCTTCGGGAAACTCCTGGCCCACATATTATCGGTGTGTTCCGGTTTGGCTCGGGTAGTTTCGGCCTACCGCTACCGTAGCGACATCTCAGGCAGGGGGTGGTCGGCGGACCCCTGCAGCTCGCACACCCGATCCGGTTGTTCGGGGACGTCAGATGCCACAGGCTCGTCCCCGCTCGGTGGTTGCACCGGTTATCCCTCCGACCGCACCGGCTCCGGCTCCGAAGCATATGGTTCGAAGTTATGCTCGAGGACGAGCGGCGTCGTCTCGAGAGATTTGGTAGACTTCGACCACCCCATTTCGGTGGCGTCGAGGGCGAGGATGCCCGGGGTTTCTTGGATAAATGTCAGAAGATGCTGCGTACGGCTGGTATTCTTGAGTCCGGCGGAGTTTCATTTACTACATTTCAGTTCACCGGTCCCGCATTTGATTGGTGGGAGGAGTTTGAGAGGCGTAGGCCTGCAAGAGCAGCACCTCTCACATGGCAGCAGTTCTCTACTCTCTTTCTAGAGAAATATGTACCTCGGTCTCGTCGCGAGGAGCTACGTCGCCGGTTCGAGTGGTTGATTCAGGGCGACATGTCTGTGACCCAGTATGAGCTCGGATTCACACGGTTGGCTAGGCATGCCACATGGATGATCCCTAATGATAGGGAGAGGATCAGGAGGTTCATTGATGGCCTCAACTACTCTATCCGTATTCTTATGACCGGCGAGCGAGTTCTATCATCATCATTTGAGCAGGTAGGTTGCTGATATGGCACGCTCTATCGAGGCGGATCGTCGCCGAGAGAGAGAGGAGCGGGAGGCCAAGAGGCCTCGTGGTTCCGGTAGTTTCGGTGGTGCTCCATCTAGAGGGCATTCCCAGCGCAGAGCAGAGGTCGCTCATCTAGACCTTCTCATTCGGGCCGCCCGGAGCAGAGCGGAGGTTCTGATGGTCGTGGTCGACGGGGATTTCAGCAGGTCAGTCATCGCTCGGTGCCCTCCCGGCCCGCAGTGCGAGCACCTACTTCTCCAGCACCGGGTGCATGTTATGAATGTGGTGAGTTTGGCCACATGAGGAGACATTGCCCTCGACTACGTAGGGGCGAGGACTCGGCAGAGGGATCAGCCCTCCTCTTCGAGCACCATCTCGGCCTAGTAGAGGTGGAGGTCGGTCTTTTCGTGTCGGCCCGGGGGCGAGGAGAGATCCGGTGGAGGTCGGGCACGGTTCTATGCACTTCCCGACGGGCGTGATGCGGTTGCCTCCGATGCCGTGATTACATGTATCATTTCCGTCTGTCACAGAGATGCCTCCGTTCTATTTGATCCAGGGTCCACATATTCTTACGTGTCCTCTTATTTTGCACATCATTTGGGTGCGACTCGTGGTATTCTTGATTTACCTGTTCATGTATCCACCCCGTGGGTGATACGATTGTTGTGGATCATGTCTATAGATCCTGTGTTATATCTATTGGGGGTCTGGAGACCCAGGCAGATATGTTATTGTTGGGGATGGTGGACTTTGATTATATTAGGTATGGACTGGTTGTCTCTGTACCATGCTATATTGGACTGTCATGCTAAGACAGTTACGTTGGCCATTCCTGGTATTTCTCAGATTGAGTGGCGGGGTTCGACCGATTTCGTCCCTAGCCGTGTTATTTCGTTCTTAAAGGCTCAGAAAATGGTTGAAAAAGGGTGTTTATCGTACTTAGCTTTTGTGAGAGATGTGGGAGCTGAGTCTCCTAGCATTGATTCTGTACCTGTTGTGAGGGATTTTCCAGATGTGTTTCCCTCGGACCTGCCGGGCATGCCGCCGGACAGGGATATTGATTTTGGTATCGATTTGCTGCCGGGCACTCAGCCCATTTCTATTCCTCCGTATCGGATGGCACCAGCTGAGTTGAAGGAATTGAAAGAACAGCTTCAGGAACTCCTAGATAAGGGGTTTATTCGGCCGAGTGTGTCGCCGTGGGGTGCACCAATCCTGTTTGTTAAGAAGAAGGACGGATCTATGAGGATGTGTATTGACTATAGGCAGCTAAACAAAGCAACAGTGAAGAATAAGTATCCTCTGCCTCGTATTGATGATTTGTTTGATCAGCTCCAGGGAGCTAGGGTGTTCTCGAAGATTGATCTTCGTTCAGGCTACCATCAGCTGAAGATTAGAGAGTCTGACATTATGAAGACTGCATTCCGGACCCGATATGGTCATTATGAGTTCCTTGTGATGTCTTTTGGGCTGACCAATGCCCCAACAGCATTTATGCATCTGATGAACAGTGTATTCAAGCCGTATCTTGATTCATTTGTGATCGTATTCATTGATGACATACTAGTCTACTCTCGTAGCCAGGAGGAGCATGCTCGGCACTTGAGTATTGTGTTGCAGAGATTGAGAGATGAGAAGTTGTATGCCAAGTTCTCCAAATGTAAGTTCTGGCTTGAGTCCGTGGCATTCTTAGGGCACGTGGTGTCCTGTGATGGTATTCAGGTAGATCCGAGGAAGGTCGAGGCAGTGCAGAGTTGGCCCAGACCGACCTCAGTTACTGAGATCCGTAGCTTTCTGGGATTGGCAGGGTATTATCGCCGATTTGTTCAGGGGTTCTCTTCTATTGCTTCACCCTTGACTAGATTGACTCAGAAGGGTGTTCCTTTCTTATGGTCCGAGGAGTGCGAGGAGAGCTTTCAGAAGCTCAAGACAGCACTGACCACAGCACCAGTCCTGATTCTACCGGCAGCTTCAGGTTCTTATACGTATATTGTGATGCCTCAGGTGTGGGCATTGGTTGTGTGTTGATGCAGGAGGGTAGAGTTATCGCATATGCTTCTCGTCAGCTAAAGCCCCACGAGAAAAACTACCCTGTTCACGATTTGGAGTTAGCTGCTATTGTTCATGCCTTGAAGATTTGGAGGCATTATCTATATGGTGTATCTTGTGATGTATATACAGACCACCGTAGCCTTCAGCATTTGTTTAAGTAGAAAGATCTAAATTTGAGGCAGCGGAGATGGCTTGAGTTGCTTAAAGACTATGATATTACTATCTTGTATCATCCCGGGAAAGCCAATGTAGTGGCTGATGCATTGAGCCGGAAGGCTATTAGTATGGGTAGCTTGGCGTATATTCCAGTTGGGGAGAGACCCCTAGCAGTTGATGTTCAGGCGTTAGCTAATCAGATGGTAAGGCTGGATATTTCTGAGCCCAGTCGGGTGATGGCTTGTGTAGTAGCTCGTTCTTCTTTATATGATCGTATTCGAGAGCGCCGGTATGATGATCCACACTTACTTGTCCTTAAGGACAGAGTTCAGCATGATGATGCTAGGGATGTCACTATTGATAGTGATGGTGTGTTGCGGATGCAGGGCCGAATATGCGTGCCCAATGTTGACGGCCTTCGTGAATTGATATTGGAGGAAGCCCATAGCTCGCGGTATTCTATTCATCCAGGAGCCGCGAAGATGTACCAGGATTTGAAGCGGCATTACTGGTGGAGAAAGATGAAGAAAGATATTGTGAGCCATGTGGCTCGGTGTCTAAACTGTCAGCAGGTCAAGTATGAGCATCAGAGACCTGGTGGTGTATTCCAGCGTATTGATATTCCGGAGTGGAAGTGGGAAAGAATAACTATGGACTTTGTTAGTGGACTCCCTCGGACGACGAGGAAGTTTGATTCAGTTTGGGTGATTGTGGATAGACTGACTAAGTCAGCTCATTTCATCCCAGTGTGTACTACCTATACCTCAGAGCGGTTGGCAGAGATATTCATCCGTGAGATAGTGAGATTGCATGGAGTTCCTATTTCCATTATATCGGACAGAGGTACCCAGTTCACATCTCAGTTCTGGAGGACATTTCAGCGAGAGTTGGGTTCACAGGTGGAGCTGAGCACAGCATTTCATCCACAGACGGATGGGCAGTCTGAGCGTACTATTCAGATATTGGAGGACATGTTGCGTGCTTGTGTCATTGATTTTGGTGGTTCATGGGCTGATTATTTGCCTTTGGCGGAGTTTGCTTATAATAATAGCTATCAGTCCAGCATTCAGATGGCGCCGTATGAAGCTTTATATGGGAGGCGGTGTAGGTCTCCGGTTGGTTGGTTCGAGCCCGGCGAGGCTAGGTTGTTAGGGACAGAGTTAGTCCAAGATGCCTTAGATAAGGTGAAGGTGATTCAGGAGAGACTTCGCACAGCTCAGTCGCGTCAGAAGAGTTATGCAGACCGGAAGGTCCGAGATGTGTCTTATTCAGTAGGTGAGAAGGTGTTGTTGAAAGTTTCGCCTATGAAGGGTGTTATGAGGTTTGGAAAGAAAGGGAAGTTGAGCCCAAGGTTTATTGGACCTTTTGAGGTGCTTAGGAAAGTTGGGGAGGTGGCTTATATGCTTGCTTTGCCACCCGGTTTGTCGGGAGTTCACCCGGTGTTCCATGTATCTATGCTCCGGAAGTATGTCGGAGACCCGTCTCATGTGTTAGACTTCAGCACGATACAGTTGGATGAGGACTTGACCTATGATATGGAACCGGTAGCCATTTTGGGTCGACGAGTTCGTAAGCTGAGATCCAAAGATATAGCTTCAGTAAAAGTGCAGTGGATAGGTCGTCCCGTAGCGGAAGCAACTTGGGAGACTGAACATGAGATGCAGAGCAGATATCCACACTTATTTGATGCTCCAGGTATGTTTCTTAACCCGCTCGCGGACGAGCGTTTGTTTAAGTTGGGGAGAATGTAACGACCCGGCCCGTCGTTACGGGAATTACCACCCCGATACCTTGCATTTACATATATTATGCTTTCAAAACAGTATTAGAGTATATCGGGTGAGTTAGGAGTGATTTGGATTGAAAATGAAACAAATAGCATGTTTGAAGAAAGCTTGAATATAAAAAGTCAACCAAGAGTTGACTATTGAGTTAGAGTGCTCGGAATCGGATTCTGATGATTCGGTTAGTTCCGGGAGGTGATTTGTGACTTAGGGGAGCGATCGGAATTGAATTTGGAGGCCGGTGTAGAAATAGGCTTGAATTGGCTAAGGTTGAATTTTGGCGAAATCCGGACGATAGGTGAGATTTTGATCCGGGGGTCGGAATGGAATTCCGACAGTTTCAGAAGCTCCGTTAGGTGATTTTGGATGTGCCTGCAAAATTTCAGGTCATTCGGACATCGTTTGGTCGGGTTTTTGATCGAATGTGTAAATCGGAAAGTTTTAAGAAATTTAGGCTTGAATCCGTGTGTAATTGGTGATTTTGATGTTTAGTATGGTGTTTTTATGGTTGGAATAAGTTCGTATCATGTTTTGGAGTATGTTGGTGGTTTTCGTTGGGGTCCCGGGAGTCTCGGGATGAATTCGGGGGTCCAAACGGACCATTTTTGAAAGAAAAGAGAAAAATCTGGTTGCTGTCATAACCTCAGCAGGCAATTGCTCTCCGCGATCGCGGGGATGGGGATGCGATCGCGTAGAGCGGGGAGATAAGGCATCGCGATCGCAGGGTAAGAGTCGCGATCGCGTAGTATTGATCGGGTGTTGATCGCGATCGCAGGCCAGTATACGCGATCGCGTAGAAGAGGAAAGGGGTCCAGGAGAAATATGCTACGCGATCGCAGGAGTGAAGGATGCGATCGCGTGAGGCAGGGTGACTGTGCTTCGCGATCGCGTGAAGGAAGTCGCGATCGCGTGAGGCCGTGAATTTGAGCATCGCGATCGCGTGAGGAAGATCGCGATCGCGTAGAGCAAATTGCTCTGGCAGTGAGTTTAATTACAGAACATTTCACATACGGGTTCATTAACCCAAAACTCCATTTTTGAGTTCCAAGAGGAGAAATTGACGGGAGATTGCTGGGAAATCATCGGGGTTTCGTTGGAGGTAAGTTTTGTGGCTTAATTACATCATTTTAACATGAAATCCTTGGTTAATTCTCTCGTAAATGGGAGATTAAATGTGGGTTTTAACCCTAGGCCTAAATTGTAGAAAAACAAGGATTTGAGTGGGCAAATGGAGTCCGATTTTGGTAAAATTGATATGCTTAGACTCGTATTGAGACGAGGGTTCCAGAAATGTGAATTTTGTAAATTTTCGGAATGTGGGCCCGGGGCTCGGGTTTTGACAACTTTGGGAATTTTGATGTAAATTGAGTTATTTCGAATGGGTTGTGTTTAATTAGCCCATATTGATGTATTCTCATTGATTTTGAGCAGATTCGGCATTCAAGGTGATTGAATTGCGAGGCGAGCGCAAGGCGGAATAAGGCTTCGACCGGCTAGAGGTGAGTAATAGATGTGGGTGATGACCAGCGGGTTCGAAACCCCGGTATACCACTTTGTGACGCTGTATAGTGGCGAGACACGCACACTCTTGAGAGTGCGGGGTCGATCAGGAACTGGAGACTATATATTAGTCCGACTTGTTGATACTGTATTATAGGCTATTTCTCGAGCCGTCGAACCTCCTTCTCGGATGGTTGTATATATATATATATTGTGATAATGGCCACTCTTGAGCCGAGGAACCCCTTCTCGGGCGGTTGATTATACATGTGGGCCGTGAGCCAGGTTATTGGATCCCGCGAGGATCATTATCTTTGTCTTATCACATAGACATGCTAGTTTACTACTAGTCCGCGACTATTTTTGTTATTATGCTAATTCCAATCTCCGGAACTTGATATTACTTGTTTTCCAATCGAAAAATGATAAAAGAGTTTTCAAAAAACTACTTTTGAGCCTCGAGAGGCCGTATCCTGCATATTAGCTGACTAGTAGTGGATCGGGCCGCACGCCGCAGCGAGATATATGTTGGATCGGATTGCACGCCGCAGTGATATCTCTATGAGATGTGCTTGGGCTGTAGGAGCCCCTCCGGAGTCCGAACCCCCACAGGTGAGCACGGGTACCCAAAATTGGAGTCGGCTACACGCCGTAGCGGTCATATCATGCATTGCATTGCATTTAGCTACATCTGCTAGGTGTTATGCTATTTATTGGTATTTGTTGGAACAGGTACAGTGAAGATTGATTCTATGACAGGGTAGCCGATTATAGCTTTACATAGTGCTTTATTGCGGATTTCTTATCTGCGTTGTCTTACCCTTGTTTATTACCACTGAGTCTGGCAGTACTCATTTTACTCCCTGCACCTTGTGTGCAGATCCAGGTACCTCTCAGCAGTGATCCAGTAGCTGTGCGAGGCGACGTTTGTGGATATCCGAGGTAGCTGCAGAGTCCGCAGGACCCGATATTCCTTTCTACTGTCTTTTGATTCTGTATTGACATTTCTTTCCGCACTTGGTATTTTGTAAACCTTTATACATTCATGTTCAGGTAGAGGCTCATGACTCTTGACCCTCGGTCTATGGGAGTTGATGTATTATGGGACTTGGTTCCCCGTTTTCGTTACATGTATCGCTGTTATTTCTTGAATTAATTTGTTTAAATGGGTTAAAGAGAGCTTCTAGCTCCGTGGTTGATATGGATTGGTCAGGCTGGCTTAGCAATGTGCTGGGCGCCATCATGACCGGATTTGGGGTCGTGACAAAATCACAATCCCCAAGAATGTCGTTATGAATGCTAGAATTCGTCTGGCCTCCCACTTGGTTCTATTCCCTGCGTGAGTCAGTCCGAGGTTTGACTCTTCAAAACCCCGAGGAGCGCCGTACCGTTGATATAAGAATTGGAGATCGCAACACCCTTTCGGCAGATCATCATTTTTCACCTTCCGACTAATGCTCAGCAAATCCAGAAACCCATGTGGAGACACCGGTCTTGGAGAGAGCAGGTATTGCCCTCTTAATTTCCCATTTAATCCTGCATAGCCCGCAATTTCCTCTAATGTGGGCGTCGGTTCAAAGTCAACGAAACGGAACACATTGCGGGTCGGATCCCAGAAAGATACCAGTGTCTTGATGATGTCTTCCCTTGGCTCGATATTCAACAGATCAACCAAACCTCCCAAAATTCTCCCTACTACCTTTTTGCTATTGTCTTCCAAATTGTTCCACCATATACGGAGCTGCTGAGGGACCTCACTAAGGATTGAAAATGATTTATTCTGATTCGTGCTCATCCTGCACATTTATTAAGGTGATTTAAATAAGAAAAACAACTTTGTTTTGCTAAAAATAAAAAAATCAGTTTTCAATCACGGCCTTTCAACGTCTCGGGGATGAAGGCTTTTAAGGCTGTGGGGTAAATTGATCGAAATCAAAATTTGACCCAAAGGTGGCCGTTTATACGAAATTAGCCTTCCGGCGTCCCTTTCGGGAACATTCGGCTATTTTTAAAAACAGCGTCACCGACTTATCTAGTACAAAAGTTAGTTTTGATTTTTCGGCCATTTTCAAAAGGTGAAGTTGGACCTGATGGAGGTTGCCTACGTATCTCACATCCAATGAGAATCAAACCCACGTAGTTCGGTTTTGACGAAACAAACGACATTATTTATTTATTCATTTTACTAAAGGAAGACAAGTAAGCTATTTCTATCTTAAGAACAAAACATATTTTCCTTTCCTTTTTTTTTTTTTTTTTTTTAAATCTCTAAAAGCCGGTCAGCATGCAAGTCTATAACAGATAAATGCGCAAGACAAACAGGATGCAGCAGGATAGTCTGTTCATTTCAGGTCACCTGTCCTAGACGGACCCAACCCCTGTGTTGAGTCCCCTAAGCCGAATGCGACATGATGCAAATAAACGTTTCCTACTAGGGATCCGGCATGAAGCTTTGTTATTCTAGGTTTAAAAACCCGGGTTTATCTGTTCTAGACTTGGCTTACCCGAGCGGACAGCTCGAGCCGAGGAGGAGGCAGCAACCCGGGAATACAGAAGCTTCGCCGGTTTTGCAACTTATCCAAACCTCGTTCTAAAATGGGAATCAGACACTATACAGAAAAGAAGTCACACGAAGTGCACCCTTCTTCATGATTTAGAAGACTCGGAGAGGAGATTGGTTCCGGCACAATTTATATGTACAGTTCACAAAATATCAAAGCAGTAAAAACAACATTTTGCACATTGATGCCAACATGTAAAAGAATCGGATAATAAAATATGCCAAATACAACAGTTATTCCGAGCTCGAATTCTAAAGATATCCCCAGCAGAGTCGCCAGAGCTGTCACACCTCTTTTTACCGCACCCGCGAGGATGCAAAGAGTTTTTCCAATTAAAGGACAATCGAGATGGGATTTATTTAATTATTTCAAGAGTCGCCACTTGGGAGATTTATGGTGTCCCAAGTCACCGGTTAAATCCCGAATCGAGGAAAAGAATGACTCTATTTAACGGTCCGCGAACCAGAAATCCGGATAAGGAATTCTATTAACCCGGGAGAAGGTATTAGGCATTCCCGAATTCCGTGGTTCTAGCACGGTCGCTCAACTGTCGTGTTTGGCTTATCTATCTGCTTTTTACAATCATGTACTTAGTGCAAGTTAATATCCCTTTACCGCTTTTATTATTGGTTATGATTTACGAAAGAGAAAGTTGCTTAAAAATATGCTTTCGAATCACGTCACATGAAATGCACCCGGATTCTCGACATATTCTTATTCAACATTTCGGGGTTTGGATTTGGGTCGCATGAAATGCACACCCGTATTTAAGAAGGTAGGACTAAAATATGCGCCCGGAGCGATTACTTATTTACACTGTCGAGGAGGACGTGATATTTGCTAAGAAACGACACATCTCGAAATCTAAGTATTTTATATGTACATTTATAAAGGCCTTGCGATTAGTGTAACTACTGGGCGAGGCACGCCTTTAATTCAAATCTAAAGCGAACTACATCCCACTGTATTTTTACTTAGGAGTTGATTCCAAATTATTTAAAATTCGCTACGAACCACACCGCATGAAATGCGCCTGTGGTTCCTGACATACTTTATTTGCTCTTGCCCGAAATTGGGGTCGGGTCACATGAAATGCACCCCCGACTCTTTTAATCTAATTACGTCATTCAGTTGCGTAATAACTCCCTAGCTAATCTTGCTTTTAACATAAGATCTAACATTTAACAGATTTGGAGATTACACACATGAGTAGAGAAGATTGAACAGAGATACAACAGACTAATTCGGGTTTATGCGCATATCTAATGATAGTGTATCTTTGGTCTAACTACATTTTCCATAACAAAACTAGCAATACCAACTTAATCAAAGAATAACAGAACGTAACCAAATATAAGAACTTTGGACGACTACATGATTCAATAGACTTTAAGCATAAGCTTCAAACTTCATTCTTTTCGAACCAAGGAATTACAATAACAGGGATGTGTACCTGGAATGCGGAAGAACAAAGGAGAGTGAGCAATGGCAATGCAGCAACAGTAACAGGAGCAACAACAATAGGCCAGTAGCAACCAAAGTAAACCAACAGCCACACAAACGACTCAGCAGCAACAACAATAACCACCCAATAACAACAAAATAACCACACCAGTAGCAAACTCAACACAGCAGCAGCATACAACAACTGAGATGTACCAGCAGCAACAAAGACATAACAACAACAACAATGACTAACAGCAGCAACAATCAACCAGGAGCCACAACACTGGACCAGCAGCACCAAATGAACACAACAGCAACAACAATGACTAACAGCAGCAACAATCAACCAAGAGCCACAACACTGGACCAGCAGCACCAAATGAACACAACAGCAGCAACACAAGAACAACAACAAACCAACGACCAAACACTCAGCCACTAAATCAAAACACACGAAACAGTCCAGAAGCCAATGAAACAGTAGCTTCTTTATCTGTATCTTTGTGTGTATCGAAATGTATCCTTGCTGTCTATTTTTTCTCTAGCTATTACTGTTTTTTCTCCCTCCAGGTACTCTAGTGTTCTTTCTATATGTATCTTTTGTATATCCCCTTATCTCTTTTCAACAACCCATACTTATAGTCAAAACTTTCAAACCTAGATGGCCAGCAGACTAGACTAAGGCCTTGCCCATCCCCCCTCTGCCTTTTTTCCACTCAGATTAGCCTAAGTATGGGTTTTCATTAATCTAAGCTGCTGGTCTGCCACACCTAGTGGGGATACCCTGCTGTAGCAGGTTCCACTAGGCCTTTTATGGGCAAGAGTACTTAAAAAATCCAAAAATAGGCTAACACTAATTGAATTGCCATCAGCTATATCCAAATGCCCTATGTAACAGTGATTCTGGGCATTCTTGCCCTGTCATTCCAACGGGTTTATACAACTAATCGACGAGGTCGTCTAGACTGATTACAACATATTTGAATCGTTTAAGCCCCTTATGACGACCCACAGATTCGACCATTACTGATTTGTCACCAGAAATATAATGAACAATAGGAGGAGAAGAGACAGAATCATTTAAAGGAAATTGACAAGCCAATTAATCTAATCTAACTAAACGAAATCAAATAGACACGGAAAAGGGGAAAGTCTTACCCCAGAAACTCAAAATGTAGGCGGCTCAGCTTCGAACTTGACCTGTCGAAGCCAAATGGGCTTTAATCGAGGTGTTCTCGATTGGGAACACCTAGACTAAAGTCCATTGGACTTCGATTGAAGACTAATCCGACTTGAATTGGCTTTTTTGAAAACTAGGGTTCTTGGGCTCGGATTTGGGGCTTTTGCATTTCTGGTTAGATTCGAACCAAACCAATGTTAATGGGAGTGCGGGGGAGGTGTGAGGAGGCTGTGGTATGAATTTGGTGAAGTTTGGCGTAGTTTGGGTTTTGACTCGAATCTTTGAATGAAGATTCGAGACGTTTGGTGGTGATTCGAGGTTAGCGAAGGCTGGGTTCGTAATGGGGGAGGTGAGGGGAAGATTTTGGTATTAGTTTGGTGGCCATTGGCCTACCGGAACCGCCGTGAGGCGATTTCCGGCAGGCGGAGCACGGCGGAGGAAGGCGGGGGTCAAGAGACCTGGTCTCTGAAGATGGGAGACGGTTGAAGGGGGGTCTGAAAGGGGGGGGCAGGGTATGGGATGGGACTTATATACGAGATATGAGATTGAATCCTGATCGTTGGATCATTTACGATCAACGATCAGGATCTCCTCACTTAAACCAAACGGTGTCGTTTGGTTAAGTCATAGTCTGAGTGTATTTGGGGATTTATGGATTAATCTGGGCCGTTGGTTTATAAAATCCAACGGTCCAGATCAAGCGTTACACAGGCTGAAGCTTGGACGGGTATTTGGGTTGGGTGTTGAGTTAGTGTGGGTCTGGTTCTTAACGAATTGGAGACGGCCCAGTTCTGATTTCTTCTTTGTTTTGCAACTAGACTCCATGATGTATCATGTGTATATGTGTATGTATATATATATATATATATATATATATATATATATATATATATATATATATATATATATATATATATATATATATATATATATATATATATATATATATATATATACATTAATTTATAACATAATTAATTTTTTTAATACCACTATCCTACATAATTACAGATCACCTAAAAATGTAAATCACGTAATTTCGATATCGAACACCAAAAATGCAAAACCTAATATATTTTTTGTATTTTATTAATTTAAATAAATAAACATGCACACAAAAATATAAATTTAAGATAAAAATAACACAAAATCACAAAAATCATGCCCAACACGAAACTATTTTTATTTTGAATTTTCTGGGAGTACTTCTCAGGTAAGGCAAAAATCACGTGCTCACAGTTCCAACAAAAGATATTTCTATATTTCCCTTAAGAACATGATCTCTAATGAAATGATGCTTAATATCTATATGCTTTGACCTATAGTGATGCATATGATTTTTTGAAAGACATATTGCATTAGAGTTATCACAAAAAAATTGAATTTAGAAAATAATTCATAGTCACATAGTTGTTGAGACATCCACAATAATTGTACATAACATTGTCCAGTGGAGATATACTCATCCTCAGTTGTGGATAGTGCAACTCATCGTTGCTTTTTACTGTTCCGGGATATCAGTGCTTTTTAAGTAATTGACATGTTCCGCTTGTGCTTTTTCTGTCTTGCTTATCACCTGCAAGATCATCATCTCAAAAACCTTCTATTTTAAAATTGTTAGAGCGTGGATATCATAATCCATGAGAAATGGTTCCAATGAGATATCGAATAATTCTTTTTACTACAGTCAGGTGTGATTCTTTTGGAGCTGACTGAAACCTGGCACATTTACAAACACTAAACATAATATCTGGCTGACTAGCAGTTAGATAAACAAGGGACACGATATTTAGTTTCATCAACAGGATTTTCCTATTCATCTTTGTCAAGACTTGTTGAAGGATTCATTGGTGTGCCAATAGCTTTAGAATTACTCATACCAAACTTCTGAATTAACTCTTTTTTTGTATTTTATCTGACATATGAACGTTCCTTTTTCAAATTGTTGAATTTGAAGTCCAAGAAAGAACGTTAGCTCTCCCATTATACTCTTTGCAAACTCACTTTGCATAATATTTGAAAATTCCTTGCACAGAAGAGGATTAGCACTACCAAATATAATATTATCAACGTAAACTTGAATAATGAGATTACCTTTTGACGATCTTTTAATAAAAAGGGTAGTGTATATTTTACCTCTTGTGAATCTGTGATCAATAAGCAATAAGTTGAGTCTTTCGTACCAGGCTCATGGAGCTTGTTTAAGTCCACATAATGCTTTGGTCAATTTGTACACATGGTAGGGAAACTTTGTATCTTGAAATCTGGGAGGTTGTTTTACATATACCTCCTCCTCAATGAAACCATTTAAGAAGACACTTTTTACATCCATCCGGAAGAGCCTAAATTAAAGGATGCGTATGCAAGAAGAATTTTTATTGATTCCAAACGACCTACTAGAATAAAGGTTTTGTTGTAGTCGACTCTTTTCTGTTAAGAATATCCTTGAGCTACTAATCTTGCTTTGTTTCTAACAACCTTTCCATCCTCATTTAGTGTAGTTCTAAAAACCCATTTTGTTCCAGTTACAAGAGCGTTTTCAGGCTTAGGCAGCAGTTTCCATACTTGATTTTTGTCAAATTGATCTAGCTCTTCATGTACTGCTTGTAACCAGCTTGAGTCTTTTAGAGCTTCCTCTATTCCTTTGGTTCAATCTGGGAAATTAGTGCTACATTTGCTTTCTTCTTGAGAGCTCCCCTACTTTTTCCTTCACTTGGATCTCCTTTATAAACTTTTGATGATATTTTAGTTCACTTCTCCATTCATTTGGACGAGTTGTACTTGTATGAGTAGTTTACTCCTTTGGAGATTCTGATTTATTGTTGCTAATCTTATTATTTGACTCAATTACACCATCGGTTTTATTAGTCAACTCTTAAGATTTGGTTGTCACATGAATTTCTTGAATTTAATTTTCATCACCCGCAATAATTCTTTTTTCGGTCGAAGTGTTATTCTCATCAAAAATAACATACACTGATTCTTCTACACACACTGTACATTTATTATAGACTCTAAAGGATCTACTATTTAATGAATAAACCAGAAAAATAACTTCATTACTTCTTGGATCAAATTTTTCAAGATTGTCCTTACTATTATTGTACTTGCTTCTAAATGGATGAAAGTAACTAATGTTGGGTGTTTATCTTACCACAATTCATAAGGAGTCTTCTTCAGAATGGGTCTTATGAGACATCGATTGAGAATGTGACATGTTGTACTTACTCATTCTGCCCAGAAGTGATTTGGCAACAAATATTCTAGTATCATAGTTCTTGCCATATCTTGCAAAGTCCTATTTTTCTGCTCAATGACTCCAATCTGTTGGGGTGATCTTGGAGAAGAGAAATTGTGGGTGTATCCTTGATCATTACAGAAATCTTCAATTGCTCTGCTTTCAGATTCTCCTCCATGATCACTTTGAATTGTTGTGATAAGATACCCATTTTCTCTTTCGACCTTTTTACAGAATATCTCAAAAAAATTTAAAGCTTCATCTTTGTGAGATAAGGAAATCACCCAAGAAAAGCGTGAGTAATCATCAACAATAACAAAAGTATATCGTTTTCCTCCTATGCTAGCAATTCTAGTAGGTCCAAATAAGTCCATATGAAGAAATTACAAAGGCTTAGAAGTAGATACAATATCTTTGTTTTTGAAAGAGTTTTTTGTTTGTTAACCAATCTAACATGCATCACGTATATGATTGAGTTTAGGCAAATCAATAACTAAACCATGCTTAGAGAGTTTCTTTATCAAATACATGCTTTCATGACCAATTTTCTTATGCCATAACCATGGATCATCAGATATGGTGTTAAACATATATGGTCGTCTATGTTTTCAAAACCATCAAGAATATAGACATTTTCATACCTTTTACCTGGAAGGATTATTTTACCTGCCTCATCTTCAATAGCACAACCTATTTTCTTGAACTTTACTTTGTAGCATAGCTGACTTATTCTTAGAAGATTGTAGTTAAATCCATCAACAAGATAAACATCAGTGATATCACAATTATTATTAAAAGGAACTATTCCAGTACCGATTATTTTTCCTTTTGATTCATCACCAAATTTGACACTTCCTCCGTCTATTTTTGTAACTTCTTTAAACAGGTTTTTGTCACCTGTCATGTGACTGGAACACGCACTATCTAAGTACCATATTCCTATATGACTCCTTATGTCGTGTTCCTACAAAACATAGTTATCACTTTCTTTTAGGTACCCAAGCTTGATTGGGTCCTTATTGGTTAGTATTACTAGACTCAGTATTGTTTTTAGGTTTCCAAATCCTTCTTGAGAAATTTGATTTACGAAATCGACAAAAAGAATATTTACGTCCAATTTTGTTACAGTAGTGACACGTATTTTTGGACCTTCATTTGTGTTAGTACTAATGGACTCTATTCTGGATGGTCCTTCTCCAATTGACTTGTAAGTCGCCTAGTTCGACTTGACATAACTATGACCAGTGGATTTGTGCATGCCGTTGAGTTGCATTTTCAATTCCTCAAACTCTTCTTGAAGTGCCTCTTTTTTAATTTCACATACTTCAAGCTTGAGTTTCCAGTCTTTTGCTTCTTTATTGAGTCTCTTTAGTTCATTCATCAATTTTTGAGACTCTTTCAAAGTAAGGTAAAAGAATATCCGACAATTCATTACATATTTCGTAGTTATAAGATCTTACCTTGCTTGTTTCACCTCGTGCCATGAAACAATTCTCATTGTCATCTTTGCATTCATCATCTGAAGTGTCCTCATCTGTCCAGCACCCTGAGAGTTTGTTCATGTTGTTTTCTAGAATTGTCATGAAGCATAGATTTTCTATCTCTTCGTGTTCTACTGTCTTCATTACTCAATCTTTTAAATGATTTGTCCTTGTTAAAACCTCTGGAAATTTTTCTTTTAAGATTAGGACATTCAGCTTGAACATGCCCAAATCTTCCACACTCATAGCATTTGCCATCATTTTTGTCTTGTTCGTTATATTGCCTAGTTCGCTTGGGTGGTATCCTGCCTCTTTTTGCATTCTTGTATCTCTTTATTAAATCATTCATATTCCTTGATACTATGTCAATTTCTTCTTGAAGAGCTTCAGGGTCGTCAGCAATATCATTGTCTATTTTTTTAGTTGTAGCCTTGAAAATAATTGTTTTCTTCTTTTCTTCCTTGCTTGTTTTCTTGAGATGAGGTTTCTCGAAAGCTATGAGTTCTCCTTGAAGTTTACCGTATGATAATTTTTTTAAATCATGTGATTCAAGTGTAACCACTTTTATTTTCCAAGTAGTGGGTAGACTTCTAAGAATTTTCCTAGCTTGATCACCACATGAGTATGGTTTGCCAAAAATCTCTTCAATGGATTCTCCTTCTTTCACCTGAAAGAGTCCGTTGTCATGAACCAGTATGTTGATATGGGTTTATTTCAATTTATTGGTTCCTTCATATGAAACTTCAAGTTTATCCCACGTCTCTTTGGTTGTATCGCGATTGAAAATTTTCTCATATTCCTCACCACTTATAGCATTATAAAGCAGATTCCTTGCTTTATTATTAACTTGCACAACTTCGTTCATCTGTATATTCATCTATATGTTCAGGATTAACAGGTGGTTGAGCAGCAGCCGGCAGAGGGTAGTTCCCCTTTTTGTAACTCGCCAGACTTTGACATCATAAAACTTTATGCATATTTTCATACGTACTTTCCAGTGAGAGAAATGTTGTCCATTGAAATATGGTGGCCTGACTAGAGATGTTCCTTCTTGGAAAAGTGCTCCGATAATAACTTGATTAGCCAT
This sequence comes from Nicotiana noctiflora, assembly GCA_032618575.1. NCBI lineage: Eukaryota > Viridiplantae > Streptophyta > Magnoliopsida > Solanales > Solanaceae > Nicotiana > Nicotiana noctiflora. The sequence goes on along the minus strand of JASVEL010007011.1, from coordinate 939,106 downwards.
TATCTTTTCTTACAAGTTGTTAAGCAAATGAAAAGTGTGAGCCTTGCTCTGATACCAATTGAAAGTACAAGAGGGGGAGGGGGTGAATTGCTTATATTTTAAAATTAATTGTTATTATGTCACGACCCCAAATCTGGTCGTGATGGCGCCCAGCACATTGCTAAGCCATCCTGACCAATCAATAACAATAACGGAGCTAGAAGCTCTCTATTGCCCATTTAAGCATAGCAAATCACGAAGCAATAGCGATACATATAACGAAAACAGGGAACCAAGTCCCATAATACATCAACTCCCATAGACCGAAGGGTCAAGAGTCATGAGCCTCTACTGAACGTGAGTGTATAAAGGTTTACAAGATACCAAGTGCGGAAAGAAAAGTCAATACAAAATCAAGAGACAGATAAGAAGGAATATCGGGTCCTGCGGACTCTGCAGCTACCTCGAATATCCACAAATGTCGCCTCGCACAGCTACTGGATCACTGTTGAGAGGTACTTGGATCTGCACACAAGGTGCAGGGAGTAAAATGAGTACTGCCAGACTCAGTGGTAATAAACAAGGGTAAGACAGCGCAGATAAGAAATCCGCAATAAAGCACTATGTAAAGCTGTAATCAAATACCCTGTCACGGAATCAATATCAACTGTACCTGTACCAACAAGTACCAGCAAAACAGTATAACAGCTAGCAGATGTAGCTAAATGCAATGCAATGCATGATATGACCGCTACGGCGCGTAGCCCGATCCAATTTGTGTACCTGTGCTCACTGTAGGGGTTCAGACTCCGGAGGGGCTCCTACAGCCCAAGCATAATATCACTGCGGCGTGCAGTCCAATCCAACATATACACTGCTGCAGCGCACAACCCGATCCACTACCAGTCAACTAATATGCAAATACAGCCTCGCAGGCTCAAAAGTAGTTTTGAAAACCCTTTTTATCATTTTTCGGTTGGAAAACAGTAATACCAAGTTCCAGAGATTGGAAATAGCATGATAACAGAAATAGCTACGGACTGGTAGTAACTAACATGTCAATATGATAAGATAATGATAATGATCCTCGCGGGATCCAATAAACTGGCTCACGGCCCACAATTATACTCAACCGCCCAAGAAGGGGGTTCTTCGGCTCAAGAGTAGCCATTATCACAATATATAATATGCAACCATCCGAGAAGGAGGTTCGACGGCTCAAGAATAGCCTAATATCATAATACAGTATCAACAAGTCGGACTAAGCCATAGTCCCCAATCACAATCGACCCCGCACTCACAAGAGAGTACGTGTCTCGCCGCTATACAACGTCACAAAGTGGTATACCGGGGTTTCGAACCCGCTGGTCATCACCCACATCTATTACTCACCTCAATACGGCGCGACGACTATTCCGCAATGCCCTTGCCACGAGAATCAAGCTCCGCACGCGTAGAATCTGATCAAATACAGGTAGAAATACAACAAATTAGGCCAATGGGACGACACCCAATCAATACAACTCAATTTACATCAAAATTCCCAAAGTTGTCAAAACCCGACTTTCGGTACGCTTGTCGAAAAATTACAAAAGTCACATATTCGGAACCCTCATCTCAATACGAGTCTAAGCATATCAATTTTACCAAATTCGGACTCCATTTGCCCATTCAAAACCTTGATTTTCTAAAGTTCAAGCCTAGGGCTAATTCCTCCATAAATTACCCCAAATTCCTCCATTTTCATGATATAATGGCATAATATTACCAATACTAATCATAGTTTAAGTCCATAGTTGATTACCTGATGATTTCCCTTGAGTTTCTCTTCAAAATCGCCCAAATCGCCTCTAAAGTCGAGACCCAAATGTGTGAAATGTTTCTGAAATTTTCTAACTTCTGATACAATTAATTCACTGCGATTTTCGCTTCTGCGGACCATTTTCCGCCCCTGCGGAACCGCTTCTGCGACCAACTGGTCGCTTCTGCGAACCCAGGCCTATTTGGCCAATTCCGCTCCTGCGATCCATGAGCCGCCCCTGCGCGTCCGCTTATGCGGAATTTCTTCCGCCCCTGCGGTCCTTTTTGCCTCTGCGATCAAGAGTCCGCTTCTGCGGACTCGCCTATGCGATCGACCTTATGCTTCTGCGGACTTCCCATCTCGCCTCTTGACCGCTTCTGCTGTCTCCTTCTCGCACCAGCGAAGCCGCCCCTGCGAGCCAATCTCCGCTTCAGCGGTCTTATCCGCTTCTGCGCCTTCTTGTCCGCTCCTGCGGACTCGCTCCTGCGCCCCCATTTCCGCAGGAGCGAAAACAACAGAACCAGAACACAAGTCTGCAATTTTTCCACATTTTCTCCCGTTTAGCCATCCGAAAACATCCCGAGGCCCCCGGGACTTCATCCAAACACACCAACACATCTTAATACCTTATTCGAACTTGCTCAAATCCTCAAAACACGTCTAACAACATCAAAACCCATAATTTGCATCGAATTCAAGCCTAAATTCCTTAAAACATTCCGAATTACACAATCAATCAAAAACCCGACTAAACAACGTCGGAATGACCTGAAATTTTGCATGCACATCCAAAATCACCTAACGGAGCTACTGCAACTGTCGGAATTCCATTCCGACCCCCGGATCAAAATCTCACCTACCGTTCGGATTTCGCCAAAATTCAACCTTAGCCAATTCAAGCCTATTTCTACACCGGACCTCCAAATTCAATTCCGATTGTTCCCCTAAGTCACAAATCACCTCCCGAAACTAACCGAATCATCCGAATCCGATTCCGAGCCCTCTAACCAAATAGTCAACTCCGGGTTGACTTTCCTTATTCAAGTTTCCTTCACAAAGGCTATATGCCTCATTTTCAATCCAATTCACTCCTAACTCACCCGATAGACTTTAACATCTGATATAAAAGCATAAAACATACAATTTCAACATAACGGGGTGGTAATTCCCGTGACGACGGGCCGGGTCATCACATATTATTTGACTAGTTTTTCAATTAGCCGGCTAGATGTAATAGAGAGATATTAAGAGGTGTAGAATTAAAATACGGAAGTAAAGTGTAGGAATTAAAGACATCGGAGTTTTTACACTCATTCGAATTCAATGTGAATCCTAGTCCAGTCCCCTTAAGTTGCAAGTGAGTTCTCTTTCAGTGATTGAGTTTCTTGAGTACAAAATGAATTGTGTAGTTTACATCAACGACTCAGTTTTTATGTCACTTGTCTTTTTCTGATACAATACCTCACTAGTATTTTTCTCTTTTTCTTCTCTAACTTGTTACATAGCAGATCTAGTAAAGCTACAATATTTGTTTTGTAGTAGAACAAAGAGAGTGTAATTGGTTTGATCAAAGTATATGTCTCCAAGTCCTAAGGTTGCATATAAATACTTTGTAGGAGATCGTTACTGAAGTGATTTGCCAACCCAAGAGATTTGATCCTTGGAAAGAAATTGATTCTTTCGAAGAATAAGGTTAATTCCCGTTACTATTCCTTGATGTGTGGGCTTTGACAGGTTTCCATCTTTAAGTCTTGATAGCGACGAATTTGCTTCTTAAATTTGGGTTCTTCCATCTTTGATGCTTCTTTTCCTTTTTAACTCTTCAAGCAATCTCTGATTGATTTTCTTGCCGGATTCTCAGTGCTTCTTTTCCTTTTGAATGCCTCAATCAATCTTTGATTGATTTCTCCCTTCAGCCTTGATTGTTTCTCTTTATGAACTTCGATCTTGGTTGATTATCTTGCGTCCCTACACCAAAAGCAATTATATTTTTTTGTCATTAAAACTAAAAAGTAACACAGATTCTATCCACGTGCTAATTCTTCAAAGACGACTTTTTTGGGAAAACAAAGTATGCATTATTCATACCCAACAGTTAATGGTACAAAATCTATGAAGCCTTATTGACAATCCAACCAGGAAAATTATCAATCCAAGAGACTTTAGTAAGTAGTGAGAAAGAAAATTTAGCTAACTTATGGCTACAAGTACTAAACCTTCTACTTAGATATTTAAAAGATACATCAATCAGATGATGCTGAAGTGCCCAAATATCTTCGCAAACAGTATTAACCTTCCATTAAGGATCTCTGCTTCCATTAAACATTGGAACCATTATTAAGAAATCAGACAAGATATGTATATTCTTCCATCCATACTTCACCGCTAATTGAATTGCTTTCCTTATTTCCAACGCTTCAGCTATTATCGCTTTTCCAACAAAATGAATTGGATTACCATAGGCATAAAGCACGTCACCATTAGCCTTTAAGGATACCATTCCAATACTCTCTAAGCGAGTCTTTGGATCCGAACTTGCATCTGCATAAAGCAATACTTTTTTCTGAAGAAAGAGTTAGTAAAGGTGTGTTGGTAGAAGCATATCTCAGAGTATTAACATGTTCCTTTGCAACTGTAAAATTATTTAAATCAAATAATACTTTAGATAAAATATCATTTTCACTCCATATCACCGAATTAAAAATATAATCATTCCTAGCATTTCAAATCAACCATAAAATAGACATTGCCAATTGCAATAAGGTATTAATTTCCAAGAATTCTTGGTGTCTAACACTAATTTATACCACCATGTACCAAAATTCAGAGATCACATGCAAATTTGACCAATGAATCGGACTCAGTTTCCACACATTAATTGATCTAAGACATTTAAAGAACATATGCTTTAAAGTTTCAGTTTGCATACCACAAATAGGACAGATGTCATACATAAAGTGAATACTTTATGTAATAATATTCTTAACATGCAATGTATTTAAAACACACTTCCTAAATAAATGTTTGAGCTTGTTTTTTATATTTAAAGACCACAAATGATTCCAAAGGATTTCGGAAACACATGAGAACAACTTTTCGCACGATTAGCCAAACTTCTATCATTTATGAGGAGCAATTTTGCAATATAATAACCAGACTTCATTAGTATTTACTTGAATTAGTAAAAATACCAAATTAGTCGATCATTGCCCCTCACGGAAGAAACTAGATAGTTAAAATAACATCGATATCATCTTTGCAAAATAAATTATTCAAATTTGAATATTCCATGTGTTAGTACTGTCATCAATCAGTTCTGATACTTTTAAATTTGTCGCGGTACCACTCATCATACTTGAGGGGTAAAAGGTGCTATTTCATGGCAGTCATGGATCTCTCCATGCTTTTACAGATTTACCATTTGAAACATTCCATTTAACACATCTACTTAATTGATCTCACCCCATACAAAACTTTTTCATACCCAAAATGTAGATCTATTGGTCGGTGTCTGTTAGAAAGATTTCTTAGAAAATTTTTTACCATTAAGGACTTGAAAAACTAACGAATTCAGTTCCGTCAGAATTCGTGATGCTATTTTGACCAAAAGAGCCATATTGAAACCTTTAAATCCCAAAAGCCTACCCCCTTTAAATTTTAGTTCGCATAGTTTTTCCCATTTTTCAAAGTGTATCTTTCTCTTATATTTGTAACCCACCAAAAGTTTGAAATAAAAATAACTTCTTTACATAGCCATTAGTATCTGAAAACAAGACAAAATATATGAGGGAATCACAGCTAAAATAGACTTTAATAAAACCTCCTTTATGAAAGCCAACATTTCTTTTCTGGATCTTACCACAATAGCAGGCATTTCTAAATACATCACCCTTTCACTCATTCATATATTATTCAACGAAGAACATATTGTAACCCTTTCCTCCTCCATAGTATTCTTACTAAAAAAGACTGCAGATGTCTCAAAATTATTTATCTGTCCTGAGCATTTTGCATAGATGTCCAAAATTTTATTAATCGTAGCAACACTATTCATGTCAGCTCTACAAAAGATAAATGAGTTATCTGCAAAAATGAATGGGAAATAGAAGGACTACTGTGAATCCTTTTAACTTTCCTTATTGTTCAGCCGAGTGTAATAGAGTAAATAATCCTTCGGGATATATTAGGAATAAGTAAGGTGATAGAGGATCAGCCTGCGTTAATCCTCTAGATGGCTCTACACAACCCTTAACCTCTCCATTGAAGTTCAACGAAAAAGAAGCAGTCGTAACACAAGTCATAACCCAATTCACAAAAATTTGGTAAAACCCCATTTGTTACCTCATTTTCTGGATGTAAGACCATTCCAAATGATTATATGCTTTAGAATTATCCAATTTTAAAGCCATTAATTTATCTTTGCCTTTTCTTTTATTTTTTAGCAATCTCATAAATTCATGTGCTAACACGACATTATCCATAATATATCTTTTTCCAACAAAGGCAGCTTGATTCATAGAGATAAGTAAAGGCATCAAAGGTTTTATGCATTTCACCGGAGTTTTTGTGATGATCTTATACAAAATATAACATAAACTAATAGGTCTAATTTTTTTTTGTTTTAGCAATCCACTAGGAAGAGCCCAGGGCTAGTTTTTTATTAATAACATAAAAGAAAATTATAATAATTAGGAAAAGTACAAATAAGGGGGATAATAGCACCAGAATTATTACCCATATAACACAAATCAGGCTAACCTTACCGTACTAATCCTATTGAGGCTTGTAAACCTCACTATCTAGCAAGCGTGTAAAAAACAGGAACTTGAGAGAACCAAGTATTCTATGATCGCTATAAAGTTTAGAACACACTTTATAACACTATTACAATTGATGATGCTTTGGAAATGATAAACTAAAACAATCTAGAAATATTGCCCCTCATTTATCAAACTTGTGAGTTCTTCAATTTGAACTTCCTTAAAATCCTCTTTAGCGTTCTTCAAAAAATCTTCAAAATTCTTCATTTATTCTCGGATTTATTGGACCTTGTAAATGTGGAGGATGCAATTCCTTTTTGCTTTGCAGCTCTCATTGGAATTTGCCTAAGTGTTATTTCCTTAGTCACCTTCCTTTTCTCACTATTCTGACGAACAGGGCTATAAGGATTATGACTCAAAATGTCTAGAGGATTTCACTTAGCATCACATCCAACAGCTTCATATCATCTACCGAAATAACATTCTTAGTTATTGCAAGTTGTTGGTGCCTCGTCTTTGGACTTGTTTCCTCAACATGCTCTTCTGCTATGTTAGCCCATGTCTTAGAGCTCACTGCCTCCTTTAGCTCAATAGGTCTAAAGTGATTCACTGTAATATGTATTTTATTTTGATATCAATGTTATCAAAGTTTGATTTCAAACGGTTAAAAGTTGACCTGTCTCAAAAAAAATACCTTACTGCCAAACATACATCATGAGAAATTAACGACCAAAACTGTTAGAAAAATAGTGGAGTCATTCCATCAACACTTGAGGACTTATTAGGATACATATAGAAAACAACTTCGTTTATTTCCTCATTAGTAACTTCACCGATCATACCCAAATTCATGTTTTTCATCGATAGAGGTTGGAATGGACAGAAGAACATGAGATAAGGAGGAAGGATTAGAAGTAGTAAGAAGTTCTCTATAGAAACCCTCAATTTTCTTTACCATACTATTTTTATCATAAATCCATTCTCAATTCCTTTAATCAAATTCCTCTTTCTTCTTTGAAGAGTAGACATATGAAAAAAGAAGTATTTTTATCTCCATCATTTAACCATTAAACTCGAGACTTTTGCTTCCGATAATATTTTTCCTCCTTATAAACTTTACCTAACTCATTTTAAGCTTTAAATCATGTCCTTTTGGATTAATATTTGCGAACTTAATAAGTTATTTCAGTTGCTTAATCTTTGTAAAAGAGTTTGATTTACCCTTCTTTCTCCAGAAAATTGAAGAATTTCGATATTTTCTTATCTTTAAGCACACCTTAGATTGACAATCCCCATAAGAATCAGCTAACCAAGATTATTTAATTGATTTATGGGCTTTAGAGTTACCAACCCATCTTTTATAAAAATAACACCTTTTTTTTCAACGATCATTTAGTCCATCTATGGTACAGAGAATTAATTCGTGATCTGAAGCATCGTTTTAAGTATGAAGCACCACAGCCTGATCATATTTTAATCTCCAATCAAGCAATACCAACACTCTATCTGGGCGTTCTTGAATACGTTCTTCATTAATTTTGTAACAAGACCAAGTCCAAAGTTTTCCTCTATGACCAATGTTTGCCGCTCCTAGCATATTAATAAAGTTGTTAACATCCTTAAATATTAAAAGAGTCAGCACAATTACCCCAAATTTTTCAGAATTATAAATAATATCATTAAAATCCTCTAGCAACATCCAATGGTTTTCCCAAGAATTGATCTAGTAATAAGTTCAGCCCATTATTTCTTTCTAGTTTTTCTATCTGTGCTAGCATCTACAAAAATACAAAAAAAAAAATCTTCTTTTCATTATCATAAATGGAAAACTCAACAAAATAGGATGAAGAGCAAATGTTACTTATCTGAGTGTCTTCATTCCAGAGTAAGGCTAGTCGACCAGAGATTCTGACAGGGTCCACAATTTATGAATTTTGCATCCCAACTTTTCATTGTAGCCACTGAAGTCATGAGTGTTTATTCTTCGTCTTGTATAGAAGAATATATTCCGGGGAGTGGAGATACATTTTCTCCTTCAAACAGGAAACTGTCAAGGATCCCCAACCCTCAACAATTCCATGTTAGCAACTTCATTTCATCAAGGGAGATCATTCCAGGCTGGCCTCTCGCACCACATCTTTCTCTTGATGTTTTGCTATAGTTATTTGTGTAAATATCTCCTTACCTTTCCATTTTATCCCTATTAAATCGAACTCTCCCATAATCATAATATTAATTAGCTTATTGCCCTTCTAAATTGAATGCTCTATTTCCAGAAACATCACTCTCATTTACTAAGTATGCTCATCACCAGTAGCTTTGTCTTGGTGCTGTAACATCGTCTTCTCAATACCATCCAGACCTTTGTCTTCTTTCCCAAAATTATGTATACAAACATCATCACCTAACCCTTTACCTGGTATAATCACAATATCATGAAGGCTCCTTGCAATATCTTCTTGACTTTTCAAAAGTGATTGCGAATATGAACATACTGGAAGTTTAGTTTCTTGCAAAGTGTTCGTGTGGAGTTGGCAAATATCTTTATTTTATGAATCAGCAAGTGGCAGACGTTTGTTATAGATTTGGATTGTTTCTTCCTCTAGAGAATCCAGCAGGTTCAATTCCTCATTGTCAATCAAACTATCATCGTCATTTGCTTGCTAACTTCATTCCCATGTGATCCATTTTTCTCTACTGGACATTTTCTTTCTCTATACCATCCTACGTATCCATCGAGTCTCCGTCGTCTTCCAAATTTTGCAAATTTTCTCTCGTTCCTTTATCTCTTTTTTCCTCAACCAATTTATAGTTACGATTGCTCATCATGCATGCCCCGCTCTATCATTATTAAAATCTTGAGGCTTTTGACTTTCCAAGAAAGATGCATGGTTCTCTACTCGTAGTCATGTCCCGAACTAATCGCTTCTAAGATTTCCTTATCGTAAATCTTGTTCCCTTTGTATACATGTTTTAGCATTATGTCCTAGCACACCGCAATAGTAACAAACATATGGTAGATTTTCATATTTTAATTCAACCCATATACTTATTTTACTTTAAGTAGTGGCTTATAAATATTCATCTTGACTTTAAGCCTCATATACTGACCCTCTTTATTTTCGTTTTCATGAATGAAAATATCAATGATACCTTCTAATGCATGTCCTATTTTTCGACCAGCATCCTTTGACATCCAGTGTAAAGGAAGAATTCACCTTTTTGTTAGAGATTACCTTACCAAGAAGACTTTCTTCACATTCTTTAGTGCTAGCATGAATATCTAGAAACTTTATTGCTGCAACCTCCTTTTCTTCCTCCATTAGAATAAATTTATGAAGGCGTTCTACAATTTCTTCCGTCATCTTTGCACAGTAAAATTCCTGATACTTATGATTTAGGATTTGGTATATAGAACAGAAGTTTGCCAAAATTGGGGAACAGAGAGGATACACGTAGCGATTTTGATAGGTTTATTTATTGAAATATGCTTGAGAGTGTGATTGAGAGGTGAAATTGATTGGAATTCGTGTAAATTTAGTAAGTTTGGTCTAGGAATGAAATCTCACAAAGGAAAAAATATCTCTCAGTATAGAGAGAGAAAATCCTCAATCGAAGAGGGACTACCAATGTCTCCATTTTACCGTTGTCAAAGATGACTACCGTCATGTTATAAATATACGCATGATTAAGGGTATGTTTGATAGGAAAGAAAATATTTTTTCATTTTCTATTGTTTAGTTGCGCAAAATAGTTTGAAAAGTGTTTTCCTATATATTATATTTTTCTAAAATTGGAGAAACTAATTTCCCTAGAAAAAGTTAGGAAAATATTTTCCAAAAATTTCACCTACTCTCACATCTAACCCCAACCCCCTCCGACTTCAATTTTCTATTTTTTTTATTTTTTGCGCCACCCACACACTCCAACCCCGTGACCCCCCTCCCAGTTTTATTATTATTATTGTTATTAATTTGTTTTTCTTCGTATTTTTAATTTTCTGATTTTTATTTTTCTGAACCACCCACCCTACCCCAACCCACGCACCCTCACCCCCAACTGCAATTTTTTGGTATTTTTAATTTTTAATTTTTAATTTTTAATTTTTATTTTTATTTTTTTGTACCACCCACCCATCCCTCACCCCTCCCATTCCCACCCCTGCAATTTCTTTTCCAGTTTACATGTTCAAAATTTACGAGTTCCAAAGTTATAATTTGAAAAGTTTACGTCTTTGAAAGTTTACTGTCACGATCGAAAACCATTAAGGGTCGTGATAGCGTCGGACATCACTATCAGGCAAGCCAATACCATATTACTAGTAAATTCTTGTTTAAATATTTTTGAATCATTTCTTCTAAGCATTTAACCTCCAGCAACAACAAGAATGGAACCATAGGCTCCTATGCTGGGAGCATTTCGGGGTATAGGTCTAACCACCTCAACTCCCCATTTCTGGCATGCTATAGTTATTAAAGTCTCTCGACGGCGGGAATGAGAGATTACCGGTAAGCCAGATGCTTCGCGAACCAGCCCTATGAAGAGTCGCTTTCGCTACGGCTCAGGTGGGTTCCCTTAACCAAGCCATTGCCTATGAGTCGCCAGCTCGGGGCATACGAATATAGGGGTAGAGTAGAGGTTTTTCCAACACAGGAGCAGGACAGAATGGACTAGATGGACAGCTAGCACTATGCCTCCCTCCCCCCTTTGAGATCATCCATTCGTTGGGTGATCCCTTGCTCTCACGTTCGAGTGTTTGCTCGTCGTTTAGGCCCGTGAGTGAGATTTATGCTCATTGCAGTCACCTCCAGGGTTTTTCACACCTAGATAGTACCAGGACCTTTGTGCCCCGGCCCTTGACTAGATAAAGCTGCCCAGTGGATAATAAACTTCACTGGACACTACATGTCCCAGAAAAGTCACAGTGTCAAGCCACAACTCACACTTAGAGAATTTTGCATAAAGCTTTTCTTCTCTCAACCTATGCAATACCACCCTCAAGTGTTGTGCGTGCTCCTCTTGGCTGCGTGAATACGCCAGGATATCATCAATAAACACGATCACGAAAGAATCAAAGTACGGCTGAAATACACTATTCATCAAGTGCATGAATGCGGCTGGGGCATTGGTCAGCCCGAAAGACATCACCAGAAATTTATAGTGCCCATATCTCGTCCTGAACGCTGTTTTCATGATGTCTGAATCCCTAATCTTCAGTTGGTGATAACCCGTTCAAAAGTCAATCTTAGAGAATACACTTGCTCCCTGGAGCTGATCAAACAAGTCTTCAATACGAGGCAATGGGTACTTATTATTCACTGTCACCTTGTTGAACTGCCTGTAATGAATGCACATTCTCATTGTGCTATCTTTTTTCTTCACGAATAATACCGGTGCGCCCCAAGGTGACACACTCGGGCGAATGAACCCCTTATCTGAGAGTTCCTGAAGCTGTTCTTTCAACTCTTTTAACTCAGCTGGTGCCATGCGGTATGGAGGAATAGAAATGGGCTGAGTGCCCGACACCAAGTCAATACCAAAATCAATATCCCTGTCAGGCGGCATGCCTGGCAGGTCAGCTGGAAATACATCCGGGAAATCCCTCACAATGGGGACCGAATCAAGATTGGGTGTCTCAGTCTTAACATCTCCGATGAAGGCCAAAGAGGATAAACAACCCTTCCCAATCATTCGTTGGGCTTTTATGTAGGAAATCACCCTGTCGGATACATTATCAGTCACGCCACGCCACTCGATCCTCGGATTACCTAGAATAGCTAGTGTGACTGTCTTGGAATGACAGTCCAGAATCGCATGGTAAGGAGATAACCAATCCATGCCTAGAATCACGTCGAAATCCACCATGCCCAATAGTAATATGTCAACTCGGGTCTCCAGACCCCCAATAGTAATAAGACATGGTCGATATACCTAATCCACAATAACTGTATCACCCACTAGGGTAGACACATGCACGGGAAAGGCAATAATACCACCGGTCATACCCAAATGATGCGCAAAATATGAAGAAACATAGGAATAGGTGGATCCGGGATCAAATAAGACAGAAGCATCCATGTGGCAGACTGAGATAATACCTCTGATGACTGCATCTGATGCACTAGCGTCCCTCATATCCGGAAGAGCATAAAATGAGCATGACCTCCGCCAATACGGTCCTCACCCCTAGGGCGACCTCTAGCACCTAACCACCACTTCTAGCTAACTGTGCTGGTGCTGAAGAAACAGGAGTAGAAGACGAGGGCTGGTCCCTCTGCTGAGACCGCTTACAAAGAAACTGGGGACACTCTCTCCTGATATGTCCAAACTCACCACACTCAAAGTAATGGCCTGAGGCTGGAGAAAGGGACTGCTGAGTACCCCTCGCTGTAGATGAACCCAACGATTACCTCGAATCTAACCCCACTCTGATGATATGATACCTCAATACAAGTCTAAACCACATCTTGCATAATATATCCACCAATAAGAAACGATCTGAACATACTCAAATCATAACAAATGACTCAATCGAAATAGTTGTAACTCAAGCTCATCAATGCCATTACAATACAATGCTGAGACCCCCTCTCACATCATAGAAATAGAATGCGTGAATCTACTCCGAAAGGTCATAACTCTCGTAGCCTCGCTATAATGTGTGATCCTATCCCAACACCGTGACACCTGAAGCACCTCCAGCTGCTATGCTCAATCAACAACCACGTACATTTGATGTCTGAAACCAACTCAATTCATTACACCCACGATGAAATAGAGAACATGCAACACACAACTCGACAACTACTAATGCTCCATAACTGAGCAACACTCAATTACTTTTCCCGCTCGATTTTCTCTATGAATTCTCAATGGAACCGCACCACATGTGCCCATAACTAACAAATCACAATGTCTCACAACATCAAAAAATAGCTCAGGGTTAACCAAGCTAACTCAAGCTAAATGCGTAGCCATATCGACCTGCCAACGAATTCAGTGCCAAGAAGCCTGAAAATGTTTCTTCTACTTCTCTAACTCTTGCTGAAGGCACCAAATAATACTGAAATCAACAATACCACCCGATTACATGCTCGGCCATATGAAACGCATCCAAAACGTCCTTTAATATGGAACGGTATCAATGATAGCAGCCTCTGCACTGACATCTAACATAACTGCCCAATTAAGAAAGTACTCATTCCCACCACTGAAATGCTGGTCCTGTGAACTGGAAGGTAGTGAAAGCAACACTGCTGGACTCCAGAATACCCGCAGTTACGCTGGCACTTATCCAAAAAACCCTGGGCATCATCGCCCTCAACACCACTGAATGCCAGAGGCTGTAGCCTCTCAAACCTCTCCAACCGACGTTGCTCATCATCAGGCATAGCTGGAACCACATGAGCTGGGGCTAGTGCAACAAGTGCAGCCGGATGAGATGGAGCTGCCTCAGGTGAATGTAAACCCTGAACTACCAGCTCTGGTGTGCGAGCCACGGGGGTCTGATTTCCTCCCCCTTCCTGTAAAGAAGCCACTGTAGTAGAGGATGCAACCACCTGAGCTAAGACAGTGCATACCGATAGAATCTGAGCCAAAGTCTCATGAAGACCCGGTATCTCGATAGAAATTGTCGGTGCCTGAACTTGAGCTGCTAGGATACCTGCAGCTGGAACCTGATCCTGAACCTGGGCCACCGGCACTGGAATCTGACCCTGAGTCTGCTGGTGGGTCAGCAGGTGCTAGTACTGCTGCCCTATCTCTACCATAACCACGACCTCTGGGTGCCAATGGTGGTCGTCCGCCACGTCCACTAGCACGTGTTCTCGCTATCTGCGAGAGAATAGAATATGGAAAATTTTAGTTCCGCGATAACACAAATCGCACGATATGAATCCAAGAAAGTGAAGTGTTTCCTAAAGTTCTGTAGCCTCCCGAGGATAGATACAAACATCTACGTACCGATCCGCGAAAGCCTACTAAATCGGCTCATGACTCGCAAGTCCTAGTAACCTGGCTCTGATACCAACTTGTCACGACCTAATTCCGGTCATGATAGCGCCCAACACTAAAGCTAGGTCAGTCAGACCAACAAACTATTTTCATAATCAAATATCAGTCCCAAATGGACCAATTCAAGAAGATTATATGATTCAATATATACTCCAATAACAATATTCTGAATAAATAATGAGAAGTGCGAAAATGAAATAACACTCCCAAAGATCTGGGGTCACGAGTCTAGAGCCTCTAAACAAAACTGAATAGTCATAGAAATACTGAATGAAATACTCCAGTCTGAAACATATAATGATAACTGAATGGAATGAGAAGCTAGGTTCTGCGAACGCCGGCAGCTACCTCAGCAACTCGAAATAACTCTGATAGAAGCTGGAGTGGTCGTCTATCCCTCTTGTGTACCTGAATCTGCACACAAAAGTGCAAGGAGTAGGGGTGAGTACTAAGTACTCAGTGAGTAAAAAGTATATACTAATAGATGAAAGCAGGAAATCCACAGAATACCACAAAGCAAAGCTAAACTACAGTCCGATACCTCCTACGAACTAGTAACAACGACAAATCACAATTAGCACAGATAATTCACAGATAACAATGCAATGCAATGCACATGATCGCTACGGCGTGTAGCCCGATCCATTTAACGTCGATGGCGCTCACTGGGGGTGTGTACAGACTCCGGAGGGGCTCCTTCAGCCCAAGCGCAATATCATATCATCTGCTGCGGCGTGCAGCCCGATCCTTATATCATCTGCTGCGGCGTGCAGCCCGATCCATCCTCAGTCCACAACATGCATATGAGTCACACAACAGTTCAAATTATTTATTTCCAGGTTCCAGTTCATTAATGATGAAAATACTTAAATTTTATTTAATTCTCCAAGAACAGGTGACTTAGCATTTCATAATAGTGATTTCAAACTAGGACTGAGATCAGTGATTAAGCAAACCATGCTATCACATATATATCTATCCCCTAGGGATACTACAGGTCGGCAAAAGGCCCCAAACATGGCTTACAACCCACAAATATATCTAACACAGTGTGCGTTTCAACCGCATATAACATATTATTCATATCTGGGATGGACCAAGTCTCAATCCCCAGTCATAATCAATCCCGCACCTGCCATGGGGTGCGAGCCACGCCATACTAGCGTCACAATGTGCTAAGGCGGGGTTTTGAACCCTCACACTACCATATACACTAACTACTCACCTCTAACCGGCCGTGGACTCGTCCGCAATGTCTTTTCCCTTTGAATTTGCCGCCTCGTGCATTGAATCTAGTCAAAACCATAACAATTATATCGATACGGTTCAAAGAAACATAACCCAATCTAATTTACTTGAAATACGCAATAATGCACCAAGTTGGTAAAACTCGGCCCCCGGGACCGCTTCTCGAAAAATTTCAAAATTCATACCAACGGATTTCTCGTCTCGCCACGAGTCCGTGCATATAAAATTTATCAAAATCGGAGTTCGAATGGCCTTTCAAAAGTCAAAATTTTGTTTTCATAATCTAGGCCCTAATTCTTCACAATTTCTACCCAAATTCATGAGTTTTGATGTTAATTATAGCATATAATCGTATTTTTGAGTCAAGAAACTTACCTCCAATGTTTCCCCGACGAAATCCTCTTAATTCTCATCCAAAAGCTCTCTAAAACGCTCAATTTTTATGATAAAATAGGTTTTGTTCGCGGAGGTTCTGTTATTAAACCCTTCTGTCAGGCCTGGAATTAACCTATGCGATCGCAACATCTTGCACGCGATCGCGATGAACAATTTTCCCCAGGCCCTCATTTGCCTTACGCAATCGAAGGAGCCTGTATGCGATCGCAGTGAACCAGGTCACCCTTCTACGCTATCGCAGGGCATCCTACGCGATCGCACTGAACTCTTGCCCAAGCCTATGCGATCGCAAGCCTCTTCACGCGATCGCATAGAGAAAATCCTGGCTTCCCAATTTCTCTTCTACGCGATCGCAGCCCTATGATCATGATCGCAGTGAAGAAAATCACTGGCAGCTTCTGTTGCAATTTCTGCTCCATTTTTCTAACTAAAAATCCCCGTTGGGCATCCGAAATCATCTCGAGACCCCCGGACCTCAACCAAAAGCGCAAATATATCACGTTACCTCATTCAAACTTGCTCGTAACATAAAAATACCATCGTAAACATCAAAATCACCATTTGCACACGGATTCAAGCCATAGTTTCTTTAAAACTTCTGAAACTAACATTCGATCTAAAACCCAACTTAAACACCTCCAAATGACATGAAATTTTGCACGCATATCCAAAATCACCTAACAGAGCTATTGCAATTCTCAGAATTTCATTCCGAGCCCCGAATCAAAATCTCACCTACCGTTCGGATTTCGCAAAAAAATCAACGCCAATTCAAGCCTAAAACTACACGGGACCTCTGAATTCGATTCTGATTGCTCTCCTAAGTCAAAAATGATCCCCCGAAACTGGTCAAATCATCAGAATTCAATTCCGAGCGGCCTAACCCATCGGTCAACATTTGGTTGACTTTTCCAAACTATCCTTCTCATAAAGAGGTTTATGGCCTCATTCCTATCTAAATTCCTTCCGATTTGCTTCTAACTTTCCGAACACATATAAATTAGTATACTAAAGTGTTAAATGAAGAAAACGGGACGATAACTCCCGTAACGACAAGTCGAGTTGTTACAGTTACTAGGAAATCTAATAAAGTATAATAGTTGTCAGTAATACAAACTTTGATAGAAAGTAAATTAATTCATTGAAACAGTCTCTGCTAGCTGCGGGTCGTCTCGAGAGATGCAGTTCACCTAAGTTTCTGTATCATCCATGCTGAGGCCCATAGTCCAATAGAGGTACATGTTCATGTGCAACAAAAATGCATAACAAGTATAGTATGAGTACAAAAATAACGTGTACCCAATAAGTATCCCGCCTAACCTCGAAGAAGTAATAACGAGATATAAACTCTGATACTTACTAATTATCCAATAATATCATTACAGAGTATAACACTGGGCGAATATATGAAACAAACATGTATAAAACACAATAATACCATCCCACTTCTTCATAATTTTACTCAAGTTTTCAGCTAACAAGTTCCCTCTGTAGCCGGAGCATATATGTACAATTGTAGTGGTTTCCGTCAAGGAAATTATTAGGATTCAATTCAGGGAAAAATCCCTCATATACACCGGCTTCTGGCCAAGTGTTACACATGATTCTATGAGTATAATACATGTGTGTATATATAATACATATATACACACATGTATTATACTCATAGAATCATGTGTAACACTTGGCCAGAAGCCGGTGTATATGAGGGATTTTTCCCTAAATTGAATCCTAATAATTATAATACATGTATATATATATATATATATATACACAATGCCGAGATGTATAGATCCGATCCAACATAAAAGTAAACTATATGCTACCGAGGGTCGAACGGCACGAACCATAGATGCATCTATTCACCTGCCGAGGTGGTCGGCCCACTCCCATGAGAGTAGTAGAAGTAAATACCCCACTCGCGAATCATACGTGCGACATGTTCAAATATACATTTAAGAAATTTTCTCGCTCACGAACATACATGCGACGCGGTCAAATATAAATTTATTAATTAATTAAAATCCTTTTCTTGATCCGTTTCAAAAATAGAGACAGTTCAATGTGAAGCTTTTAAGGTAATTTTCCCCGCTCGCAAAATATTCATGCGACGCAGTTACACATAGATTCCTTAAGTTATTATAAGATTCCCCAATTCTTTTTGAAAGTACTAAGTTTACTGGTCACACTTAAATTCCTCAATTAAATTATCTTTCAACACAATTATTATGCAACCTCAATCTTATTAGCTCTTAAGGCAACAATAACATTGATCAACAACAATATAAACAAAGCATGATGTAACCTAGGACTACCCGGGCATAGGCATAATAGTAGCTACGCACGAACTCTCGTTACCTCATGCGTACGTATCTACCCACAAATAGAGGAACATGTCCAATTAATTCACCTACAGGGACAATTCCCTCTTAAAAGGTTAGAAAGGAGACTCACATCGCTCCGAAGTTACATAACTGGCATTTCACGCCCTTCCAATGACTCAGATCAGTGTCAATGCTCCCAAAACTAGCCAAATAATAGGCAAACCAATGAAAATATACCCTAATACTTATAACAATTCAGTTTATATAAGTTCCCAACTTCGCATTGAAAAGTTAACAAAATTGCCCTCGGGCCCACATGCCCGAATTCCGAATTTTTCCGAAGATAAACTTTACCCATAACCGCACGAACTCAAATATATAATTTACTCTCAACTTCATCTCAAAAAGCATGGTCAAAATCCAAGAATACCAAATTTCTAGGTTTTCCTCAAAATCTCAACTTTTTACTAATCTTCATGTTAAAACATATATTTAATAAATGTGTGTAACTCAAACTAGTATGAACCACTTACCCATGCTTGGTGGTGAAAATGGCACCTCAAAGTTGCTCCAAAATTGGTTCCTATGTAAGAAATGGGGTTGAAATTACCTATACACCCAATTTAAAGAACCTCAGTGCCTCCAGCATTTCCACACATGCGGTCACTTGACCTTTTTTGCGGTTCCGCAGGTGTGGCCCTACTACCGCTCATGCGGTTTCTTACTAGGTTGCCCTTCCCGCTTCTGCGACTCACCAACTGTAGGTGCGGTACCGCATCTGCGTCTATATGATCACATCTGCCATCTCTTCACTTCTAGTCCAACACCGCATCTGCATCCCTCATGGTCGCTTCTGCGGCTCCGCACCTACGGCCCAAGCCTCGCAGGTGCGGTTACACCAGAAGGCAGCTGTTTGCTTCTTCTTCAAATTCCAAAATTTATCTGTTAACCATCCATAATCCACCCGAGGCTCCCGGTACCCCGTTCAATCACACAAACCAGTCCCATAACATATTGTGGACCCTGTTCAAGGCCTCAAATCACATCAAACAATGCTAAAATCACAATTCACACTCCATTTCAAACTTGATGAACTTTAGAACTTCAAACTTCTTTATTTTATGCCGAAACCTATAAAATCACCTCCGATTGACTTGAAACTTTGCACACAAGTTATATTCGACATTACGGGCGTAATCTAACTTTCAGAATTGGAATCCGACACCGGTATCAAAAAGCTCACTTCCGGTCAAACTTCTCAAAAATCTCCAAATTTCTAACTTTTTCCAAATGACTCCAAAATGACCTACGGACCTCCAAATTCACTTTTGACCGCGCTCCCAATACCATAATTACCATACGCAGCGATTCCCAGACTTATAATCCCAGACGGATATCGATAACATCAAAATGCACTTCAACCTAAACTTATGAATTCTTCCAAATACTAACTTCCACAATAGGCGCCGAAATGCTCCCGGGCCATCCAAAATTCAATCCGTACATATGCCAAAGTCTAAATTCATCATACGAACCTACTGGAACCTTCAAATCTCAATTCCAAAGTCGTTTACTTAAAAATCCAATTCTTAGTCAATTTTTCAACTTAAAGCTTTCGAAATGAGAAATCTCTTTCCAAATCAACTCCAAACTTACCAAAATTCATTTCCGACCATGTATACAAGTTGTAATAGCTGAAGTGAAGCTGCTCATGGCCTCAAATTGACGTGCTAGAGTTCAAAATAACCGGTTGGGTCGTTACATTTACAGGTTTAGAAAATATAGATTTTACGGGTTCGACAGTTTAGCGGTTTAGAAGTTTATAAAATTTATAGGTTCGGAAGGTTGCTGGTTCAAAAATTTATGGCTTCATGTTTATTGTATCTAAATTATTTATAAATATTCCTGAGAAGTTATTTTCCTTAATTGCGTACCAAACACCAAAAAATAAGTAAGATTACTACTTATTTTTTAAGTAAAAAATATTTTCCGTTATACCAAACACACCCTAAGAGTGCTAAGTTCTCGTAAACATAAGGACTACAACTGCTAAAATGGAGTACTATATAAGACTATTTTACATCAACCGAAAACATAATAGACCAGATTTGTCATTTTCTCCTAATATGGCATGTAGGATTTGTAACTTCACCTTTTTGAAGCGGAAAATAGAAAAAGAAAAGCTTCCACCTTCTATTTTCTCTCGACATTCACCGCCGCTGCTCCGCCAGTCCAGCCTCCGATATCGACTGCTCAGCTACTCCGCCACTCCGCCAGCCGTCCACCAATCGCCGGAGCAGGTATACCTGGATTTACACATTTCCTTAGATTCTCTTTTATCTGTAGCTTGTAAAAAAAAGTCATTATCTGCTTTTTGTGGTTTGTTTGTGGGATTTAGTTTTTTTTTTGTCTGGATAAATAACTACAGAAAAAATCTTGAAATGTTTTATTGAGTTAGTTATTTTAGATGTTTTTTCCTAATCAAATAGCTGCACACGATAAACCCTTGAAAAACATCCCCATTGATAAATGGGTATGGCGAATCTTGATTGTGTATGATGTATGATTTATGGACCATAAAATACGAAGAATTCAATATTCTATATATACTCCTTCCGGTGCACAATTTGTGACCGATTTGCTTTTTTATTTTGGTCCAAAATAAGTGTTCATTTATGAAATAAAAAAAATTCAGTTTGTTTTTGCAAAATTATCTTTATGTACATATCCCTAAAAAGGCATTTACTCCTCACATTTGAGAATAGAAGTAAGTGCTACTATATCTGTGGTGCAACATTTAATGAAGGGTTGTTTAGTCACACTAACTGTTTTTGTCTAGAATTTTGTATTTCCTTAATGGGTGTGCCCAAAGTAAATTGGTGCTTATTATGGACTGGAGGGAGTATGATTCTTTGGTGTCATTTATCTTCCAGATTTTTGGGCTTTCAAATAGTTTTGCTTGGATAGAGTTTTGAAATGGTTTCGTTTGGATAGAAAATTGCTTTTGAAATTTTAGAAGTAGGATTTTTTGATTTTGTTGTTATGGAGGTTGTTAACTAAGCTGCTGAATGAGCTGATTTAACCTTTTGAAAATGTCAAGTTGGCTGACACTATTGTAATTATATGTAAATTAGGGTACCACTTTACCTAGCTGTCAATGATGAGGAGGGTATGGAGAATCTCGGATGCTTCCCACACGGAGGCAATTCTCCAAAGATTTTCTGAAAATTATAGAAAACATTCATGGTGTTACACAATTGCACGAGCTTCAGCCAATACGTTGTGGGTTCGAGGACTAGCGGTCGGAGCAGCTTCTTCCCAACCTGCCTGGTCACAGGTATTTGCTTTGTTCGCAGACAGGTGGAGTCACGCTGATTCATTGGTCAAACAGGATCTGAGAGAAAGGGTTTCACATTTAAGGGATGAGTTGCTAGCTTGCAGTGGTGATGCTGAGAAGATTGAGAGAATATTAGCAGATAGAGGGGTTTTGTTGTTTAGGAGGTATGCAGATGGTTCTGCGGTTGTTGAGCTCTTAAAACAGCTAAAATCTTCGCCCCAGTTAGCGCTCCAGGTGATTTTATTTCTGTACGTAATATACTTATTATCTGTACGTAGCAACATACCATATCCTCATTATAACTGAACCGATTTTGTTTTGCGATGGTTGACTTATTTTGTCTGACAGATTCATTATTTGCCAGTTATAAACTACATAAAAATTCTGCTAATCACCAATCTTTGAAATAAAAAAGGATAAAACAAATATAGAGGACTTGTTGACACTGCAAAGGTCAATTGAATTGGGACCTCGTAGACTGCTTGTGTGAATTTAACTTTTATGATTACATTATGTAAACTAGGCTTGGGAAATAATAATGGAGTTGAGTTTGTGGATGAGACAAAAATGAAGCGTTTCTCTTCTTTTGGCAATAATAGACGATTCTCTTTTCAGTTAATCAGTAATAATTTCGTGTAATTCTAGCAGTCACAGTTTAATAAATTTCTTGTATGCCTTCACTGTATTATGTACTTCTTCTCAATGTCTTCTACCTAAGCCAGATGTTATGTTAAGTCTGTGATCACTGCTATTTTTTTTTGGGGTTGAGGAAGTAACTTACTTTGTCTGTTTTCTCAGGCTTTTGACTGGAGGAGAAGACAATTGGATTACTGGACTCCCATGACAGCTGAGGAGTATTCCAAGGCTATTGTTGTGGCTGGAAGGTTAAAGAATGTTGATCTTGCAGCTGAACTATTCAAAGAGGCTTCCAACAAGCAACTCAAGTCTACCTCTTTATATAATGCCCTTATGACTGCTTATATGTTTAATGGTTTGGCTGTAAAGTGTCAATCAGTTTTCCGGGACTTGAAGAGGGAAGCAACATGTACTCCAACTATTGTAACATACAACATACTTATCTCGGTGTTTGGTAGATTAATGTTGATAGATCACATGGAGGCAACCTTACGGGAAATAAATGATTTGAATATCTGCCCAAATGTTAGTACATACAATAATTTAATTGCTGGGTATATCACAGCGTGGATGTGGGATGATGTGGAGAAGACATATAGAATCATGAAGGCAGGAGGTGTCATGCCTGATCTTGCTACCCATTTATTGATGCTTCGAGGATATGCACATTCTGGTAAGTTGGATAAGATGGAAGATATCTATGAACTTGTCAAAGGTCATGTTGATCAGTACGGGATCCCATTAATTCGATCTATGATATGTGCTTACAGTAAAAGTTCTGACGTAAATAAAGTTCAAAAGATTGAAGAGTTGATGAGGTTGATTCCTAAAGATGATTATAGGCCTTGGTTGAATGTTATATTAATCTGTCTGTATGCAAAGGAGGATTTATTAGACGAGATGGAAAATTCAATAAATGAGGCATTTAAACGTAACACGTCTGTCACAACAGTTGGTGTCATGCGTTGCATCATTTCAAGTTATTTCCGAAACAATGCAGTAGACGAGCTTGCTAATTTTGTTAGCCGTGCAGAATGTGCTGGTTGGAAAATATGTAGGTCCCTTTACCACTGCAAGATGGTTATGTATGCTTCACAAAGGCGACTCATTGAAATGGAGCAAGTTCTTGGTGAGATGGATAATGTGAACTTGGACTGTTCAAAGAAAACATTTTGGATATTACTTAAAGCTTACACAACGTGGGGGGAAAAGGATAAGCTTCATCAGGTCTTGGGTATGATGTGCAAGCATGGATATGGAATTCCTACGAATGGATGAACATGGTAGTTCATATTTCAATTTCCTCCTGTCATCTTGCTTTGAAGGTCGTGGTTAGCTGATTGTAATGCTGCTGGAATTTGGGATTTTGATGAAGCCAGTTGACATGCTTATTTAGTTCTCCTTTTCTTGTTCCCTCTCATTGCTGATATACAACAGTTAAAAGCTCAAGCTATGAAAGCATTTCTATTTTACAGAAGAGTTAAGTCAAGCATGTGTGATGAACATGCCTGCTTATTGTCAATAAAATTCTGGGTAATTTAGACATCTCATAGTACTTAGTTATGTAACTTTACGTGTCTTATAACGGGAAACTGCATTGCCATGTACCGCTTCTCTATTTTGCTTTCTGGGGATCTAAAATCTTCTACAGCCTCTTCGATTCATCGCCTTCCAGCTTTTCTGGGTTGTAGCATCATCTCTCGTTACTAACTTTGTATGTTCTTTCTATTCCGCTTTCCTATTTTTTCTTGTATTATTATTTATTTTATATACGCTTCTGACTCTGGCGATATAACTGCTCTCTCTTCTTGGCTGTTCTTGCTAGATTCTTTGTTGCTGCACCTGCTTGGATATTATGTTGTTCCATTGCCTCTGATCGGTGAGTCTCACCCATATTCTATCACTTTTTCTTCTTTCCTGGTTTTAATTCCACAATAGAGCAAGTAGTAACATAGATGATGCTACTTTTGGCCTATTTATTTTTAGGGTAATTACACTAAGCACTCCTACAATATTGCTCAGTTTTATATACACCGCTTGTATTTCTAAAAGAAACAGCAATACCCCTATATTATGAAAATCCAACACATTCTTACTTCCTTTATATAAAAATTAATACATTGACAAAGCTGCCCTTATCCCGATTTTCATTAAATCCTTCTAGAACAATTTCCATTATCCAACTTTTCCTCACAACTCAATAAGTTTGAGCCTTCTCCTCTATTGTTACCATATCCCAGCAGCCTTACCAAGTGTGGCCTTATCCTCCAAAGTGTCTTGATTTCTCTTGCAAAGCTTTTGTCCAATAAGAGATTCACATTTTAGTTGATATATATATAACTGCTGTTCGGACTAATGGAGGCATAACTTCGGCAAACACCTTTGGTGAATGGTTCGTGACCAATTCGATCGACGATAATTACATTTATATATTTCTCTTTGAAAATAAACTTTTATTGCAAAGAAGAAAAAAAAGAGAGCGGAATACGGAAGCGTATCAAGTTTAGAGAGTGTCCAACGGAATGGCCAGTAAGGACAAGTGAGTAAGGATGGGAATAGGGATAAGGGCAACTTCCATATATTAATTTTTATATGAAGGAAATGAGAAATGTCTAGGATTTCCATAATATAGGGGCAATAAGTGTTCGATTTAGAAATACAGGGTGTATCTAAAATTAAGTGATATTATAGGGGTGTTCTTAGAGACTCGGAGACACGGTGCAAATAAAAGAAACTAGGGGTGTTTAGCGTAATTTACCCTTGCTTTTATAGTAAAATAGATAGATGATTCTGTTTAATTAATCGAGTATTTTAAATGGCCTTCATAGTAGTTATTTGATGCAGTTATTCATAGGAATCATGAATATCTGGAAAGCTACACTGCTTGAATGCCCATCCTTCCCTCTTTACTGATGGAAATGCTAAAATTGGTGTTGCCTCTATTCTACTGCTGGTTTACAAATATTTCTCGTTCTTATTTTTTTTTTTTCTAGAATAAATGTTGTCCCTTTTCTCAAATGACAGTCTTTTCTATCTTGTTTTGAGAATCGAGTATTTTCACAGCCTTTGTGGTGGTTGTTATTCGAAAAGATTTATGCATTTGGCTTCAAAGATCCATTGTGTGTATAGTTAGAATGTTGCTACAGGATCCGAACTTCCTGTTTTCCCCCTTTTTTATCGACAAAATTTGCAGAGCCTTGAGATTGATATTTTATAAAGGCAAAGAAAAAACTTTTTTCTGGCAGTTCTATTACTTCAGAATGCGTGTTAATATTTGGCCGAAGTGACAAATCACTCATTTAGAATGAACTATCACATGAAATATAAATGAGGTACCATCTGACATATTGTGCATTATTCATTCACTTCTGTCAGTTTTTAGAGGAGTAATAAGAAGAATTCTGTGAACCACACTGGGTAATGCCTTCCCAAATTCATGTGGCATATTGTCATGCTCTTTGCTCCTTTAGCTGATTAGTCTTCTCTTCTTATGTGTGGGGTGTTTCTCCTATCTAAGCTGTAAGTGAGGATTGAGAAAGCTACGCATATCTTTGTCAGAAGACTGACATATGTATGCTTCTAACTGAAATTTGTCTCTTACATATATAAGAAGAGAAATTTGCATTGAAAGAGCTTTCATTCTGGAATAAACTATTTGGAAGGTCTGCCATAAGCACCCAACTAAATTCCATGTTGAAAATTTCTGAGCAGTTGTATGCTTTTCTCTGTCAGGACATCCAATTTGGTTTGCAGACTTCATTTTTCTTAGTACATGTGGTCTTGTTCATCTAGAGGAACAAGAAAGTAAATTTCAGATAACCATGTATAGATAAATAAATGTGGTTTCAATTGCCTGAGAAATATGCAGCTGTACTAGGGGCAATTAACACCCTTGTTATGCTGGTTGAATCTATGTAATCCATTGTGAGTTTGGATTTTCCGTCTTTTACCTTCCTGTTACTGTGCTAGCATAATGGTCAATTCTTCCATCGTACTTATATGAAAAACCCGTGCTTCCTGAGCAGACATGCGCAGAGACAAATGACAAGGCATTTCTGTGATTGCAAGCACCAGCCAACTCATTGCGGTTTTGTGTCTGAACCAAGCCTCCGAATTCCATTATTCTACTATTTCTGCATCCAAGTCAAATTGTTTCTCATCTTCAGTTCAAATTGAGGGATCTCAAAGAAGATATTTTGGGTCTAGTATCTCCAAGCTGAAGAACAGCTGTCACGTGTTAATAACTGCAGCGAATCCCAGATATACTTAGAAGCCGTGCCTCGATATTTCTATTCAGTTCCAAAATGTGAATATGAGGCTGTTCTTGCCCAATCAGTCAAAAGTTCCAGAAAAAACTGATGCAGAGTAGGGCATATTTCTGGGGTGTGATGTATATGAGTTTTTTCTTGCCCAATCAGTCAAAAGTTCCGGAGAAACTGAAGCAGAGTAGGGCATATTTCTGGGGTGACGTTTTACACCTGCTGGTTTATTTATTGGTTTGGCAGTCTGCTATTTGGCCTCTCAGCTAGTGCATACTGAGCTGAAGAATCAGAAGAAAATAGGGAAATAACTGTGCTTCCTCAACCGCTGGCTGTTTACATGGAAAGATCTATATTGACTACTCTGTAATTGGTGAGTGGTGCATTCTGGGCTTTTATGTTCTGTTTCTTTCCACTTTCCAGGTTTGGTTGATATGATAAACTACTCTTCCACCTACTGATTGTGTGAAAGCATATTACAGTAACTTTAAGGCCCTTGCTTATATAAACTTAATGATAGATGTGGATCCATCCTTATTTAAAAAAAAAGTTAGATGTGGACCCCAGATTTAGTCATTGAAGTCGGAGGTGGTGTAGTGTATGTACTTTCTATTTTTTTTTTTTTTACATTTGTATGCACGGTTCAAGTTAAGAAAATTGTGTCTGGTTGAACTCCCTACAAAGGACTAGATCTGTCTCTACTAACTAGTACTAATAGTTAGTATCGAAGTCCGCATCATTTCATACAGGTATATCTGGAGATGGAAGATGTTTATTTCATTCTGTTGCTCATGGTGCTTGTTTAAGGTGGGGGAAGCCCCTCACCTGATGAGAACCTACAGAGGCAATTAGCAGATGAATTGCGTGGGAGCAAAATGGAGCACTGTACAACAGTGGCCAAAACCATGCCAAGATCACCAGAGGCACTATGGGCTTACCCGAAGGTTCTGAAATGTGCGGAAGTCTATGGAAAGCCCCCAATGAGTGGAATGTGAAGAAGGAATGGCGAAAATACCATGGGGAGAGAGTGATAGATAACTGGGAAGAGAGCGTAGGAAACATGAACAGTAGGTGGTATTACATTAGAAATGTTGTGGGACCTGAGGTCTGAAGTTTTCACTATTCTTTTGGGTTAAACAGAAGTGTTTTATTTAAACCAAATGTAACACATCAAGAGAAGGTTCTGCGGTAGCTATAGCTTTGACTTAATGTCAAAATTACTAGAGATTGCATATTTCTTGAATTCTTTGTTTTTGTTAGGTTTGTACCTAAGACATAACTATGGATGCCAATTTAAGCTTGTTGTTGGGAGGAAGGCGGGTGAAAGTGGAGTAGGGATGTTCTGTTAGCTATGGTTGGATAAGGTGGATTTCCCAATGTTTGCCATTATCATATATGCTAGAGATATTTCCATTGCTCTGAACATAGTGTATTAGTTAATTTCCGTTCCTAATATATGCCAATTTTGACATGTGACTTTATATGGTGAGTTATTAGATAAAATAGTTTCATAAACTATACTTATTTTTATAGCCTGAGACTTCATATGGTGGCTATGGAATTGGAATCTTTTTCTTCATGGTTTTTTTGGATTTTGAATGCCAAGTATAGTAGGCCTAGGTATCTTGAGTAGGTGAACAGTGCGAAGGTTGTTTTAATTTCATCCATCTTTTATCTTTTGTTCACTTTGCAGGAGGAAGCTTTGTAGCCAGTTTGGCCAAGCTGCAAAAATCAGTTTATTTTGAGAAGTGTTTTTTTTTCAAAAGTGCTTTTCTCAAAAGTACTTTGGTGAGAAGCAGTTTTTGTTTGGTTAATTAGTTTGAAAATTACTTCTGAGCAGCAATTAATGTTTGATCAAGCTTTAAAAAATTGCTTTTAAGTGTATTTTTCAAAAAAGTGCCTTTGTAGATAAGTTACTTTTTTCTGCTTCTTTAAAACTGCTTCTGCTTCTCCTCAAAAACACTTTTTTCTTTCCAAAAATTTGGGCAAACGCCTTAATTTTGGGCCAAAAATACTTTTGGCAAAAAAAAAGTACTTTTAGCAAAAAAGAAAGCTTGGTAAAACATGCTATTAGTTCTACTGTTGTTTTGCATAATTAGACGTGAATCTTAATTATCTGAACGGGTGTGACAAAATAAGATTAGCGAAGAAATATATCAAAGACTTTATGAGTTTGATGAATATAAATCTCACCTATTTATGTGTTAGATACAAGACGTGATATTTGTCTAATTTTGGATGGTATCTTACACGAGAACTTATTTCTTCTTTTTTACTGACACTTAATATTCAGACCTTTGTGACAATTTTTTTTTATTGCACCTCTTCAAAATAAGAGTAGGTAAAGTAAATTTGTTTTATTTATTTTGAAAATATTTTGTAGACGAGGAGGAGAAGAGAACGAGTAGGGGTGGTATAAGAAGGTTAAGAAGAAGACAAAGATAGCGGTTACGGCTGCTACGACTGTAACATTTGGTAGTTCGTATATAGAACTTGGGGGCAAAGGCGGAGGACAAGAAGCTATACATGCTAGCCAAGGTGAGAGAAAAAGAAGGCCCATAACCTGGACCAAGTGAAGTGCATCAAAGACAAGGAAGATAGAATTTTTGATGGCAGATAAACTTTCATAATTCTTGAATGAATAGGGGACATGAACAATTTGTTGGGTGATTTGGAATGATGCAAGAGTCGTCAAGACTTTGGGTATTGTAGACATATAATAATGAAGGTCAAGGGGGTTAAGCGTAAGATGAGCAGGGGAAGAGCGATCATGCCAGATGAAATTTCGGTGGAATTTTGGAAGAACGCGGACAGGGCAACGTTGGAGTGACTCACTTTTAATGTCATTTTTAGGAATAAGAAGATGCCTGATGAACAGAGGTGGAGTACGATTATCCCTTTGTACAAGAACAATGGTGATATAAAAAATTGCAACAACTATAGAAATATCAAGCTGCTAAGTCATACTATAAAAGTTGGGGAGAGGGTGGTGGAGTTGAGGGTGAAGAGGAGTGTGTCTATTTCCGTGAACTAGTTCGGAATTCATGCGAGGGCGTTTGATGTTGTACTTAAAGTATATATATTTGTGTGAATATCACCTCATATATTGCTTTTGTTTCGTGGATTTAGGAAGTAAAATGTAATAATTTATGTTAATTTGGTGTGTTTTCATGTGTAGGAATGATCCTGGAGCAATGGGGGCGAAATGTGTAAAATTAGAGCCAAAATGTATGAGAAAACAGGGAATGTGCATATTTAAGCGCCAGAGGTGTCGCCTAACCCTACTTGTGAGCACCAGAAACATAATCAAAAATATTATAGCGTCGTGGATGGCTCCGGTGATGTGAAAGTTCTCCAATTTTGCCGTGGACACGGTTATTTCGGCCCTAGACCTATCCAACACGTATAAAAGCAAGAATAAACTTATTTGTGAGGGGGAGATGTCATTTTTTATGGAGAATACACACGAGAAACATTCGGAAGCGAAGAGATCTCAGTTTTTTTCACCTGTTCTTAATATTTTCAATTATTCAACACTTACGAAATTGTTTGCTAGTATCATGGGTAGCTAAAAACTCTTTGTTCTGGCGTTGTGATTTAGCCATGAATCTTGTTGTTTAACGTTGACTTAAACTTGATTACAATTCACTAATATATGGTTGCTTCTTCAATTTTGTAATTAATTACTTAATTGTCTGGCCAGCAGTTATGTTTTATTTACTATCTATGCCATTCTTGGGAAAGCCGTGTTTAGATTAGACAAAAATTAAAGAGAGCGTGATCTAAACCCTTGGGGGGGGGGGGAATTTGTAGTTAGGATATGAATATACCTAGTCACCGTGCTTAATTAAATATCGTAATCTTAATGCGTTCTTAATAGATTGATTTAATAGGAATATAGGCATTAATCTATTTTGAATAGGCGAGTAATACTTCAGTAGAAGGCTATGAGAGCAATTATCGATTAATTAGCAACCACGAGTGAATTGTATAAGAGGGAGAGTTAACTAGAACACAATAGGATTAGTGAATCGATCACAACTCTGGAATATTTGTCTCTTTTGAATACGTAACTATCATTTTACTGCTTGATAATTTAGTTAGAAATTAGAATTATAATTTACTATAATCACATTCTTGAACTTGAATTTGGCTTGATTTAATAACAATTTTGGTGATTATAGTGAGTAGTTGATACAAGTCTCTTGCGTTCGACGCTTGATTTATCATTTTATTACTTGTACGACCACGTATACTTGTATGTGTGTTTGGGAGCAACAAGTTTTTGGTGCCGTTGCTGGGGTTTTGAATATCAATTACTTTCTAGTTTTTGCTTATTTTGTTTATTTGGTCAATTCTAACGTTGCTTGATTATTGCTCAGATCTCAAGAACCTTGATTGAATGCGTAGGGTCAGAAGCCAGGACTGACTTCAAGTCTTTGACCCTAAACTTGAAAGAACATTTCACAGGAGGTTGAGGGAAGCAAGAGATATGAATAATATTTAGGCACTTGTTCAATTTCCTGGGAACATGGCAGAGGAGCAACAAATGGTTGTTTCGGAGGTGGCGATGCCCAGCATCGCCAATGTCCCCTCTAGCATTGTGAACCCAGAATCGCTGGGCACTTTGAGCTGAAACAAAGCATAATTCAGCTACTTAATGCAAATGGGCTGTTTATGTGTTTTCCACATGAGGATCCACAATAACATATACTAAATTTCTTGGAGATTAGTGACACTTATATCACTAACGTAGTCACTCCAGACTATGTGAGGCTCACACTTTTTCCATTCTCACTGTTGGGCGAAGCGAAGCGATGGCTGAAGCCAGAACCAACTAATTCTATTACGACATGGAATGATTTGGCAAGGAAATTTCTGGCAAGGTTCTTCATTTCAGGCAAAATTGCAAAGATCAGAAGTGAGATAGTTGCCTTCAAACAAAAAGCGGGGGAGTCTTAATGCACAGCTTGGAGAGATGCAAGAGGATAATCAGAGACTGTCCTCATCGCAATCAGACAAGAGAAGGATTATCTCACACTTTCATAGAAAGTCTACATCCTGAGACAAAGATTGTGGTAGATGTTGCAGCTGGAGGTCAAGTACTGGAGAAAAGCTTTGATGAGATTTATGCATTATTGAACAAATTCTCCAAAAGTAATCCAGATTGGTAAAGAGAAATGGGCAGACACACGATGCGAAAGTTTGTAGGGATTCTTGAGTTAGATGTTGTCTCAGCATTATCAGCATAGATTTCTACAGTGACCAACCAAGTCAATCAGATGACCTTGATTATCAATAAGCAACAAGCACAACAGGTACAACAGGTTCAAGTCTTTTATGAAATATGTGGAGAGGGTCACATGAGCAACATATGCCCCGCTAATCCAGAGTCTGTCTGCTTTGTAGGTAACACAAATGGGGGCCAAACAAACCAATATGCGAACACTTATAATCCCAATTGGAGGAACCACCAGAACTTCTCTTGGGTAGAAACCAAGGTACTCAGAATCAATATAGGCCTCAAGCACCTCAACAACAATATCGACCACCTCAGGTTGAACAACAAGCGAGTCCAACAAGTCACTTTGAAGACATGTTGAAAAAAGTGATAGTTGAATAGCAAACCCTCACTCAGAAATATATGGCTGAGCAGCAAGCCCAAGCCACAACAATGAGAAATTTGGAGCGCCAAATGGGACAGCTTGCCAGTGCTCAAAACACTAGACCAGCTGGAGCTCTTCCAAGCGACACTGAAACAAATCCTAAGGCATTCATTAATGCCATGTCGTTGAGGAATGGGATACAATTAGAAGAAGTCCAGCCTAAAAAAAGGAAACATGTAAGTTTTAATGAGAGTCCAACCACTATAGAATCAACATAAAAAAAATCTAAAGAGTCATAGAAGCAAGCTGGAGAGGCAGTGGCTGAGCAACCCCTACCATTGGTTGCAAGGCCACACCCTCATTTTGCTCAAAGATTGCAGAAAGTAAAGGATAACGCCACATATAAAAAGTTTCTTGATATTTCCAAGCAAGTGCAGATTAATATCCCATTGGTTGGCATCTTAAAAGAAGTACCCAAATATGCAAAGTACATCAAGGACATAGTGGCAAATAAAAAGAGGCTGACCGAGTTCGAAACTATGGCACTCTCTGAGGAGTGCAATTCAAAATTCAAGGCAAGTTACCTCAAAAATTAAAGGATCCAGGTAGTTTCGCTATCCAAAACTCAATTGGTAAACATGTTGTTGGCCGAGCTTTATGTGATCTTAGAGCGAGCATCAATTTGATGCCGCTATCTGTATTCTGACAGTTGGGGTTCGATAAGCCACGCCCAATAACAACTATCTTATAGTTGGTTGATCGCTCCCTTGATCATCCTGAGGGACTGATTGAAGATGTGTTAGTTCAAGTGGGTTCTTTCATATTCCCTGCTGATTTCATTATCTTGGATTACGAGCCTAATCAGAAAGTCCCATTTATTTTGAGGCGTCCATTCTTAGCCACGGTCCAAGCTATTATCGATGTCTGTGAAAAAAGGATGAAAATGAGAGTGGGTAACCATGTGGAGGTATTCAATATTTATAAAAGACTGAAGTTACCAGCCCACTATGAAGAGCTATCCATGATTTTTGTAGTGGAAAGTGATGCTACATCATTAGTGCCTTATATGAGCCCTATAGATCCTTATGAACGAGCTTTGATTGGGGATAAAGAAGATAGTAAAGATGAAATGATAGGATAAATTGAGCAAGTACTTAACATGTCCTGCAATTATGTCAATGGGTTTAGAAAATTTGAGGAGTTGGACAAACCTGTCACTCTGACCCCTCCTAAGCCATCTATTGAAGAAGCCCCAAATCTAGAACTTAAGCCTCTACCAGCGTACATGCGTTATACTTATTTGGGGAACTCTGAGACATTGCCCGCGATTATATCCTCCAGCTTGACTAACACTTAAGAGAAAAAATTGCCCCGAGTTTTTCGCGAACATAAAAAGGCTATTGGGTAGACTATTGCTGACATCAGGGGAATTAGTCCATCATTTTGCATGTATAAAATCTTTTTGGAGGATGAACACCGCCCCAGTGTGGATCAACAGAGAAGGTTAAATCCCATTATAAAAGAGGTTGTGAAAAAGGAAGTTATCAATTTGCACGATGCATGTATCATCTTTCCTTTTTTGACAGCAACGGGTAAGCCCAGTTCAATGTGTGCCCAAAAATTAAGGGATGACTATGATTGAGAAGGAGAAAAATGAGTTAATTCCTACTCGCACTGTGAAGGGATGAAGAGTTTGCATTGATTATAGAAGGCTCAACAAAGCAACCCGCAATGACCATTTCCCACTTCCATTCATTGATCAAATGCTGGACAGATTAGCTGGGCATGAATAATATTACTTCCTTGATGGTTATTTGGGGTAACAATTATATTGTGATATTATGGTACAAGAAGGCATCGTGTTGGATCACAAAGTATCTAGGAGCGGCGTTAAAGTTGATAAGGCGAAGGTGGAGGCGATTGAAAAATTACTTCCCCCTGTTTTAGTGAAGGGTGTCCGTTTCTTGGGACATACAAGATTCTATTGGCGCTTTATTAAAGATTTTCTAAAATTGCTACTTCTTTATGCATGTTGCTTGAAAAAGATGTAACGTTCAACTTTGATGACATCTACTTCAAGGCATTTGAAGAAATCAAAATAAAGTTGGTGTCGACTCCCATTATTGTGGCACCTGATTGGTCCTTACCATTTGAACTTATGTGTGATGCGAGTAACCATGCTATTGGGGCAATGCTAGGCCAGAGGAAGGACAAAGTATTTTATTCCATCTACTATGCAAGTAAGACTCTTGATGATGCACAACTGAATTACACCACCACTAAAAATGAGTTATTAGCTGTTGTGCGGGCTTTTGCAAAATTTCGGGCATACTTGGTGGGAACAAAACTCATAGTCCATACCGATTACGCAGAAATCGGGTATATATTTACAAAAAAAAGAATCTAAATCTAGATTGATGCACTGGGTTTTGTTGCTGTAGGAATTTGATGTATAAATACGAGATTGAAAGGGGACAGAGAACCAAGTAGCTGACCATCTATCAAGGCTGGAGAATCACAACCATGTGGAGGAGGTGGCCAAATTAAAGAAGTCTTTCCTGATGAGCAAATTTTTTCTATCACCCAAGACCTTCCCTCATGGTACGTAGACTATGTGAATTATCTGGTGAGTGGGCTACATCATTCTAAAATTGAATCTGAAGCTAGAAAGAGGTTTCTGCATGATGTGAACCTCTACTATTGGGATGAACTATATTTGTACAAGAAATGTGCTGATTAGCTAATGAGGTTGTGCGTTACAGAAAATGAGGTAGAATTAGTGTTGTATGATTATCATGCAGCACCTTTTGGGGGCAATCATGGAGGAGATAGAACAGCTGCAAAGGTATTGCAATCCAATTTCTTTTGGCCAACTTTAATTAAGAATGCCCGTGAATTTGTGAAGAAGTGTGGCCAATGTCAAAGAATAGGAAAAATCACAAGGAGGAATGGGATTCCTTTGAATAACATCCTGGAAGTTGAGATTTTTGATGTGTGGGAATATATTTTATGGGACCATTCCCATCGTCCAGAGGAAACAAATACGTTTTGCTAGCAGTTGACTACGTCAAAATGGGTGGAGGCAAATTGCCTTTCCAACTAATGATGCCATGGTGGTAGTTGATTTTGTGAAAAAGAACATATTTCGAGGTTTGGGACTCCACGTGCCTTAATTAGTGATGAGGGGACTTATATTTGCAATCGATTGTCGAATAACTTGCTAGCTAAACATAGAGTTTGCCACAAAGTTGTTACAGCATATCATCCTCAAACAAGCTGGCAAGCTGAAGTGTTAAACAGAGAAATCAAGCAGATATTAGAGAAGATGATGAGTGTGAATAAGAAGGATTGGGCTGAGAAGTTAGATGCGGCCTTATGGGCGTATAGAACTGCATATAAAACGCTAATTGGGATGTCCCCTTATAAGCTTGTTTATGGGAAGGCATGTCACTTACCCATTGAATTGGAATACAACGTGTATTGGGCCCTAAGAAGCTAAACATATACCTTAAAGTTGCGGGCGAGAAAAAACATTTATAGTTGAATGAGTAGAGTTTAGGCTGCACTCTTATGAAAAGGCTAAACCTTATAATGAAAAGACAAAAAGATGGCATGACAAGCATATCAAGCCGCGTCACCTTGAGCCAGGCCAACAAGTATTATTATTCAATTCTAGGCTAAGGCTATTTCCCAAAAAGATAAAATCAAGATGGTCAGTCCCGTTTGAGGTGGTGAGAGTCACTCCTTATGGTGCAATTGAGCTACGATCTTTAAATGGTGAAAGGAACGTTTTGATAAATGGACATAGAGCCAAGCACTATTGGGGAGGAATGATTAATCGTGAGAAGATCAAGGTTGTACTCGTTGATGATTAAGCTAGACTCTACATTGTGCCGTGACGAATAAATTAGACGCTTGTTGGGAGGCAACGCAATTTTATTGCTTTCCTAGTTTAACTTTTTAATTTGTATTTTCTTTGTAGGCGTAGAAATGATAAATAGATGGTGCAGGACATGTAAATTGAGTATATAAAAGGCTCGAGGGATCAGGATTTGTAAAAAAAATCTCAAAAACAGCACCCAGCGCTGCCTGGGGCGCTGAAGGCAGAATGTTAAAAACTTCAGCGCCAGGCATAGCGCTGGGCTGGGGGTCCAGGTAAATTTTTTGTTTCATTTTTATTTTATTTATTCATTAACCCATACCCATTTAACTCAACCCAAATAATCATTTACACTAACACTTTAATTCATCCTAATACGCATTTCCCAACCCAACTTAACCATTACCCAAAACCATCCCAACACAAAAGCAACGAACAAACAAAACAAATGCTAAAAAAATTCTGCCGCTTCTGCTGATTTCCTCTCCCTCTACTTTAAAAATTTTCTCAAAGTTTTCTTTTGCCTTCCTTCTACACTCTCCAGGTAAGTTATTCTTTCTTTTCTTCTTTTTCTTCTTCCTCTTTGTATGCTTAATAAGTAGATAATAATGTATACCCCATTCCCCAAGAGCCCCAATCCCCAAATTTTTTCCCTATGTAGTCCTTATGAAGTTTTTATGGTGGGTGGATTGAGTTGGTCGAAATTGTGTGATTATTGAGTATGCGGAGTAGTAAAATATAGTTCCTTCTACTTCATTGAAAATTGGGAGGGTCACCATATTCCACCATTGTTGAAATAGAAGCACACACTTTATGCCCATAAGATATTTGTTAAAATGCTTGAATGAATAGTTTAGTGTACCCGTGAAGTCTAAATAACCGGGTATATTTGTGTATGAAATTGGGCTAAGTGTGGGGTGTGTAGGGATGCTTTTACATGCTAGGGGAGTTTAGATTTGATGCAAATCATGTTCCTACACCATCTATCTTATATAAATGTATGTTCTAGAATCATGTAAATTTAACTAATTTAGTGTAGTCTAGTACTTGTGGAAATATGATTACCATATGCTTTTTGCTCACCTTAATGTGAATTCACGTAGCCATGATCAATCCCTATTATGTGGCATGGGGAAGTCTTGAGTACCCATAGCTTTGGAATGCAACACTTTGTACATGTCAGACCAAAAAATTGTAAAGTATTGTGCATTGTGCCTTCGATTTTAAGTGTAGGGTCATTTCATAATTTGTACGACAACCTTAGGCATATTTCTTGACAATTTCTCTCATTCATGATTATTTGTGTTGCGTGATATTATGGCTCGTGATGGTTCTAGCAAAGGCAAGGGCATTAGAAGGTCCTCCACCACTTCCTCAGCGCCCAAAATGTGCAAGCAGGGAGAAAGCTCTTCACGCCATTCTAAAGGAAAATAGGTTGTCGAGGCATCCTAGCAAGCTCCATTACCCCCACGACCTCTATTGAAGCTAGTCTCTGATGTAACTATTGCATGGAACAGGGATTTCATGCCATAAGAGCGGTATATTTCCGATATGGGGATCAATATCAAAGCTTTGGAACGAAACTTTCCGGATGTCCTCGACCGATTACAAGCATTAAAAATGGACAAACTTCTAGAATGCCCTGGACACATAAATCTAAGCATTTTTAGGGAGTTATATGCTAATTGGAATTACAAATTATCTAGGTCGCATGTATGTGGCGTGGACATTCCATTGGATAGGAGGGAGTTATGTGATTTTTTGGGGTTTGAGAATGTCGAGGAGGCTCCAAAAATTTGTCACGAGCCCCAAATACACCTTGATATGTCATAATCTTTGTGGTGTGTATTCCAATGCAAAGTGGATCAAGAAGCATGGCAATGTTCACCTATCGATGGTTCGCTCTGATTTTAACAAGATTGCCAAAGTGTGGCAGGATTTTGTGTAAGCCAAAAACATGCCAGTGGAGTTCAACAACGGCTGCACTCGAGATAGAGTGTGTGTCATATTCTTCTTGATAATTGGTAGACCATTAATATGGGTGGGATTATGCTCGGTGAGATGGCCCGCACGAGATTTCGGAGGCAAATAAAGAGGTTCTTATTTGGAAACCTACCACCTGATATATGCTCTCCCAGGAGGCGCCGGAATATCCTGGACATGATGAGGTGGTGGAGGCTCCGTCAGGGCTTTTGGACATCACATCTCTGTTGTAGACATCGTCAAAACTCACTCTCAGAGCACGGATTGAATGAGATGAGAAATTCAACAGGTACCTCTATAATTCTCTAAATTTACTCATGAGTAGGGATGGCATTTCAGACGAGGAGCGTATGCATTTACGCAATGACTTCTCAAGTTCGTCCAAGGAGATGTTGGGATTGAACCTAGAAGCCCCATTCATTCATTGGAGGATGTCAATACTGTTAAGGGCTAGGACTCAGAGGATGAGGTTGGTGATGATGTTACGGGGCCCATGGCTTTGGTGCCCCTATGACAGGATGATGATGTGTCCAGAGCTGCTGTTGGACGGCATGCTGTGGAGGAGGACTCTGACTGATAGGGAGTTTTTTTTTCACCCTACTCTGTTTTACATTTTTATATGCATCAACCGCTATGCATAATTTAAAAGTGGGGTGGGAGGAATACTACATGTGCTGTAGCTGTATATCTTGTATCAACTTGTTTTAATTTGTTTCTTTTAGTAGTTTTAATGTGTTCCTTTATTATTTCTTTTATTATTATTATTATTATTTAGTCTGGTTTTTCTTATTTTTAGTTTAGTCGTAGTTTAGCTGCTTTTAACCAAAGAAAAAAAAAGGTATAAAATAT
Source organism: Nicotiana noctiflora (assembly GCA_032618575.1). NCBI lineage: Eukaryota > Viridiplantae > Streptophyta > Magnoliopsida > Solanales > Solanaceae > Nicotiana > Nicotiana noctiflora. The sequence goes on along the minus strand of JASVEL010007011.1, from coordinate 900,035 downwards.
AAAAAGATTTTTTTTTTGAAAAATACCAAAAAGTTTTTTTGAGTATAGTAGGGCAGTATTCCTTGGTTTTTCTTTGGGCGTTGGTTCTTTTCCAAGGATGTAGCTCGAATCGGGTACTTTATTTTTTTTAGGAGTAGTTTAGGAAAAAACTGAGTTGCGCTGAGATATTCATTGACATGGTTGATACTGGCACATTAGGCTATGACATACATTCTATCTTTCTGTGTATTTTGTTTGAGTTGTGAAGCCTAAGTAAAGAAAATAGCATATTTTGTGACACACTCTCTTAGTTGTTTGACTTCTATGTCACATAGTACAATATTGCTTAAATTCCTCAATTATGTGTGCTTGCTTGACTTGAGAGTTGAATAGATCCGTCTTGACTGAGTCATGTGCAATGTGTGTGAGAGGATTTGTGATTTTTTTTTTCCTTTGTTGTCTAGGACTTGCCCCGTGTGTTAATCGAAGCGAAATTTTAAGTTGTGCTAATCTAGGAGATAACGTAGGCGTTTTCTTGCTTGGTCATAGATATGCTTGTCACATAAAAATAAATTTTTTTGTTGCTAGCCCCTTTGAGCCTATAGACCTTTTCCTTGGCAACCACATTACAAGCCATATCCTTATTTCGTTCTTAATTTGATATTGATTGAACCTTTACCTCCTAAGGAACTTAGTCAGTAAAAGAAGTAAGGTGAGATATTGGGAAGTAGTTTTAGTGGAATCATAGAAAGGCCCGTTGGTGCACTAAAAGTTAAAATCAAAAGGCACTAGCCGATGAAATTTAATGTATGGAGCGTGTGAAGAAAAAAAATAAGAGAAGAAAAAGAAAGAAAAAAAAATGATAGTGAAAGTTTGTAGAAAAATACACACCTCCAATTCTTAATAATTTGTACTAGTAAGAGTATAAAAGTGCTTAAATGCAAGTAAAGGCTATGTTGCATATGGTTTAGGACAAATGAATTGGTTGAGAAGAATATATGCTTGAATTGTAAATGTAGTATATTAAAGTGCTTAGGAGGGTTAGTCGCTATCTTTAAATGTATCATACCCGTCCCTTAGCCTACATTACAACCTTAAAGTCCAAACTGATTCTAGATTTGGCTAGCTAAAAGTAGTTGAGATATACAATACGGGCAAGCTTATGGTACGATCAGGGGATGCATATAAATTCTTTGTGAGGGTGAGTGAATTTTGTTCAATTGTGTGATGTCTTAATCTATATTCAAAAGTACATTTGAATGCGTGGACTAATCTATATTCACTCTTTTGTTTGTTGGTGAGGGCACATGATCTCATGAATGATTGGTAATGTTGTAAACTTTCTTGTTGGGTGAGTATGTGAATTGAGGTTGCTTAGTGTTTACAAGTCAGCTTTTAAGGTTGGGTTGTGACAATTAGGTTGTTGGAATTGATTGAATTGAAAGGTTATACTTGGACATGCTTAAACGGGAAGAATGTGAAATTTTGAATGTTCATACTTGTGTGCGAGTATTGATCATAATCAAGGGTATAGTGTGTGGTTAAAAGTTAACGTGCTACTCTATAATTGAGACTTGTACGTAGTTGGGGGTTTTGTTTCATAATCCCATCACTCGAGGACGAACAAGCGTCTAAGTGTGGGGTGTTGATGTTGTGCTTAAAAAAAAAAAATATATATATATATATATATATATATATATATATTGCTTTTGTTTCATGGATTTAGGATATGAAATGTGTTAATTTATATTAATTTAATGTATTTTCATGTGTAGGAATGATCCGGAAGCAATCGGGGGTAGAATGTGCAAAATTAGAGCCAAAACGGACGAAAACAGGGAATAAGCGTATCTCAGCGTCACAGCTGGTGCCTAGCCCTACCCGTGGCACCAAAAATAGAATAAAACTATTATAGCACCGCGGAGGGCGCCTAGCTAGCCAGAGCCCAGCGACATGGAAGTACTCAAATTTTGCCCGGGACACGATTATGTCGGCCCTTAACCTGCCCAACATGTATAAAAGCAAGATAAAACTTATTTGTGAGGAGGAGATACCACTTTTGAGGGAGAATACACACGAGAAACATTCGAAAGCGAAGAGATCTCAGTTTTCTTCATCTTTTTTTTTTGTATTTTCAATTATTGCTAGTATCATAAGTGGCTAAAAACCCATTGCTCTAGGGTTGTGATTTAGCCATGAATATTGTTGTTTAATGTTGACTTAAACTTGATTATAATTCACTAATATATGGTTGTTTCTTCAATTCTATAATTAATTGCTTAATTGTTTAGCCAACAGTTATGTTCTATTTACTATCGATACAATGCTTGAGAAAGCCATGTTTAGATTAGAGCATAATTGAAGAAAGCATGATCTTAACCCTTAGGGGGGAGAGGAGGGGCGGATTTGTGGTTAGAATTGAAATATACCTAGTAACAGTGCTTAATTAAATATCGTAATCTTAATATGTTCTTAATAGATTGATTTCATAGGAATTTAGGTGTTCATCTATTTTGAAAGGCGACTAGTACTTCAAGAGAAGGCAATGAGAGCAATTATTGATTAATTAGCAACCATGAGTGACTTGTATGAGAGGGGGAGTTAACTAGAACAAATAAGATTGGTGAATTGATCACAACCCTGGAATATTTGTCTCTATTGAAGACGTAACGGTCATTTTACTACTTGATAATTTAGTTAGAAATTAGAATTACAATAGTATAATCATATTCTTGAACTTGAATTTGGCTTGATTGAATAGCAATCTTAGTGATTTTAGTGAGTAGTTGATACAAGTCTATGTGGGTTCGATACTTGACTTATTATTTTATTACTTGTATGATCACGTATACTTGCGTGTGTGTTTGGGAGCAACAACTTTCATCTACGAAAGCTATTCCCCTAGTTAGGAGATCGAGTGAGTAGTACATGGAGAGCAAGATGGACTTACGTATGATGTTCATTAACTTAGAAAAGACTTACGATAAAGTCCCTAGGGAGGTCCTTATTTGATCATGTATTAATGATGTAACTAATATACATGTGTAGGAACTCAAAAAAGTAAAGAAGAATTGCTGGGATGGTTCATGACGAACAAGGGAAGAATTCACTCGCAAATACTAACAAGGAAAGAAATAAATCTACATGATATCAGCAAATCAACATTAGCTTTGTAAAACTGGGGAAATCAAATCGACATCAAATCTGCAGTATCAGTGATTAGTGAAACTTGAATAATCAAGGCACGAGAAGATCAGTGATTAGCGGAGCTAGAATAATCAAGGCAGAACCATAGAAGAATAAAAGATGCAGGAAGATCTGGGAAGCAACCTCTTTTGGAAGATCCAACAATCAAGGAGAAATCTCGTAAAGCAATGCTCTGCCAAAGGAAAGAAATCAAGTGAAGCAAACACCTCAATCATTATTCTTGGAAAGAATCAATTCTTTTCAAGGATCAAAACTCTTGGGTTGACAAGCCTCTACCGTTCATCATAGTATAAATATCCCTTATAAGCCCTAGTCCAAATATACTTTGATCAAACGAAATCACTATCTTTATTCTACTGCAAACAAGCATAGTAGCTTACTTAAATCTGATGTGTAACAAGTCAGGGATAAAAAAAGGGTACACATCTGGTGAGGCATTGTATCAAAACGAGTGCTAGAGAAACTGAGCGATATACATCACATCTGTACTCGGAAGAAACTCATTTACTAGAAGAGAACTCCCTTGCAATCCAATGGGACTGGATTAGAATTAACATTCAATCTGAACCAGTATAAATCCTAGTGTCTTTAATTCCTGTAATTATTTTCTGTATTTTACTTTTAGTTATCATACCTGCTAGATTACCACATTCAGTCAACTACTCTAGTTATAAGTCAACTTATAAGAGATTTATTTTAATAACTTACAATTTACCCCATCTTGTACTTTCAATTGGTATCAGAGCAAGACTTACATTTTACTTTTTGCTTAACAGCTTATGAGAAAAGATCATGGAAAATCAGGTTATCATAGGAGCTCTTTTTATGGAAGAAACTTCACAAGTTAGACCACCATACTTCAATAGATAATATTTCTCTCACTGGAAAGTACAAATAGAAATCTTTGCCAAAGCATATAATGTTAAAGTATGGAGAGCCATCAAAAAGGGAAATTATCCACTACATGCTAGCAGTCCACCACTTGTTGATCCTGATAATATAGACTCATACTCAAAGGAGCAACTGGAAGCTGTACAAGTAAACAATAAGGCAAGGAATCTACTTCACAATACTATAAGTTGTGAAGAATATGAGAAAATATCGAGTTGTGATACAGCGAAAGAGATGTGGGACAAACTTGAGGTTACTTATGAGGGACCAGCAAAGTAAAGGAAACTCACATCAACATGCTAGTTCATGATTACGAACTCTTCTCAATAAAAGAAGGAGAATCCATTAAGAAAATGTTTGCCAAGTTTAGTAAGATAATAAGTGACTTAAAGGTTTTTGGCAAGCCCTACACCAGTAGTGATCAAGTTAGAAAAAATCTCAGAAGTTTGGCAACCACTTTACAGACAAAAGTAGTCACGCTGGAATCTCAAGACCTAAAAAAATTATCCTATGATGAACTACGAGGAGAACTTATTGATTGCGAAAGGACACATCTGAAAAAGACAAATCAAGAGGAGAAAAATAAAATTGTTGAGTTCAAAGCCTCTACTGAATTGGCTGAAAATGAAATCGATGATCCTGAAGCTCTACAAGAAGAGATTGTTATTATGTCTAGAAACATGGATGGACTAATGAGAAGATACAGAAATACAAAGAAAGGAAGATTCCCACCAAGATAATCCAGGCAATATAATGAATAGTACAAGAACGACAGAAAATGCTATAAATGTGGAAAATTTGGGCATATTCAAGCTGAATGTCCAAAACTAAAAAAGAAGATCTCTAGAGGCTTCAACAAGAATAAATCTTTCAAAAACTGGAGCGATGATGATGAACCAGACCATGAAGAAATAGAAAATCCTTATTTTATGACAATTCTAGAAAAATGAAATAAATAAACCTTAGGATGCTGGACAGATGAAGATGATTCAGATGATGAAAATTGTTTCATGGCACGAGGTAAAACAAGAGAGGTGAGATCTTATGACTGTGAAAGATGTAATAAATTGTAGGATATTCTTGATTCTACCTTAAAGGAGTCTCAAAGAATGATGAATGAACTTAAAAGACTTATTAAGAAGTCAAAGACTGGAAACTCAAACATGAAGTATGTGAAATCGAAAAATAAGTACTTCAAGAAGAGTTTGAGGAGTTGCAAATAAAGCTTGTGCAAATCCACCAGTCACAGTTCTACCAGGTCAAATCAGATGACTTACAAGTCAACTGGAAAGGAACCAACTAGAACCAAATCGACCAGTTGATCGGACCAAATGACTTACAAGTCAACTGGGAAGGAACCAGCTAAATCTATATCAGCTAGTTCTAACACTTATGAAAGATATGAATACAGGCCTAGAGGTAAATGTCATTATTGTATTAAAAAGGGGCATACATATTCTCGTTGTAACTTTCGTAATTCTAATATGTCAGGATGGGTTTGGAAGTCAAAAAATCCTGAACCTAGTAACACGAACTCGCCAGAACCCAAGCAAACTTGGGTAACTAAAAAAAAGTGATCATCTTGTCTTGCAGGAACACCATAGAGTAGGCCGCAAAGGAAAATGGTATCTAGATAGTGCGTGTTCTAGTCACATGACAGGTGATAAAAACCTGTTCAAAGAAGTTAAAGATCGAGGGAGGAAGTGTAAAATTTGGAGATGATTCAAGGGGCAAAATAGTTGGCACTGGAACAATTCCCTCCAACAACAATTGTGACATTACTGAAGTATATCTTGTTGATGGACTAAACTACAATCTCCTAAGTATAAGTCAACTCTGCGACTTAGGTTATGAGGTAAAGTTTAAATGAACAGGATGTGCTATTGAAGACGAATCAGGTAAGATAATTCTACCGGGAAAAAGGTGTGGAAATATTTATATACTTGATGGATTTGAAAAGATAGATGGCCAAATATGCTTAATCTCTACGTCTGATAATCCATAGTTATGGCACCGAAGACTTGGGCACGCTAGCATGCATTTGATTTAAAAACTATCCAAGCATGATTTAGTTATTGGCTTGCCTAAACTGAATTTTCCTAGAACTCATATTTGTGATGCATGCCAAATGGGTAAGCAAACCAGAAACTCTTTCCAAAATAAAGATATAGTGTCTACTTCGAAACATTTGCAATTGCTTCATATGGACTTATTTGAACCTACTAGAACTGCTAGCATAGAAGGTAAGAAATATGCTTTTGTTATTGGTAATGATTTTTCACGTTTCACCTGGGTGATCTTCCTTCTCATAAGGATGAAGCCTTAAGAAATTTTGAAATTTTCTGCAAAAGGATTGAAAGAAAAAGGGATATCTGATCTCAAAAATTCAGAGTGACCGTGGAGGAGAATTTGAAAGTAGAGCTTTTGAAGACTTCTATAACAATCAAGGATACACTCACGGTTTCTCTGCACCACGCTCACCACAGTAAAATGGGGTTGTGGAAAGAAAGAACAGAACTCTCCAAGACATGGAAAGAACCATGTTACTAGAATATTTATTGCCAAACCATTTCGGGGTAAAAGGAGTAAGTACTGCATGTCACATCCTCAATTGTTGCCTCATAAGGCGAATTCTGAAAAAGACCCTTATGAACTCTGGAAAGGTAAACGTTCAAATATCAGTTATTTTCATCCCTTTGGAAGCAAATGTTATATTCAAAATAATGGTAACAATCTTGAAAAGTTTGATCCAAGAAGTGACGAAGGTATTTTTCTTGGCTATTCATTAAATAGCAGATCCTTTAGAGCCTATAATAAATGTGCTTTATGTGTAGAAGAATCTGTACATGTTATATTCGATGGAAATAATCCCTTGGTCGACAAAGGAACTACTGTAGGTGACAAAGATCAAACTCAAGAAGCTCAAGACAAAGGAAAACGCATGAGTCGACTAACAAGACCGGCATGACTGAGTCAACTAAAGAAAACAACAGTACTCTAGATCAACAAGCAGAGTCGACTACAAATATAACCCGACTAAATGAATGGAGAAGCGGACCCAAATATCCTTAGAAATATATTATAGGGGATCCAAACGAAGGAATAAAAATAAGGGCTGCCCTAAAAAAAGCAAATATTGCATTAATTTCTCAAATTGAGCCAAAAAGGTAGAGGAAACACTGAAGGATTTAAGCTGGGTGCAAGCCATGCAAGAGGAATTAGATCAATTCAGTAAGAATCAAGTGTGGAAACGAATACCCAAACCTAATAATGTCTTTGTGATCAGAACAAAATGGGTATTCAGAAACAAATTGAACGAGGATGGACAGGTCATAAGAAATAAGGCGAGACTAGTTGCTCAGGGCTATTCATAGCAAGAAGAAGTCAACTATGATGAGACTTTTGCCCCAGTATCTCGCTTGGAGTCTATACGAATTCTCTTGGCATACGCATCCTTTAAAGGATTCAGGCTGTTTCAAATGGATGTCAAAAGCGCCTTTTTGAATGGATTCATCGAGGAAGAAGTCTTTGTAGAACAACCTCCAGGCTTTGAGGATTCAAAATTTCTATACCATGTATACAAGCTTACTAAAGCATTATACGGGTTGAAACGGGCTCCACATGCATGATATGATAGACTGAGTACTTTTCTTGTTGATCATGGCTTTACCAGAGATAAAATAGACACTACCTTGTTCATTAAACGATCGACAAAAGGTAATCTCATTATTCAAATTTAAGTTGATGATATTATTTTTGGTAGTGCTAACCCTCTTATATGCAAGGAATTTTCAAATCTTATGCAAAACGAGTTTGAAATGAGCATGATAGGGGAACTCACGTTCTTTCTTGGGATACAAATTCAACAAATTAAAGAAGGAATTTTATTTGTCAGAGTAAATATACAACGGAGGTGATTCAAAAATTTGGCATGAGCAATGCAAAATCAATTGGCACTCCCAGGAGCCCTGCTATAAATTTAGACAAAGATGAACATAGCACCCCAGTTGATGAAACCAAATACAGGGGAATGGTTAGATCACTGCTATATTTGACAGCAAGTCGACCAGATACTATGTTCAGCGTATGTAAATATACCAGGTTTCAGTCGGCTCCCAAGGAGTCACATCTGACTGCTGTAAAAAGAATCATTCAATATCTCATTAGAATAATATCTCATGGACTACGGTATCCTCACTCTAACTCGTTTAAATTAAAAGGTTTTTCAGATGCTGATCTTGCAGGTAAGAAAGAAGATATAAAACGCACAAGTGGTACTTGTCAATTAGTAGGAAAGGAATTAATATCCTGGAACAGTAAAAAGCAAGCATCAGTCGCCTTGTCCACCACCGAAGCTGAATATATTGCTATTGGATAATATTGTGCACAACTTCTGTGGATGTCTCATCAATTGGGTAACTATGAACTTTCGTTTAATCCTATACAAAATTTTATGATAATTCTAGTGCTATTTGTCCATAAAAAAATCATGTACATCATTATAGAGAAAAACATATAGATATTAAGCATCATTTTATTAGAGATCATGTTCTTAAGGGTAATATAGAAATAGCTTTTGTTGGCAACTCTGCTCAATTAGCTGATATTTTTACTAAGTCTTTGCTAGAAGAAAGATTTTGTATTTTGAGAAAATTACTTGGTATTTATTTGCTTGTCTAAAAACTCTTAGGACCTATGTGCTCAATTTTTGTAAAAAGTGCTATAATTATCCTTTTTCCACGCATTAATTACGCCCCCGATTTTTTCCTCTTTTTTCACATCAGTTCGCAGTTCGAAGATGGAAATATCATCACGTCTTCTCAACTAACAACTTTTCCTTTTCTGTATTCAACCGTCAAAATTCTCTTCTTAAGTTAGAAAACCTATCCAGTCACTCTTATCCTCATCTTCTATCCACAACCTTGTGCAAATCCCCTCTTTTGCAATGGCAAAACATTCCAAGAACCCCTCTGCTTCTACCAGAAAAAGCACCCGCTCAAAGGCGAAACCCCCTTCTGCGCCTCCTGAGCAAGTAGACCTAGGGTCTGAACACTCTGAAGGCTACGCCTCATCTCAGGGTGATTTCTCTGAACATTCTCAACTTCTAGGTGAAAAAACCTTAGGAAAATGACCTATGGAAGATCTTCCCGTCTTATGCACTCCAAAAAAATCAAAGGTTGATTTCTCTGCCTCATTCAATTCTGACCTAAATTTCTGGGATACCCCAAATAGGGATCTTTTTGTTTCTCTCAAGGATAAGCCCATCGCCCATGGAAGAGTCGTGGATCTTGATGATGTGGAAGCTCTTAACTATAAGGTAAAAGATCTCTTTGTCTATCAGGGGTGGAAAAAATTTCTCTCTGTTTCTCCGCCTAAGGTATATGAACCCTTAGTTCGTATGTTTTATGCCAATATCTGCTCTAGTAAAACAGATAGGCTAGAATCTCTAGTGCTAGGTAAGCACATTGTTCTTGACTGTGCCCTGTTTGACTTACTTTTTCAATGTCTATGCTCCGGTTTGCCTACTCTTTTTAAAAATATATGGCCTGAGAACTTTGAAATTTCTTTTGACCAATCCAAATAATGCATTGTTGAATGTCCCTCTGAAAACCTTCCAAACCAATTGGGTCCTAGTGATGTAAGTTTTGAAACTTGGGTTCTGGCCCATATTATGGCAACCGCCTTGCTTCGCCTTACTGGTTCCTTTTCTACCTTCTCTTAAAGGGATACATTCTTTGTCTACTATCTCATCACCAAACTCAAACTCAACCTTTTCTCCTAGGTCATAAATTTCATGATTGAGAGTGCCGAATATCACACTAGTTTACCCTATGGTATGGTAATCACCCATATTCTAGAAGCCCATCAAATTTCATTGTCTGATTATCCCTTCATTACTGTCTCCAAATCCTACAATTTTAGAGCTTTTGCTAGTATGGGTTATGTGAGTATCAAAGGCTCCTGGATTAAAAAAATTGAGAGTGAAGCAAAACAGGCACCTATGTAAGCCAAAACTTCATCAGATGTTCCTCCTCCTACTCTTGTCAGTTCTGAGCTGAGTGGGAAGCTTAGCTCCATTGACTCCAAGCACTCTGACATCAAGACTCTTCTTTTCTCTACTTAGTCTATTGCGGGTGACATTCATTCTATTTCATAGAAAATTAGGTCTGATGTGTCCAAAATCAGAGTTGTTGTTCTTAGAGTAAGGGATAATGCTGTCAAATGTTTCAAGGAGGTTCATGACATGCTGGATGATATGAGCGTCACTGCAAATACAAGTTTCGAACAGTTGAAGAAGGTCATCTACAACACTCTTACCTATTTCCTGCATCGCTAGTTTGGATGTTTTTCAAAACTATTGTTTTGCAACTTATTTTGGTGGTATTGTAGGCTGTGCCCTTGGATAATTCTATTTTTTTGTGCTACTATGGGCTGTTTCATCAGCCGCTGGATAATTCTGTTTTTGCTAGCTGCTTAATTTGGTATCTATGTTTCTAATCCCTCTTTAAAGATGTCAAAAAAGGGGAGAACATATGCTATGTGTATATGTGCATGTATGTTATGTGTATATGTACATGTCTAAGTCAATTATGTATGTGACGTGACTGCATATATCTTATATATGCATAGGTAGTATTCTATATGTATACTGTACATGTAAAAGTTAATCGCACACATTGAGGGAGAGATTCATGGACAAGTCAAGTCGACTGCATACATTGAGGGGGAGTCAAGTCGACTAGTAAAACACAGGGAAGTCAACTGATGTTTACTTCCTTACACATAGTATAGTATTTTGCCATCATCAAAAAGGGGGAGATTGTTAGATCATGTTTTAATGATGCAACTAATATACATGTGCAGGAACTCAAAGAAGTAAAGAAGAACTGCTGGGATGGTTCATGACGAACAAGGGAAGAATTCACTCGTAAAGATTTACAAGGAAAGAAATAAATCTACAGGAGATCAGCAAATCAAGATTAGCTTCGTAAATCCGAGGAAATCAGATCGGCATCAATCAGCAGTATTAGTGATTAATGGAACTGGAAAATCAAGGCACGAGAAGATCAGTGATTAGTGGAGTTGGAATAATCAAGGCAGAATCACAGAAGAATAAAAGATGCAAGAAGATATGGGAAGCGACCTCTTTTGGAAGATCCAACGATTGAGGAGAAAACTCGTAAAGCAATCCTATGCCGAAGGAAAGAAATCAAGTGAAGCAAACGACTCACTCCTTATTCTTGGAAAGAATTCAATTCTTTCCAAGGATCAAAACCCTTGGGTTGACAAGCCTCTACCGTTCATCATAGTATAAATACTCCCTTGTAAACCCTAGTCCAAATATACTTTGATCAAACCAAATCACTCTATTTATTCTACTGCAAACAAGCATAGTAGCTTACTTAAATTTGATGTGTAACAAGTCAGGGATAGAAAGTTAGTACACAACTAGTGAGGCATTGTATCAAAACTGGTGCTAGAGAAGCTGAGCGATATACATCACATCTGTACTCGGAAGAAACTCATTTACTAGAAGAGGACTCCCTTGCAACCAATGGGATTGGATTAGGATTCACATTGAATCAGAACCATTATAAATTTCTGGTGTCTTTAATTCCTGCAATTATTTTTGCATTTTACTTTCAGCTATCATACCTGCTAGATTGTTATATTCAGTCGACTACTCTAATTATAAGTCAACTTATAAGCAATTTATTTTAATAACTTACAATTCACCCCCACCCCCTCTTGCACTTTCAGTCTTGTGGAGATGTCTGAAGGCTAGATGTGTTTATGTTACATATATTAGGGTGATTAAGGGCTTTGTATAATGGAACTAAGACCCATGTGAGAACAATGGTAAGAGACTTGGAACAATTTTCGGTTGTGATGGGCTTGCACGAGGTATTAGCTCTCGGCCGGTTTTTATTTGCCCTGGCAGTAGTTGCACTAACACGTTACATTCAAGGGGAGGTACCATGATGTATGTTATTTGCAGATGACATTGTAATGATTGACGAGACGTGAGACGATGTTAACGCAAGGTTAGAGGTTTAGAGGCAGATCCCGGAGTCTAATAGTTTCAGTACACATTACCTTTCCGAGATTTCACTTATGAGATTATACTGAATTTGTTATTGTTAATTTGAAAACATTGAAAGTATAATGCCAAGAAGCATGTTTAAGCTTTCAGCATTTCGTCACCCTGTCTAAAGGAGATTCTAAAAAGAAGCCCAAGTTTTTTAATTCTTCCCACCTCATTTGATATCCACCACAGAATAATTAAAGGATACTTCCAGGAGCTTTAGTTTGTTTTATTTGTATATTACCATATTTAACTCTTCATTAACAGCTGTCTATCTTTCAAGGAGTATATTCAAGATTGGACAAAACTAAGTTGATTTTGATGACAACCAAGATTGTCTAAATCTGTTTCAGAAGGTTTGTATGTTTAGTCGATCTCTTAAATACTATCTCCCGTTCACAATAAATATCCAATTTATTTTTAGCACGTTTATTAATAAATTACTAGTCCTATACAAAAATATATAGTATGACTAAACTACCCCTAGTTAAACATTTAATATGAGGAGTAAAATTTTTTTCCAGGGATATGTATATAGAGGTTAATTTGTGAAAATAAATTGAATTTTTTCTCGATTACATAACTAAACACTTATTTTGAACCAAAATAAAAAAGTAAATTGGACAATAAGACTTATCGTGAACATGAAGAAATAAATCTAACTCAGTCCTGCCCATTTATATTATTTTTTCTTTTCTTGAGAGATGAGACTTTGGCCAATGCAAATTTGATCCCTTTCTATGCATATATAGTATAGGAATTGGCAAGGCCAGATGTTTGTCTCAAGCCATTATTGCGAAAATCGAAATGTTTCCTTTCTTGATCTCATATTAAAAACTAGTAAAGTAATGTAATAACTATTCTTCAATTCGAACACCACCTTACTTAATCATATTCGTCTTCGAACAAATTTAAAGCTTCAATCATAAGATGCTACACCATTTTAGATGGAAAGCCACCCGAAATCAAAGTTTTTATTTTTATTTGGCACGTTTTAATTTTGCATGTTATTTAAAAAATAATAAATAAAATATAAATATTAATTGATGTATATTTTATTGAATTTGAGAACAAGATTTGAAATGAGAATTAAATATTGAAGGTATAACAAAAAGAAAAAGTTACTTAGCTATTTAAAAATTGAATCCTAATATTTTAAATATCTTATATGTCAAATTATGGCTTTGGGTAAGGCTAAAACAAATAATTTACTTAGCTATCTTCGATATTGCTTTTGTTTTGATTTAATTGGACAACAACTTGACTAAGAATTCATTTGGTTAAAATGGTAAAAATTACTTATTTAAATATTTAAAAATAATTTTAAAGTACTTATAAAATAGCGATTTTTGTTTGGTCTATTCGTTCGAATAGTAATTTTTACTTTAATAAATAAATTATGTCTGACCAATCATTTCAAAAAATTTTGTGAATATTAAATTATGAAAAAGGACAATAACTATTTAGTTTGCAAGTAGTATTATCTAAAAGATAAAAAATAAATTTAAGTAAAAGTTATTTAGCTGTGTAAACATACAATAAACTAAATAATGAATATAAGCTGTGAATGTTTAGATTTTTTCAGAAAAAGAAAAAGAAAAAAGTTGAACAAAGGCACATGTAGAAGTCAGGTTGAAGCCATGTTCTTCCAATAGTTATTTGCAATCTGTCCCAACTGCTTTGAATTTTTAAATGAAAAAGAAGTCTTCTCGGCCGCCGCAACTCTATTTACACCGTTCATCTCAATTTTCCAGCTTTCACATTCGGTTACCTACATCAATCAATACTCTCTGTCGCCAGCTGTTCTCTACCCCACCCCCACCCCTCCCTCTATATATACCACACTCTCACACATTTCTCCATTCATCTCCACCACCAAAAACCCTAATCTCCTCTCCATTTCTTTATCAGATCTCAGAACGTTGTCGATTCTCTTCTTCTACAGCAACAATGGCACAAGTTAGCATTGTGAAGGCATTTCTTATTGCATTCTTCGTTGTGGCTTTCTCAGCCGTCGCTTCCGCTCAGGAAATGGCTCCAGCACCGTCACCTGATGCCGGAGCGGCCTTCTCTCTGCCGACCTCTGGTGCTTTGGTCGGAGCTTCTCTCCTTCTCTCCGTTGCTGCTCTGTTGAGGCACTGAGTGTGTTTTGCTGTGTTTTATATGAGATATTGATATTTATTATATATATTTAGGAATTTAGAAGAGGCTTGATTTGATTTGATGTATTTGTGTTGAGATTATTCTTTTACCAGTATATATATGGCTATTTTGATGAGAATAAAGTTATTATATGTTCGATATTTTCTTTATTTTTTTTTGGTGTCTTAGTTTTAATTCTTCTGATTCTGCCAAGGAGAGTTTGATGATGATTTTAAAGTAGGGAATACTACAATTAGTGCCAACTATAATTTGAAAGTAGTGCCATGTTGATAAACTGCTTCGACATAGTAACACTTCAAATAGTCACTTTAAAAATTGTGTTGGGGCTATATTGTGTATAGCTGCAAAGGGAAAATGGATATAATGAGTTAAAATATGAAAAATACTTCTACTACTAAATTAAATCTAATTAATTTAGAGTTAAGTCAGTGGTGTCTGACTGATTAATAAACACAGGAAAAGCGAACAAACACCAGTATTTTTTTTTCTTTCTTTTAAGGATGCTTAAGATCGAGTAACTCAAATGAAGAAGAGTTGTTCAACTAGGAAGTCTTGGTAGTAGGTCTATGCTCCGTAGGGTTCCTATCATTAAAGCAATTACTTGGGGCTCGAATAAAGGATAATTAATCTTGTAGTTAAATTTGAGGCGAGTTTACTACGATGGTTGGATAACTAATTTTGAATAATTAATTACTAGATAACTTTGTTTTCCAGTAACTTATTTTTCAATCAAACGATCCGCTAGTCATCACAAGTAGAATCTTACATGACCATGTCTGTTGCTTCAATTTCTTCCCATATTAGCTCTTCCAAAGCTAAATTTTGCATTTAGCTCTTTAGCCCAATTACTTAAAATAATATCATGCTCAATATATCTCAAATTATATGAGCAAACATTCAGACATGAGTCTAACATTGTCTAGAAGGGGTGATTTTTTAAGGGTTATATTTGCGTCCCGTTTGGTTATGAATTTTGCCAAAATAAATTTGAAATTTATTTTTAAAACTTATATTTGGCTATAAATTTGTCCATATTTTGGTCAAATCCCAAATTTAAAAATCAGCTATTGAGTTAATTTTGTAGAACACATTTTTGTCTTTGAAAAGGAATTTTTACCTATATATACCATATAACAAACTTTATTATCTCTCATGTTTAAAATTTATGTTTATTATATTTAAGCATACTAATTTTTAATTTATGTATTATAATTTAAATTAAGGCTTTAATTATACTCTCATGTAATATAGGCATGCATTTAGGTAGGGGTGTTCACGAAAAACCGAACCAACCCGAAGACCAAACCAAACCGAGAAAAAAAACCGATATTTTTTTTGTTTAACTTGGTTTGATTTCTAATTTTAAAAAACCGACAAAGTTGGTTTGGATTTGATTTTATACCTAAAAAACCGAAAAATAACCAAACCAAACCGTTCATATAGATTGTGTTTTGAAAAAACTTAACTATGATTGTGTTTTGAAAAACTTAACTATTTTTGGTTCATCCATTGGAGAAACGACTAGATTTCTTATCATAGGATAAAGTTGAGTAGTGAGTGACATAATTTTGGATTTCTTGGAAAGTTTTATTGTCTTCTTTTCTATAGTTTAGAAGTTTATCTCTATAATGAATATAAGTTGTCTTTATTCTCTCTTCTTTCTCCTAACAGAATACGTGAAAAAGTAACAATGGTAGCCATGCTTGTCTATTTTTTCTATGTTTCACCATTTGATTCTTTTGAAATTTTTTGTACCTTAAAAAAACCGAAAAAACCGATAAAAAACCGACAAAAACCGAAACCGATAAATTTCTGTTAATTTGGATTGGTTTGGTTTTACAATTTAAATAACCGACTTAATTGGGTTGGTTATTTTTAAGGTAACAACCGATCCAAACCGAACCATGAACACCCCTACATTTAGGGATACAATCTTCCAATTAATCACTTTATCTACTTCTCTCTCATCCCCATAGTTAATTCCCCCACCCATGATTTACCAACAGTTAATTCCTCCCCCCACCCACATTTTCTCTTCAGTTTTCTTTCCCCCGTTTTTCATCGTCAAAACAAACAAAGAAAAAACCTTCAAAAAAAGTACAAAAATTGGTTCCTCAAAAAATTTCAATAAAGGTAAACATTTTTTATTTGTCCGCACTGTTTTGTAGATTGATTTTGGTTGCAAAAAAATAGCATTCAAGTGCTATTTTAGTGTTCAAGTGTTTTTTGGAAAAATGTTATTTGGTCTAAATTTGTAGATTGTTTATCGCAATTTTGTAGATTTATTTGGCACTGTGATTACATAGCAACTATAATTATAGTTATAATGTAGTAGATTTGTAGTTGTGCTCAGTAAAGTGTAGTTATGATTTTTTGTTGCAACCTGTGTAGTTGCTACATTTAACTCCATTTTAAATACAATTACACCACATTTTTTAAGGTTACATTATGTAACTGTTTTATTGTTCTTCTTTGATTGTTCAAGTTTATTTTTGTTAAATGTGGTCTGGTCCTAAATTTGCAACTACTTTATCTCAATTTTGTAGTTTAATTGGAGCCATGACTCTTAGACAGTTTATAAATGTAGTTTTTTTTATAGTTGATTTGTAGTTAAATGTAGTTCTATTGTAGTAAAAGGTAGTTCCATTGTATCCTTTATTGCTAATATATATAACTATATTTCTATTACATTTATAATGCATTTTGGACTTATATATACAACTGCTTTTATTTTTTTGTAGATATAGGTGTGGGTAGGCGGTTCTTAATTTAGTTTTATTATGTTATTGTCATGTATTTATATGTAGATACTAATGTCCAACTTTTTCTATTTTATCATCTACCACAATGACATCAACTTCAAAATCTCTATATCTTCCATATTTATTCCAATTATCATTCGATTTTAGCATTATTGTAATTTTTGACATGATTTCGTGTAGTTTAGAGAAAAAAAGGCTAAGAACAAATATAGATTTGAGACTTTTTGTCAACTAAGGCCTTATTTGTTTGCACTTAATGGATGTCTGAATCTTAATCATTCAGATCTAAGATATTAAGTGCGTTTGTTTTTAAAGTCTAAATCTTAATCATTCAGATCTTAATCATTAAGTGCGTTTGTTTTTTTTACTTCACAACCACTTAATGAGTCTGAATAGGTCTGTATGATTAAGATCTATAACAAAGACTTAATTTCATTAAGATGCAATCACATATTCATTATTAACTACCGCCACCGCCTACCATTATCAACTAGCTTCATGCCACCACCACTACCACCATACTCAATCACCACCACCCCCGCCACCTTTCCCACTGCCACCACCACTACAATCCCGCAACTACCACCACCACCTCAACCACTACCACCACCATGCTACCATCATCCTCAATCATAGCCTCCATAATCGACTATCACCACCTATTATCCTCACCAATCCGACATCCATCATCTCACCCACAATCAACTACCAGAACTAACCACCACCCCATCACCATCAACAACCACAGTTGGCACTATCCATCATTTAACCTATCATCGCCGATATTATTAACTATAACTACCCACCACCACTATCCTCAATCCTAATCTCCACCACTACCAATCAGAACTAACTACTAGCATGAACCACCATCATCAACCAAAACTACTGCCAACCACCGCCTCTAATCGTCATTCACCTTTTAGTCATCATCACCAGCAACTATCATATTCTAAAAAACTATATAGTTTATTGATAGAATATTAGATTAGTTAGTATTTCATTTGAATTTTATGTTTATTAATTTTTAAATTAATTTTTTTTATACATTCAGATGTTAAAAATCAAGCAATCTTAATTATTTCTATTCAGATCTTAATACACATCTTAATAAATTCAGATGTGTATTCAGATTCAGATGTATTAATCTTAATATACATCTTAATATTCAAATGTGTATTCAGATTCAGACGTCTTAATCTTAAAAAAAACAAATGAGGCCTAAGAGCTGTATCCAAAAATTTTGAATTCCTATAATTTGATGGTTGGAGATTCTGTAGCTTTCGTATTTTTAGAATTGTAGATGAGAGTGAGAAGAGAGATTTCGTTCCATTGGAGAAGGAGAGATTTATGTAGCTAAAGATTTTGTTCCGTTTCAGAATTTTGAATTAAATGATGATAGGAGATTCGTCAGATCCTTTCTCCAACAAAGTCGCGCGTTTTTTGGGAAGAATCTCGTTAATTTGGGTTTGGTATATAAATTGTAGGGATAATATAAACAGGTCGGGTAAATAGTAATTTGTAAACATTTTTGGTAATAAAATTTGCTACTATATGATATGGATAGGAAAAAATTCCATTTCAAAAAGGCCCAAATTTCTCTACATTTAGGCCCATACCCAAAATTTGTTGTTAACAAGTACTCCTGTCTTACAGCTTCTTGCTGATTGGAGTACTGAATGCTGAAGAAGTTGTGCTTTGAATCTTTGATTATCAAAATTGGGACATCGTGACTCCCTCAAGAAGACACTAACAATTAGACAAAAGATTAAAACGACCTAATCATAGGCGTGTATGATCATACAAAAATTGTACTAAGTAATAGATAAATTTAATCCAAATTTAATTGGTGGAGTCGTCTATTATTATCTTAATTCTATTGAAATGACGAGCGATTTTAAGAAATAGTGTTTATAAAGAGGAAGCAAATTATACGAAATTAAATCTCTTTTTGAGATATGTGTGGTATGATAAGATCACTAATTTATATGTAAACTTAACAATACTTTAAATCAACATCTAAATAATATTTGGTTTTCTTATATTTTGTTTGACATGTATAAAGCGATATATAAAATATATACAATTAGTATACGATTATATGTAAATTGTAAATTTTTACTGGATTATATACAAAAAATATGTATTTACGTAGTGGATAAATTGTAGATTTTGACCAAATCTGTATTTATTTTGTAAAAAGTTTTAATTATTTTTTGTAAATAGAAAAACTTAGATAAACTGAGTAAATAAGTTTAAAATTTTGTATATATACGAAAAAGTCTCTTTACGAAATTAGTTTGCGTTACCATTGTCTCAAAGAGTTATTTCCCCACTCTGAAATAATATATGATTTTGTTAAAAAACAGAAAAAAGAAAAAAGAAGATTTATAAGCTCCCCACTCCGAAATAATATATGGTTTTGTTAAAAAAAGAGAAAACAGAACAAATATAAGCTCCTCCAACCCGCGTTCCCGCGTTACAAGGCGGTTACGGTTGATTATTCCATTTATTTATGTAACAATCGAACAACAGTAGCATTTTATAATTGAAGGGGAAAAAAAAAAAAGGTCAAAAATATAACAAAGGAAAAGGCAAAGTAAATTTTGATCATCACCAACCTGCAAAGTATTTGGGACCACTTCACTTGCTTCTCAGGTACCTATTATCTCCATTTCTGTATTCTTGTTTTTGGTTTTCTTCTTCTTGATATTTATTAAAATTGTTACAAACAGCTAGATATTGTTTATTTAATTCCAAGTTTGATCCGATTTTTCGTATTTATGAGTAATGGATATTGATGATGCCTGTAGTTGACTCTAACCAGATTGAGATTAAGGCAAATTTATTGGAGATGAAGAATAGATATTTCTGTAAGAGGGTTTTAGCTGAGATAATTTGTGGGGTTGGGCTTATTTAATTCCTCTTATCATTTTTTCTTAAATTTATGAGTGACTTAACGAAAAATTCCATTTTCCCCCACCCTGTCCCCGTTCTCCTCCTGTCCAAGAAAATAGCAGTTCGGTACACTAAGCTCCCGCTATGTGCGGGTGTTTAGCGAAGGGTCGAATCACATTAGTCCTGTTGCACGCATTAAACCTTTGTATTTTTGCAAGAGACTTGTTTCCACGACTTGAAGATATTTATGTAAAAGGGTTTTAGCTTTAGATAATTCGTGGGGTTGGGCTTATTTAATTCATATATCATTTCTTCCCCACCCTGTCCTCATTCGCCTCCTGTCAAAGAAAAGGATAGCTGGGTGCATTAAGCTCCTACTATGTGCGGGGTCCGGAAAAGAGCCGGATTGCATTGGGTCTATTGTACACGTCCTTACCTTGCATTTCTGCTAGAGGCTGTTTCCAGTGCTTCAACTCGTCACCTCCTGATTACACAACAACAATTTTTATTGTTGCGCGATGGAAAATGTGAGGAAGACTTTAGATGGAAACTTGGGGATTTTGGTTATATTTTAAATTGAAAGTTGGAAATTGGTATGATTTTCCACCTTGAACTATTGAAGTGTTAAATCATGAAAATTTTATTTGCTGAAATGTAATTAAATTTGAAGTCTCTGCTGTGTCCTAGTTTGATTAGAACGTCAAAACTTCCCTATCCATTAAAGGAAAGGTAGGGAATAAAGATGACGACTGCTTTGTTATTTCATTTGCTTATTGTGCTTCAATGTTAATACTCTTATTGTTTTGGTTTTCGTATACTTGCACTGGAAATGTAGTCATTGGATTCTTAGACAGTTATATGAATCTTTTAGTCATTGTTTGAAAAACAATGGGTCTTTTGATGGCTAATAAAATTATAGGTGCAGCTTCCGAGAGTAAATTTACCTGTCTAAAATTGTAAGCTTTTTTTATCTTTCATTGTATGGTTTGTATGATTTTCGATAACTTCCGAGAGCAAATTTACCTGTCTAAGAAAGGTGGAAATGTTACAGATAGTCTTGAACTTCCAATGTTTAGGGCGCCAGTGGTTCTTCGGTTAGTTGTTGTGAAAATATTCTATTCCATTTTCTCAGTTTATATGTATAACCAAAGTTATACCTTTAGAACGGTCGCTTGTGTTTGTTTTCTTTTTGAAAGACAAATAAGAATTTCAATGATGTTTAGGATGTCTCATTTCTTATGTAAAACAATAGCACCTTAATATAACACAAAAATATACAACTTTTCATCATAGTTTAAGAGAGCTAGTACTAGTTGTCATCAGTCTTACCTATCGCAAGTACTAAATTATGAAAGTTCTGTTCTCTCTTATTTACTTAATAGCAGAAAGAAAAGCCTATTTAAGAAAGATGGAGGAGGCAAAGGCATTACTGACTTAAACCGGTAGATTATAAGTAATTGAAGTATTTTTTTGCTTCTAAAGTCCAAATCTATGACTGGTTATTATATTTAGTATATATGTGATTATACATATAGCATTTAGGAAGGTTGTTCGGTTAGATTAGGTTGAGATCTATATGTTGGATCGCTTTAACAATATTTTTGACACTCCTACCATAATGCGCATAAGATTCGGTTCTTTAATACATTAATATTTGCCCTTTTTTGACTGGATTTTGAGATACTTCAATGTGGACCGAATAGTTTCGAAATGCTAATGTAGACTTCTTGTGTTGAACTTGGCTATAAATAGACCTATAGTTGACCACAACTTCATTGTGTTTGTTTTATTGTACTTTTTCTAATCAGCATATGAGATGGCCGGATGGTCAGCACTTCCATATGACCTAATTGAATCAATCGCAAACCTGTTGAACGCAGCTGAAGATTTCCTTTCATTTTCTTCTGTATGCCGCTCCTGGAGGCTTGTTTATAAAAGCAAGAACTGGCATCCTGGTTTCCAATTGCCATGGCTCATGCTCGCAGAAATGCAAACCAACAAAGGGTCGATGAGGCAATTCTTGAGTATGTGCAAGTTTAAGTTTCATTACTTGCCATTCCCTGAAACTCAAGATTTTCGGTGTTGGGGCGCTTGTCAAGAATCGGTCATCACCATTAACCCAAGATTTGAGGTTCGCCTTGTCAACCCTTTTACTCATGCTTGCATTAATCTTCCATCGATTACCGCATTAAACATCCAAGGTGCTGCTAAAGATTGTTGGTTCTCTGTTATTCACAAAGCTAAATACTTCAAGATTCAAAATGAATATATGGTTTTCATTATATATGGTCCTCGTTCTGAAGTGGCGTTCACTAGATCGGGAGACAGCAGGTGGTCTTTGGTTCAATCTTTAATCCCTGCTCGTTTTGTTGATGTTGTGTGCTTTAAGGATCAGATTATGGCACTTTCAATTGTAGGAACACTCTTTTCTCTTGAAACAAATGGAGTCGATACTCCAAGGATGCTGTGTGTTTGTTCTCCACCCCAACAGGAGAAATCTTGGCAAAAGATGTATTTGGTGGAATCATCGGGAGATCTTCTGATATTATTCTCTTATCCAAACGTAAACTTGGTTAATAGATTCAGAGCATACAGGTTTGATATCTCAAAAAGGGTGTGGATGAGGTTGGAGGACTTGGGTACTAATGTTTTACTTGTTGACACCGATATTTGTACTTCCCTTCCTGCATGTGACTATCTGCAGCGCAATTGTATCTACTTTGTGCACGACAACCTGGATTCGTTGTTGGCATCTGGACCGAGATGTATGGGGAATTACATGAGTGTGTATAACTTGAAAGAAAATTACACCGATTTTATGAATTTAGGAAATGATAATTCCTTTAGGTATATTTCGGCAACCTGGGTACTTCCTAGTTTGTGGTAGAAAGTCGTAGGCGTTCACATTCATGCTTTATTGTAAACCTAGAATAGATAAAGAAAGAGCATAGGATATTGTTCTTCTTCAAGTTTTACTCTGTGTTCATCTTTGCATGTATCAGTGGCTCATTGCAACCTGTTTGATCATTGTTCTTGCATATTACTTGATTGAGTAAAATGTGGTGAATAGATGCGTTAATTGCTTATCGATTGGTCTTGTTTCTTCGGTCCATATTTCTATTTGGTTGCTGACTTCTGTTCATAGCTTAAAGATGAGTGGATTAGATCAATGTTTTCAGTATTCTGCTAATTCTTTATGAAGAGGTAAAAGATGCTACTACGCCTAGTTCTTTATTCAGTTTGTGATGCTAATATAAAATGTCTCAACTGTGTTACTGTGAAGTTTTGGAGCTGGTGTTGGAATAAACGAGTGAGAGATAAATGTTAAAATATCGCGGTATAGCTAGTTTTCACACTGGTCAATGAAAAATAGCCAGCATTTACCAAATCAATAAAAAATAACTACTATTTTGTTGCAACAGAGACCAGTCCAGTATAATATACGGGAGTTCTGGTGCATTTGTGTACGAACTCTAGCATATTATGCTGGACCGGTATACTTTGCCAACTCCTGTAAAATTTGGAGCACCAATGCTCCAAACTCTAGTATATTATACTGGATAATTATACTTGCTGGAACTCCCGTAAAATTTACGGGAGTTCCAGCATAATTATGCTTGAACTCCCGTAAAATTTGCGGGAGTTCCAGCATAGTTATCCTAGAACTCCCGTAAAATTTACGGGAGTTCAAGCATATTTATGTTGGAACTCCCGTAAAATTTGCGGAACAGTGTTTTCGCTCAGATTTAAAGTTCGATAACTTTTGAAACTTAGACTATTTTTCAACGACCAGTGGTAAATCTGACTATTTTTAAATTTCTCACGAGATACATAGGACGTTGGGCTTAGAAGTTTGATATGCAAGTTTTTCATAGTGCAATCTGCTGCTCTAACAACAACAACAACAATAACATATTCAGTATTAGAGGTGTACAAACCGAATCGGAAAATCACACCAAACTAAAAAGTCAAATCAAACTGATTAAAAAATTCGATAATATTTGGTTTGATTTGGTTTAGTATTGAGTAAAAAAATTTGAACCAAGCTGACATATTAATATATAATTTTTATATCCGCTTTTAAGGCTTCTCATAGATTTTTCTTGAGTTAATACCCTTAAACCCACCTAAATTATACTATTTTTGTCAGTTTACTACCTAAACTACCGAGTGTCCCCGCAAACCCCGTGAACTATAGAGTCCGAAATCTTTTTAATAATTTTTTGGACAAAAGCTACATTTTTAATGCTAAAAAAAAAGTTACATAAATAGCTAATTCGCAGTATAATACTGCGAATTACCTTAACGGAAATTTTACTAAAAAAAAAAAAGTTACACTTCCTTCATTCGCATAGGATTTACCTTTTCCCTCATTGTCTACACACGGCTAAGCACTCCCCTCATCTCTCACAAGGTTAAGCACGATTTCTCTTAATTCTGGCACGTGGCTAAGTATTGCCTATTTCCTTTATCGAATGATCAACATCGCTATATCTTTGCATTTCATGGGCTAAAACAATGCCACATTGTCTGAAGGCGACATAGTCTGAAGGAAATCTTCATAGCCCGAAGACATCATGCCATGGCCGGAGGATCTATCGAAATTGTATATTATTATTCAAAGGCGTAATAGTCTAGAGGCACCATCCTTATAGCCCAAGGACACCATTTTATGGCCTGAAAATTCATTATCATACACTTCATGGTCCAAGACGCCATGTCCTAAAGACAACATCCTCAACGTCCAAAGACAACTCTCATGGTCCGAAGGAAAATTGCATCATGTTTAATTTTTCACAATAACTCTGTATATTCGCATGCATCGTGTTAACGTTTTACGGGTGACTTGAAGGGTAACTGTTCAATGAAAAGGAGCAATTCACTGTCTGGTTTCCATTCAAACCATTCACATCCTCGATTATCTAAAATGTAATCGATGATCAACAATTGATTACCCTTTTTTCAAATAATGGAGGCTGATACATTTTTCATGTTCAAATACGCATTCATAGCTTCACCTAAAATTATTCGTTACTCACAACACTATCATATCCAAATATCCCTTTTGAAACACACGGCCACTCTTATAATAACTCCAGTGGTTTCGTTCGCGTTGGAACCAAAACTGCATACAACCTGACTCCCCTAGCACCAGGGATATGTAGGAAACTTAGGAATTAGGATTTGACCCCCATTTTTTTTTTTTTATCAAAACAACATTATCCTCACTCATTCCGAACAAAATTGGTCATCAATTTCTTTACCCGAAAACTCTATCATCATTCTGAGGTAAAGAGGGGCAGATGTTGATACTCAATTTTGTTCTCATGTTTTATAAATAACATATATAATTTCATAATATCATTATTGCATCATCACAAATTTACAACAGTCATATGCATTTTTAAATATTTTTTCATTTTTTTAAAGTTTCAAAATTGATTTTTTGCATTTAAATTGTTCAAAATTTTGGTTAGATTACTCCTATTTTTTGATGACTTAATCATCAAAATTTATTGTTTACACCTACATATATGGTTCACAATATTTTACTTTATTTTATATGATTACATATGTATTTTTGAACTATTTACGCATTTCTTTTGCAAAAATTGGCTATACTTTACAATTAATTGCATTGGTCATTTTTATACAAGGTCAAACTATTTTTTTATATTTTTATAGTCTTGAACTATTATATTAATGTAGTAAAATTTAGAAATGGTATTTTTTATATTAATATAGATATTTTTAAATTATTTTCTCCATAACTTATTGTACTTAAAATCTTGCCAAAATATCCCAAATTTCGAAACCGCTTCACTATTCCACACCCTAAACTCCAATCCAATAACCCATATCCCAATACCACGACCCGTTACACCCGACCTAGGTCATCTTAATCTCATCCGTTGACAAAAAATGATCAACGTCTCGTAACACTTCCCCCTTTTTTTTCTTATATCCCTCACCCTAAATCCTAATGACCATTCCTCCTGGCTAGGGGTGTGCATTCGATTTATCAATTCGATTTTGACTCATATCGATAATTACTTATCGATTATCGATTTGTACATATGCTTATCGTTATCGTTTCAATAAGGTTTCGATTTTTTCGATTTGTTAATTTTTGGGGCTTATCGATTCGGTTATCGATTACACCAATAAGAAAATTTGCGGGATTCCACCGAAAGTATATCGCTATAAATACGCCTATCTAATATGGACAAAAAGAAGCCAAAATAAGACGAACACTGTTTATAACATAAAAATTGTGTCAATAGACATATGCAACGAAACTAAAGTAAGGGATCAAATATATGCCACCAACACTCCAACGGTATTAACAAAAATAAAAATACATCATCACTGCTAGGGGTGTACATAGGTCGGGTTGGTTCGGATTTTACAATTACCAAACCAAACCATATGTATCGGGTTATTAAATCTAAAGACCAAACCAAACCAATAAATTCGGGTTTTTCACTCTCGGGTTTTCTCGGGATTTTTCGGGTTTTCGGGTTTTTCGGTTTTTTCGGGTTTTTTCCGGTAAAATCTCCCTAGAACAATACATATAAATTGTGCTCAAAATATTTCTTTAATCCTAGTAAGATGCAACTATACAAAGTATTTTTCAAGAAAATAATACAAAATATGAGAAATATCATGGCATTATCCTAAAATCTTCAACGATAAAGACAATAAAATTATGTAATATAAATATTGCTAATTAAAAAGCTATAATAAAAATAAATATAATTTAAAAGTAATAAGTCATGATAAAATAAGTAGACTAATAAGGGAGTGTCAATCACATGACTAAACGCTAATAAAGAAAAAATAAAAATATGTTATGCATTTTTTTCTAAATTATTGTAAAATAAAATAT
This sequence comes from Nicotiana noctiflora, assembly GCA_032618575.1. NCBI lineage: Eukaryota > Viridiplantae > Streptophyta > Magnoliopsida > Solanales > Solanaceae > Nicotiana > Nicotiana noctiflora. The sequence continues at coordinate 873,160 of JASVEL010007011.1, read as the reverse complement.
AAATATTCAATACATTCTCGTTCATAGTATTGAATTGAATGTCTTTTGTTAGCATTAATATTGATTTGATATAAGTTTAGGCTTTTGTTAGCATTATTTAGTTTACTAATGTTAATAGCTATAAAACTTATTGGAACATTCAAAAGTTCTAAATCCACTCTTAAAAGATAAAATTATAAATTTTATAAGAAATATTTATAAATTACATCGCAATAAGTATATTTATATATTAAATATATCTACTATTTTTATATATGTAATGTCGGGTTGGTTTGGTTTCGGTTTGACTTTCTTTAGTCAAAACCAAACCAAACCAATTATGGTCGGGTTTTTTTTCCCCACACCAAACCAAATCAAACCAAACCATAGTCGGATTTTTTTTCTCGGTTTGATTCGGATTATCGGGTTGGTGCGGTTTGTCGGTTTCCTTTGTACACCCCTAATCACTGCTAATCCTATTTTCCATTAATTTGAACTTCATTCCCTTTAGCTTTAAATATGATCATTCCTTAAATGTGGTAGATGAAATAATTAGGGGTGTGCATTCGATTTATCGATTCGATTTTAACCATAATCGATAATTACTTATCGATTATCGATTTGTACAATTGCTTATCGTTATTGTTTCAATAAGGTTTCGATTTTTTCGATTTCATTTATCGATGAACCGATAACAAATAATCGATTCGATTTATGGATAAACTGATTCGAATGCACACCCCTACTCGTGGCCACCCCCCTTTACGTTCCCTCGTCTACCAACACCAAACCCTATCCGCCCCCTCCAAATATCTTCATAACCCGGCTAAATCATGGAATTCTTTCATGATATGGTTATTTTATTTGCACTATCTCGTTATCAGTCATACGTTCGTGGTATTACTTAGTACTTGTCAGATTTTGGCAACTATTACCTCTCCGAATGAAGTTAAATTGTCATCAACCTATTGGATTTAGACGAAATTCCATTTGTATACACTCTTAACAAGGTTGTATTGGTCTGATTCACCGAGATTCTTGGCTAGTTTCTGACTACTTATCAAACTAGGTTTTGCCCGATTATTACCTAGTCAGATTTGGAATAGGCGATGCATGTGATTTTCCTTTTCTCTACTTGAACTTGATTGATTTTCTTTCCTTGTTTGATTAATCAACTACTAGATGAACCATCTTTCCCATTTTCCTCTACGGCTTAACGATTCATTACTTAACTACTGTTACCACTACTCTGATTCTTCTATACTTTCTGCATTGTTGGCTCTTGGCCGGCTTAAATCCAATGCCACCGAATTCAATTAACTAATATTTTTAGTGTGAGCGAGCATTGCCCGGGGTTCATCTGAAACCTTTGGAAACTCTAACACATTGAATTTTGGGTTCTGCTGCTCTCTCTACGGTCAATGATTGAAGTATTATTGGAATTATTCTTCTTGTATACTCGTTTGTTAATTTGTAACTTATAAGTGTCATTGCCTCTGTCAATTTCATTCTCTCACCGTGTTCATGTTTTGTACATCTATGTCACTTAAGACTTGTGAATATATATGCTATTTTGTTACCCCTGTCATTTTATGACTTAGAACTTTTCTAGCATCTGAACTTATGCAACTTCCGACTCTGATGTATGCCTATTGGATGTGTTCAAGATGAATGATTCTTACTACCTTAAGCATGCCTAGCCTAGTGTGTTTGAATGTTTGTACCTTCCACTCATCCTGAATTTATCTTCATGCCTTGTTTTGTACATTTGTGATAAATCAACTCATATGTTCTAATTCCTGTTAGATTATTTATGTGTACTTAATACCCTGCTAGAGTTAGTTAATAGCCATGTTGTTAGCCAAACGTAAGGCTAATTGTGAACTTTAAGGTGTGTTCCCTACCTGACTTAATCTCATGTTACTATCTATGGTTTACAAGGCGAAAGTGCATCATCGAATTTTTCTCTTATTTGTAATTTGATAGTCTAGTTTTTTTTTATGTATACTTACATACTAAGTTCTGGTATTGCTTAAGCCTCTTGTGCTATGACTGGTACTTAGCATGTCCAAATTAGGTTGTTTGTACACCATGTCCACCAACTTATTTGGTTATGCTATTTTCATTAGTTTTATCATGTTAGACATCCTTAGATGAGGATTGTACTCTGTTGTCTTTCTGTCCATCTCATGTTTATAATCTCGTGAATAAGTTCTTTATGCTTATCCTGGACCATGTTTGCTTTAAAATTTTACTTGAAGTAATATGTTATCTCATGTTGGTCAATTATGTCACCATGGATTTGTTTTCAAATAATGCAAGCATGAACTTGCCTTATGCATACCCTATGAGCTTCTGAATATGCTTTAGCGAAAACTGCTATTAGATGCAGTTTTGAGAATTCAGTGTGTAAATTTCAAAATGTTTTTTAATTAATCCCTTGTATTAGTTTATTATTTTTATGGTTAAGTTCGACATCTGTATGGGTAAGTAAGTCATCCATTTGTGCCTGGTTTTGATCCATATGTGTTATTGGAGTTGTACCTTGTAACTGGCACACTCTGATGCCTTGGGTGGGCCTGGATCTGACTCTGATGTTTGTGCAAAGAATGAGGTTGCTGAAGACCCACAAGTGTCACTAGGCTATTTTCTTTGGGCCTGTAATTGCTTATTGGGCTTGTATTTGTTTCAGCTTGTAATTTGCTCATATTTGAAGCATGTATTTTTCACTTGAGCCTATAATAACTTGTAATAAATAACAACTGGGATTAGTGAAAGTTGTTGAGGGGGGGAGGGGGAGGGGGGCTACTCTATTTTTGCATGAATGGCAGAAAGCATGTCTATAAGGCTCTAATTGCTTATTTGCTTTCCATGTCCCATTTTGGGAATTATCTGTAAAACGTGTCGATTAACTTGTCTATTCACTTAGAAAGCATGACCAAGGGTTAACATAATTCCTTAACTTGCAAACGATAATAAGTATGCTTATATGGTTTGAAATTGGATATTTTGTGCTTATATATTATGCCTATAGGAACCTAGTGGAATAACTGGAAATGCGTGCTTTAACATACTTCTTTCTATCACTTAAGATCATGAATTGATATTGATGATGTTCTCTTTTTATTACATAATTTGTCTAAAAATCATGCATATAGGGAGTATTGCTGTGTTTTCAATTGCCTCATTGCCCATACGCAAATTGTATAGAGATCGTGTTTATAGGATGATGTCACTCACATAAAATCATACATATAGGATCTTTAATAGTTATATGTTAAACTCAACCGATTTGTCAAGACAATCTGCTTAGAATTATTGCCTATAGGACTATATGTCAACTTTTGAATCGTTCAATCACATAAAAATCATGCCTCTAGGTCTTGACTAATTTAATACACCTTGACTCCGAGCCGGCCTATATACTGTTGCCTGCTTAAATAATCTGAATACTGTTAGCTTAAGTTCATAACTGCCTGCATGTATCTGTGTCTATATGAGGAGGAAAACTTGAGCCTTTACGTGTTGCTTGTGTAGTTCTAATGCGTGCTAGTTTTATCACTTTTGAGCATTCTAAGTAGAGTCTAGAACCACCTAAATAGTAGGTCCATAGCCTCCTGGACCATAGGCATGGGACGGGTAGTGCACGCATTGTATGCGACCTAGAATTGAATTAGAGCGTCTTTAAGTAATAATATTAACATAATCGGGTAGTAGGAGATGATAGTTTGTGCCCCTTAAATGATTTTGTTGGATGGGGTGATCCTTTAGTCTAAAAAACTTAGTACCCCTCTCTCTTTATATACTTGTTATTCACACTTAGTTATTAAATATGAACCAACATAGTGTCCCTGTAACCTCTAAGATTTGTACTGATTTATTTTAAATCTTATGTTGTTTTCTTTAGACTTGTTACAATAGACCTTCAAACTTTTATATTTTTTGACCACTTAGCTTAATTGTAACACAATAATCCACGTAGCATAAATTTTGGTCGGGACCTATCATTGTTGACCTCGAAGAATGCCTAATACTTTTTCTTTGAGGTAATTTGAACCTTTACCCTATTTTTGGTGACGTAGACTAGTTAAACCATAGTCAGTTGCAAATAGGTGCCCTAACGCACCTTAAAAATCATTAGATGACGACTTTCTCCTCTAATATCCATTTAAAAGAGTTGTCACATGTCGAAATCAGCTTTCGCGAGAAAATGAGGCGCGGCAGTATATGAATAATAGTGAAAATATGGCAGCAAAATTTAATTTGTATTTTAATATGTTACACTTCACCTTGCTCGAGTTTACTGTCTTCGATTAAAATTATGTAGAAATTAATTATATAATGCCCTTGCTTACTGTTCACAAAGAAACATATGCCCGATTAGTAGGATTCATAAAGGATTTAGATTTAAGCAAAGTTGGATTTATTGGAAGGTGTATTTCAAGGATATCAAAGTAAAAGTTTAATTTCCTCAATGTTAGCACCAGTTAGCACGAGGGGGCATATATACTCTCCGACTCGAGTTGGAGGTTCTCAATTACTAGAACAAGCCTCATTTTTCCAAATATAAGTCGTCGATTTTTAACTAATTCAGAAATATTTATTTACATTAATATATAACTAACAAACGTTATCATATAAAATTAGTACATAAAAAATGCTCTATGCTTACTAACTTTACTAACTTAAAATCCAAAATATATTTCTTCATGTGTGATGTTGAAGACATAATCAAGTAAATAAAAATATGCTCTTTCTAAAAATTTAAACTTTTAAATGAGATGATTACACACTTCAACATGATATCAGAGCAAACAGAGATCATGGTTTCGAGTCTCCGCTACCCAGTACCAAAAAGAATTTCTACGTGTTTGGTTAATCATAAACAATCAAGCCGGTGCGTGTTGAAGATATAATTAAATAAATAAAAGTGTATTTTCTTTAATAATTTGATCTTTCAGATGAGATGGTTACACTCTTCAACATGTGATCAATTCAATCAATCTCTATCGCTCCGCTCATTAACTACGTGTAAGTAACAAGAAGTTCCAGAATTAATCACACGAAGTATGTGATCACCTATGACGCAAAACAAACTGCCGGCTAATCTCAAAATTTTAACACAAGAACAAAATTGCATGGACGGATGATTTTCTGCATGTCCTATTCAGATGGTTGGCTAAACAATGAAATCAGCATCTTTTTACAAACATATTTGTCCTCTTTTTCTATATATGTACAGACATGAAAATCTTCAAGAAAGTGACAAAAAAAGCATAGAAAACTCAGCCTACTATTCTCTTCATCATTGTCTTTATCAACTCTTCCCCTCCCAACAAACCCTACAAGAACACACACACACACACAAAAAAAAAAATTAACATGGATACAGAAAATACCAAGTTGAAGGCTTTCTTGTTTCCATGGTTGGCCTATGGACACATCTCTCCATTTCTTGAGCTAGCCAAAAAAACTTTCAGATAGAGGCTTCTTGATTGAACTTTGTTCTACACCTATTAATCTAAGTTTTATTCAAAAAAGAATCCCACAATGCTATTCTTCCACAATTCAGCTTGTGGAACTTATATTACCACAATTTCCTCAACTTCCTCCTCACTATCACACAACCAATGGACTTCCTCTCCATCTCAATTCCATCCTTCACAAGGCTCTCAAGTTGGCCAAACCTAACCTTTTCACCATCCTAAAAGCACGAAAACCCGATATAATAATCTATGATGTTATGCAACTGTGGACTTTTGGTGTAGCTTCTTCACTCAACATACCATCAGCTCAATTTTTCACCTCTGGTGCGGCCATGTGTTCCTATTTTGTGCACTTGTACAAGAATCCTGATGTCGAATACCGTTTTCCAGCTCTTCATTTACGCGATTATGAGCTAGAAAGAGCGCGTAAATTGGTCCAGAGAAATGACAAAGAGAATGAAAACAAGGATGATCAACCTGAAGAGGAGATGCCTCCTCAAAATGGGATCATGCTAATAAGTACTAGTAGAGAATTGGAAGGGAAATATATGGATTATTTGGATGAAATTATTGAGACAAGAATTTTGCCTATAGGTACACTAGTTCAAGATCCTGTGGCTAGTGGAGAGGGAAACATGAACATCATGCAATGGCTAGATAGTAAAAAAGAGTTATCAACTGTGTTTGTCTCTTTTGGGAGTGAGTATTTCTTGACAAAAGAAGAAAGAGAGGAAATAGCTTTAGGGTTAGAGCTTAGCCAAGTGAATTTGATATGGGTAGTTAGGTTTCCAAAAGGTGAAAAACAAAATCTTGAAGAGACCTTGCCACAAGGATTTCTTGAAAGAGTTGGAGATAGAGGGATGATTGTGGAATGGGCTCCACAAGCTAAAATTCTAACTCATTCAAGTATTGGCGGATTTGTGAGTCATTGTGGATGGAATTCTATATCTGAAAGTATAGAATTTGGTGTTCCAATTATAGCTATTCCCATGCAACTTGACCAACCAATGAATGCTAAATTGCTAGTGGAAATTGGAGTTGCTTTAGAGGTTGTGAGGGATGATAATGGATCACTTCACAGAGAAGAAATAGCAAGTGTTATAAAAGATGTAACATGTGGAGAATCCTCGAAAAATATGAGATGTAAGGTGAGAAATTTGGGCAAGAATTTGAGAACTAAAAGTGTTGAAGATATGGATGCAACTGTTGAGGAGTTAAGACAACTTGTTGGGAAGAGTAAGAGCAAGAATGGTTAATTCTTTCTTATCTAGTTCATTAAACTGTGGCTAAATAAACATTCACAAATATATCCTTTGACGAGGTGACTTCTTATAATTATCATTTCGACACAATAATAAATGCATACTTATGTCATGATGAAAGAAATATTTATCTCATAATGTGAGATAAAATTTAGGAATTAACTTGTTTAATAGAATTGATCCACTTAGGATTACAAATAGTTATATTTTCGTTTCATTCATCGATATATACTTTGGTGGGTGATTAATGGGATTACCTATTACACTTCTTGGCAATAAATGCTGAGAATTCTTCGTACGTAACAGATTGATGAAGCAACATTTGTGAGCCGAGCAACGAATAATGAGGCCGAGCATTCAGATCAGCCAAAACGGCTAGTTTAGCAATAAGATATTTTAAAGGAATATTCTCTGTATTTGTACAGGGAATGTCCCATATAAGTCGGAATAGAGAGAGAAAGAAGAGGAATCTAATTTTCTATCTTGATAAGCTCTCTCTTGAAAAGTTAAATCTGAAGTAACTATAAACATTATCTTTATACAAGATTCGATTTGTTGTTTTGTCCCAAGCTTTCCCACATCAGATCCGATAAAGTATTTGATATTTCTACATTTGGTTATCTTACATCATTGTCGGAGGGAGAATCATCCACCTTGTTATACAATTGTGTGAATTACTCTCTTTATTTACAGCTATTGCCATTTATCATATTTATTGCTTGTCCTTATCCCCTCGTTCATTCACAACAACATCATTAAACATCATTTTGGCTCTTAATAGATTTAAATGTGATTTCTAGATTATTACTACCTATCAGTATTAGATCTAGGATTTATTATATTTTGCAAGAATTTACCTATTATCATTTACTTAATTTGCTTAACACTTTTTGATCGAACAATTTGACGCCATCTGTGAGAATTTTCTAGTTAAAAGTTTTAGTTTTTTCTAGATCTTAAAAAAATTCACGACACTTTGCACAGTTTCGTATGATGTTGTTTGCACATATTTAGCATGGAAGGCAATGGAGAGTAAAAGAGGAAGGCGATAGCCGATTTTAGTGCCAAACCTAAACACCATCAATGAAACTCACGGAGAGGATGAGGTGAACGTGACACCAAGCGCCTCACCTAAGCGAAGTGATTTACCTGCTTTTCATGGCAACATCACCGCTTGTCATGAAAAGGGAGCCTCTATGTCCACCGCGAAAGAAGCACCATCAATGATTAAAAAAAGCTACTAGAACATGGATAACGAATACATTGAACAATATACTTGACAAACCCGCTCAGAGGGTTAGAAGAGAAAGCGTGTGCGTCGACATCGCCATAATAATTAATGATCAACACACCCAACCTCCCTTGACAGGTATCACTCACCCTATTAATGATGAAGGCAACGATGCCCAGGCTACCATCCTTAAAAAATGGAAGAGATGGAGAACGAGAACAAACCACTCCGCGATCAAATGAGAGAGTATCAAGAAAGGGTAGATAAGATATCGGGCACCTCAAAACTCCTACCAAAGTGGGACACGGGCAGATTTGTGGAACAACTGTATAGTGATGAGGCTGCACCACATGCTATACAAAAACTTTTAAAATACCGCCATATTTGAAAATATATGATAGCACGACAGACCTAGATGATCATGTGACTCACTATGTCATTGTAGTGAAAGGCAACGACCTTGCAAAAGAACACGTATCATCCATATTACTTGAGATGTTTGGAGAGACCCTAACCGGTGGGGCCTTGACTTGATACTTGCAACTACTTGCGCGCTCCATAGAAACGTTCGAATAAATGGCCGACAAGTTCATCACCGCCCATGCCGAGTCCAAGAAAGTGGAGGCAAGGATGAACGACATATTGGCCATCAAGCAATCACCTAGCGAAGGACTCAGGGACATCCTCGCTCGATTCAACCATGTAAGAATAACCCTTCCGAATGTATCTGAAGGAATGGCGATCGTCACTTTCCAGAATGGGCTGAGCAAATGTGGGTCATGAGTGACCAAAAAGTTTCTAAGTCGACTCATGAAATATCCTCCAACTACTTGGGATGAGATACACAATGCTTACTGTGCCGAGGTAAGAGCCGACGAGGATGATCTCAATGGGCCTACTCAACGCTTGACCTCAGTCCAAATGGAGTCTAGGAAAGATCGAAGAAATAACAGCAGAAGAGATCTACTAGGGTCATAACCTAATCGAGAAAGAGGCGCTCTCATGCCACCTCCACGTCATGATGAAGGTCTATCTAGGATACGAACAGGAACCTACCAAAATGAAACAGGTATGCCCCCTTTATATCAGCTCACAATTTTTGTGTTTCCCCCCTCAGAAGTAGTCTACGCATTGGAAAGCTCTCCTCTGAGGCAAAATGGCCACAAAAGATGAAGTTTGACCCATAAACCAGAAAGTCAAACGCCCTCTACGAATTCCACCAGGAACGGGGTCACAAGACTGAGGACTACATCGCCTTTAGATAGGAGGTGGTGAACATGCTTCACCAAGGGCGCCTAAAAGAGTTAATAAGCGATCGAGGGAGGGCCAACTTCGAACAAGGGCGAGAACAACCTCAAGGGCCACTCAAACCACCTTCCCCCGTTCAGACCATTCAAATGATCATCAGAGCATGCGATGATGCATCAATCAACAACGTGAAGTTCACCACCACTAACAAGCTCAAACGGTCAGTAACCCATGAATGGCATGATGAACCCGGAAAAAGTATCATCTTCGATAAGTCAGATACCCACGATTTGGTTATTCCTCACTATGACACCCTTGTCATTACTGTACGCATTTTCAGTACCGATGTAATATGTATGATGGTCTATGATGGAAGCGGCGCATGCATCATCTATCCTCAAGTTCTCACCCAAATGAAGCTCAAGAACAGGATAGTGCCATACTGTATCACGCTAATAGGTTTTAACAATAGAGTTGGGCGAACATCTGGAGAAATCACGCTGCCCAACTTGGCCAGCGGCATCACCTTGGAGACCATGTTCCACATCATGGATCAGAACACGGAGTATAACACCATCATAGGCCGACCATGGATACACGCCATGAAAGTCGTCCTCTCAAGTTTGTACCAAATCATTAAATTTACCACCCCCAGGGAGTATTCTGCTTTCGAGGAGAGTAACAAATGGCTTGAGAATACTACCGCATCACACAAGACTACACATACGCTCAATTGTTGAAAAGAAAAGCCGAGGAAGCATAGCAATTAACGAAGTCAGGATAGGATGGTGAGGAAGAGAAAGATGTCATTAGCGACACTGAAATCATAAAATCCACGAGGATAATCGTAGAGGACCTCGATCCCATCCAACTAGACGAAAATGCAATATCAAGAAAGCTTTTATCGGCCTTAAACTCCAAGATCCAATTCAATTTTATCAATTGTTAAAAATAACGTAAACCTATTTAATTTTCCCTATGCAGACATGCCAGGTATCCCAAAGGAGATATCAACTCACAAGTTGAACGACAATCGATTTTTACCCCCTAGTAAGGCAAATTAGATGAAAGTTCAACTCCGAAATAAGCGATGCGGTTCGTGAAGAGGTCAACAAATTGTTTGGGAATGGTTATATCAGAGAATCCATGTACCCTCAGCGGGTCGCCAATGTAGTCATGGTGAAAAAGAAGAATGGTAAGTGGATAATGTGTGTGGACTTCAGAGATATGAACAAAGCCTGCCCAAAAGACTTATTCCGCTACCCCACATCGATCAACTCATCGATGCCATAGCCGGGCATGAACTGCTGAGATTCTTGGATGCATACTCGGGCTACAACTTAATCCTCCTAAAAGAGGAGGACCAGGAAAGAATCGTCTTTATCACCTATCAGGAAACATACTGCTATAGAGGTATGCCATTCGGGTTAAAAAATGCGGGGGCAACGTACTAAAGCCTGGTGACCAAAATGTTCAAAGATCAACTCGGAAAAAGACCATGGAAGTATATATAGATGACATGTTGTTCAAGTCAAACAAAAAGGAGGACCATATTGGCCACCTGAGGGAAGCATTCGACATACTCAGAAGGTACGACATGTAATTAAACCCCCAAAAATATGCTTTCGGCATGATATCTGGAAAATTCATCGGCTTCTTGGTATCACAAAGAGGCATCAAAGTCAATCTCGACCAAATCAAGGCCATAGAAGGAATCCCAGAAAAGTAAACCAGCAAAAAATAAGTGCAAAAACTGACCGACCGGATAGCCGACCTGTCGAAATTCATCTCGCGATCCTCCAATAGATGCCACAAATTTTTAGCTTAGTCGAAAAGGATAACTGACTCCAATTAAATTACGAATGCATCATCGCCTTAAAGGAACTAAAGGCCTACTTTTCTTCACCATCGTTGCTCGCTAACACAGAACCTGGAGAGCGCCTCCTCATCTACCTGGCTGTGTCCTATGTTATAGTAAGTGCTATCCTGGTACGAGAAAATAAAGGTATGCAGTCTCCGATATATTACATTAGAAAAACTTTGGTCGACGCTGAAACACAGTACCCCCACCTCGAGAAGTTGGCTTTGGCACTAGTTGTAGCTTCATGGAAGCTTAGACCTTATTTCCAATGCCATCCCATATCGGTGGTCACAACTTTCCCTTTAAGGAGTATCTTGCATAAACCCGAATTATCAGGTAGATTGGCCAAATGGGCCATATAGCTGAGCAAGCACGATATAACCTATCAACCATGAATAGCGATAAAGTCGCAAGTTCTTGCCGACTTCATCACCGACTTCAGTGCAAAGATAAGATCCAAAGTCGAAAGGGAGACCGCCACTACTTCCGCCAAAGTACAAGACCAATAGGTTTGTACACTGATGGTGCTTCTAACACATCAGGATCTGGACTGGGACTCGTGCTCGAGATCCCAACAGGAAAAATGGTTCGTTATTCCATATGATGCCCTGATATGACTAACAACGAGGCCAAGTATGAGGCCGTGATTGCAAGGTTAAAGTTAGCACTCAGGTATGGAGTACCACGAGTCATCCTTCGATGCAACTCATAACTCGTAGTCAATCAGGCCACAGAGACTTTCCAAATTAATGAGTAATGGCTACAGAAAATATTTGGACCAAATTTGCAAACTAATACCTGAGTTCAACGAATGCCAACTCGACCAAATACCCCAAGCATAGAACATCGAAGCGGACGGCCTCACCAAACTGGCAGCGACCACTAAAAGCATAATCGGAGAGGGGGCATAGTCACTATCCTCTATTCATCACTAGACCAAATCGAGGTACGATCTATAAACCTAACTTGGGCCTGGCACAATCGTATTATCTCAAACTTGCAGAATAGAATGCTCCCACCTGGCAAAAAAGAAGCCAAAAAGCTTTGAATACAGTCGGCCAGGTACAACATCGTCGATAACAACTTGTACAAAAGAACATTTGGTGGTCCCCTAGTGAAGTGGTTAGGACCAAATCAAACACGGCACATCCTCGAAGAAGTACATGAGGGCCACTATGGAGCTCACACTAGCAATCGAATTCTCATCTGATTCCTCAGACGAGTAGGCTACTATTGGCCCACGATGAAAAAGGAAGCCGTCGACTTCGTCAAAAGGTGGGAGAAATGCTAATGATACGCCCCATAATTAACCAAGAGAGCGAACACCTTCATTCAGTCCACTCGCCTTGGCCTTTCATCAAATGAGGAATGAACATCGTCGGACCCCTCCAAACGGGACACGGTAATGTACAATTTCCTTTAGTTTTAATTGACTATTTCTCCAAGTGGGTAGAAGTAGGTGCATTCACCCGAATATGCGAGAAAGGAGTAATCATGTTCATATTGAGAAACATCATATGCCGCTTCAGAATCCGTAAAGAAATTAGTTGTGACAATGGTCCCCAATTCACTGGAAAAAAGACCACTGAGTTTTTCGAAAAATGGCACATCAAAAGAATACTCTCCATGCCATATCATCACGCAGGCAACGGTCATGCAGAATCCTCCAACAAAACAACATTGAACATCATGAAAAAGAAGCTTGAGAACGCCAAGGAATTGTGGCCGGAATTGCTATGGGCATACCGCACTATGCCAAAAACAAGCACAGAAGAAGCACCATATTTTACTAGTCTATGTGACTGATGCAGTAATATCGGTTAAAGTAGGGGAACCAAGCCTAAGGTATTCAACTGAGAGTGGGCCAAGAAATGATGAAAATAGAAGGCAAGACCTTGACGAGGCCGAAAAGAGAGGAAAGACATGGCCTACATAAGAATGATAGCTCAAAAACAACAGACAGAGCGATACTACAACAGGAAAAGCCAAAATCAGGCCACTCAAAGTCAGGGACTACGTACTCAAAGCCAAAACACAAGCGAGCCCCACGAGAAGGCAAACTAGGAACCAACTGGGACGGCCCATACAAAATCATAGCGGTAGTAAGCAAAGGGTCATTCCAACTGGAAAAAATGAAAGGAAAATTACTATCAAACAAACATCGCCCACCTCAAATACTTCAATTTCTAAGGATAGACATCCCCTGAGTCGTACTCTTTTTTTCCTTATTCGAGTTTTGTCCTAGTTGGGTTTTCGCGGGGAGATTTTTAACGAGGCGATGAAGGGAGCTTTTCAAAGTTTTAGGTAGAAGTTCATCGCTCGACCAATAACTACTTTTCCAGTTTGACCAATGAAGGGACTAGATGGACTGGGACTTTTGGAACTTCTCCAATGTATGCATGAACAGAGCTAAAACATGTAAACTTCTCCAATTAATGTATAAACAAAGCAAAACATGCAAACACATGGTTTTTTATCTCCTCCAAGTTCATACATTACATCAAGTTAAGATTCAAATATTCGACCTCGCTTGAATTTATTTACATTCAACCTCGTTCGGATCACTTGAGTCAAACATTCGAACTCGCTCGAATCGACTCACGTTCAACCTAGCTCCAATTTAATTATATTCGACCTCGTTCAAATCACTTGAGTCAAACATTGGACCTTGATCGAATCGACTCACATTGGACCTTGCTCAAATTTATTTATCTTCGACCTTGTTAAAATCACTTAAGAGTCAAACATTCGACCTCTCTCGAATCGACTAACATTCAACCTCGCTAGAACACATTCGACCTTGTTCGAATCACTCAAGAGTCAAATATACGACCCCACTCGAATCAACTCACAGTCGACCTCGTTCAAACTATTTAAAAGTCAACTTTGTTCGAATTCATTAACATTCAACTTTGTTCAAATTATTTAACATTCGACTTCGTTTGAATTCATTAACATTCGGCTTCATTCAAATTTATTAACATTAGACCTTGTTCTAATCAACAAGTGTTTGACCTCGCCCAAATTAATTAACATTCGACCTCACTCGAATTAACTACGTTAGGAACTCCTACAAAAAAAGCTTGCAAAAAAAAAAAAAAGCAAAAAGAGCCAAGAACATACAACAGAATGTCAATAGTCATTCCATTCCAAAATATAAAGTATCTTCAAAGGGCAAAAAATGCCCCCTCCAAAATAAAAGATAAGAGAAAGAAAGAAAAGAGCAAAAAACTAAGTACGAGATCACACTGCATCATCTCCGTCTACGCCATCGCCACCTTCAACGCCCGGACCTACAGCACCATCTCCACCTCTCATCATCGTACCAATGATCAGATACAAGCCCATCCAAGTCCTCTTTATCATCGTCTTTCCACGACGTAGCGGGGTCATAACCACAAGCAAGCCTGGCATCACGTGCCTTAACACGTGCATCTTTGAAGTCGGCCTCAATAACCATACCCGCTGCAATCAAGCTAATATACATGTCTAGCTTTGCCTCATCATGGATCCATATCTTGTACAAATCACGAGGAACATCAGGGAAAGCAAAGCACGAGAGGAAGAAGGTTGAAAGAACAATTGTGCCTTCTCAGCTTCAAGGGCGGTGACTTGCTCATTTAGGCTCAAAACATCTTTCTCAAGCCCACCAATTCACTCATCAAGCCGATTGTCCCTCAACGCGACCATTTCCTTTTTGGTTGCACATTCAAACCCAAGGACGCACGCTCTCTAATGCTGCCACCATTGCAATAGTCGCTACCCTAGCCTCCTCAGCTCTCACCAACTCTGCCACCTTCTTAATCAACTCACTACTCATACCGATAACTTTAATTGAGCTTTGGTCAAACTCAGTTCGCAAGGTCGCTACTTACACTTAAAGGTCGACGCACTCGACCACTACCCCCTTGCTCACCTCGAGGTCGTCTTCCTTGGCCTTGAGCAACCCATCGATCTCACTGCATCTACCAATAGTTCGCACAAGCTCTTCATCATTTCGACCTTATTCATCACTAAGGGCCTTGAAATAACCACATGCTCTAAACCGGGCATGCATCTCACGATACTTGTCACAATAATGGATGTACTTCAAAACAATCTTCTAGAAAAAACAACCTCCCACCTCTCTTCTCGGTGGGCACTCTCGATCTATAGAACAAAATTCTAAAAAAAAAAAGAATAAGAAGAAAAATAGCAAAGGTAGAAAGAGGAAAAAGATGTAAAGTGCAGAAATAACGAAACAAAGTCACCCTCAAAGCCATGCCCGATTAGAGGTCGGAATCTCGGAGTGCCTGAAGGGTCCTGTTCTTAGTAGCAAAACAAATAGGGGCAAATGAGGGGACCATGCTCACCGTATCCTCCAACAAATCACAGTCCAAAGGGATTACGATCGAGCGAGAAGTTCCATCCATTCTCACTTCCACCCGAGTAAGCCCTTCATCGAATATCCTCTCTCCCTCGGGGTCGACATGAGAGCCAGATTCGAAATCATCTATGATCACACTCTTCGCCCTCTCCTCAACAAAAGAAGGAACGTTGGCCTATCCTGCCGTCAAGAGATCACTTCTCGGCATGGTCATAACCACTTCTAATCGCTCCCATTCTTCCACGGAAGTGATCTCCTCGTCCGAAGGAGGCACGATCTATTCGAGGCCGTACTACCCTTTAGCTAGGGCATGTTCAACTCAGGTTCGCCCCTCACCAGCTCCTCTTCAATCATTATTCCATCAATCTCTATCATTCACCTTTTCAGTGGAGCCTCTTCATCTTCGACCTGATCTAACTCATCGACCAAGTGAAACGCTATAGAAGTTGGAACCTCCGCTACCAAGGCAGAAGTTTGGCAACTAGGATCGTGCGAGGGTGGGGTCTGATGAATAATCACAGTCTAATCAGGCTCACTTACCGCCACAGCGAATACGGGCCTAGCCAAAATACTCGATTGTGGAAAAGCAGGCGAAGGAGCCCTCGCCTTTCATGAAGCCCTATAACTTACCAATGAGGAAAGATAAATAAAGAGTAGGACAAAAAGGACGATACAAAGGTCAAAACTATTAAAGTAAGTGTAAGGTGACTCACCGGCCGCAGGCCTACACCCAAACCTTTCGTTAAATTACAACCACTCGAAAATTCCCACCGTGTGAGGAATAATCTGACTCACCCAATCGCGAATGTCATCAACTGGAAAGGAGAAGCCCTCTCGGGTACAAAAGGAGAAGGAGAACGATCAGATTGCCAAAAATAAACAATGAAGTCATTTGGGAGAAAAACACTTATGAGCAAAGTTTCACTCCTCGGGGAATCCACTAGGGTTCAATACCACGTGCTATGTCTTCACGTAGAATAAATTTTTCCAAAAACAACGATTAGTTTTATCATCCATCTTCACCACCAATTTCGTGGTCTCACGGTGGCTCATGTGAATCATCGTGCCCCTATGAAATCTTGGGGCGAAGAGGTGAAGTAGATGACGGAGAGAAATACCACGGTTGGCCAGCTTCGCGCACTTGATAGGCATAAGGAAAAGCTTGTATTTGTACAGAGAGAGCTGAGCCGGACACACACCATAAAATTAGAAAAAATCCTCCGCCAAGAAAGGAAGAAGAAGTGTATAGCCAACAATGAATAGGTACGCATAAAATGCGCAGTACCCTGGGCGATGTACTTGCACTACATCACTACTAGCAAGGATAATTTCAACGTGGCTGGGATTCTCCACTTAGCCCTAAATGTAGCAATCGCCACCGCATCCATCTCATAAACAACGGGTTCAGGTTGACCCTTAGGTGGATTCTTGAAGTCTGACCTGGCCTTTCCCGAATGTGGAATTATTTCATCCATGGTGGGAAATTCTTGTCTTCTACCATGGCTGCTCCTTCTTCATGAAGAGGCATGTCGACAGTCAACATTATATGATCAGAGGAAGCACTAGCCATTTTTGTGATTGTATGCAAAAAGAAAATGCAAAAGTAAAAGAGATGACAATAGCAGAAAATGCTGAAAGGGGAAAGAAAACACAGACGCAGGAAATTTGAAGAAGGAAAAACTTGGGGTTCAAAGGCTCTAGAAATGTAAAAGTTCAAATAAGAAATATCCATTTCTATTTATAAGAATATGAGCATCCCGATCGAGAAAGTGCAAACGTCGCATCATTAATTTCAAAATGAAAGAGGCGCGGGAAACAATGTAACTTATTGGGAATATGCATCATAATGACGCATGATGAAATGATGTTATTTCGAGCTGACGTAACTGTGAGATGTGGCTCTTGAAGCACCACGTCATCACCTCACTATAAAAGGGTCACTCCTCGGCCAACATGCTTAGATTTTCAAAATTACAACTGGCGAAGTCCACCCACTGAGTTCGTCCAAAAACAAACCCGACAGACAGAGGGACTAACTGTATGGGTCAAAATCTAATCAAAGGTACCTTGCATGAAATAAGGAAATCAAGAATCAGTTAGGACGAGGTCGTGCTTAAGAAGCAACACTGGTAAGCCGAGTAGCGAATGTTGAAATCGCGCACTCAGATCGGCAAAAATGACTAGTTTAGCAATAAGATATTTTAAAGGAATATTCTCTGTTTTTGTACTTTGAGTAGGTAAAGGGAATATCTCATATAAGTAGGAATATAGATAAAGAAGGGGCATCTAATTTTCTATCTTGATAAGCTCTCTCTTGAAAAGTTGACTCTGAAGTAACTACAAATATTATCTTTATACAAGATTCGATTTGTTGTTTTGTCCAAAGCTTTCCCGCATAAGATCTTAAGTATTTGATATTCCCACGTTTGGTTATCTTACATCATTATCAGAGGGAGAATCATCCACCTCGTTATTCATTTGGGTGAATTACTCTTTTTATTTACAACTATTGTCATTCATCATATTTATTGTTTGTCCTTATCCCCTTATTCATTCACAACAATATCATTAAATATTCTTTTGGCTTAATAGCTTTAAATGTGGTTTCGAGATTATTACTACCCATCAATTTTGGATCTAGGATTTATTATATTTAGCTAGAATTTATCTATTATCATTTACTTAATTAATTTAACAAAAAAACTTAACACTTTTTGGTCGACACTCTCTTAGTACTTCACCTTAATAAAACAACGAATCAAAAGGGTAATCTTTACTATTTGGATGGAAGCTAAAATAAAGTCATCGTTTTCTCCTGAACAACGAAAAAATAGCACAGCATATACAAGACATTAATACGGCAAGAATACCGAAATAATTTACATGCATCCGTATTTACATCAAATTTAGTTATTTCAGCTATAGAAGGAGCATTAGTTACAACATGAGTTTCTTTCCATTTTATCTTGGATCAATATATATTACGGCTTTATTTACCTCGAATAAAAAAGTGAAATACGTTAACAAATCTTTACACAAAAATTAATTTCTCATAAGCCTTAAAATGTTTTCCAATTTTTTTATTTGGTTAGCTTAAATGTTTTGAAAAACATTTTTCTCATAAACTCATTTCCTCTACAGCCGTCAATATGAGTTTGGCCCGTTTGGCCAGTCCAGCCCATCCTGTAATTTAGTAGCGTTAGCCTAGAATTTTTGGAGCCCGTTTAAAAATAAGACTTTTACGCCCGGCCCGAGTAAGCCCGTGACCCGTGGGGCTTGACTGAGGCTAGGCTGGGTCGGCCCATGGCCATAGTCAAATATTTATTTAAAATATATAAAATAAAGTAAAAAATATACTGCTTCTAGAGATGGAAAGTCAGAATTAAATCTTTACTAAGAGGAACCAAAACTTGATCTTGGGAAGTTTCAAGAGATAGATGTTGTCATGTATTGGAAGGACAATTCTAGAAAATATTCTGATCTTTCAGTAATGGTACATGATATACTTCGTATTCTTATTACCATTGTAGCATCGGAATCAACATTTAGCATTGGTGGTATGTTCTTACAAAGTACATAAGTTATATTTATTATGAAAATGTCCAAACACTTGTTACTACTCGAAATTGGCTCCACAACTTTTTTCAAACTCAAAGTGGTAATTTTTTTATGTGAATTTAAATATTATTAGTTTTTAAAATTTAAAATTATTTTTAATAGTTAACTAATTAATATTGCATATGAATTGTAGATGTAAATGAATGTCAAGATGTTAAGACATCTTGTTACAAGCAGATTCAAATATGTTTGATAAAGATGATGTGTTGGATATCTGATAAGCATGGACGTTTTCTTGAATAGTTTGTTTTAAGGTTTGACTTTTAGTGAATGAAGTATAGTCTTATCCTTTACCTTTTTTAGTATTTATTGTGATATATTGGAATAATATAAAAAATTATATTAAGATTTGCGAATTTTTTGCAATAAAATATTTTTTAACTTTTAAATAATTATCTTTTTTTAGGTCAAACTTAAAGAAAAAATATAAAAATTATATTTTTAAAAATGATGGGCAAATCTATGGGGGCCCGTGAACCACATAGGGCTGGGTGAGTCGACATTATAAGGCCCATCAAAATAATGGGCTAGCCAGCCCAGCCCAATAATTGCAAAAATCCATGTAGATTGGGCCAGGCTAGCGTGGCTCAACCCATATTGACAGCTCTATTTTTTCTTTCCAACCCTATTCCCACACTCCACCCTAAAAAATATTATTAATAGTGAGTTCTTTTTTTTTTCATGTTATAGATAGAGGTCTTTTTTTCAGTTCAATAAATGAGTATTTTATTTTCATGATATAAAAAAGTAATTTTTTTTTACAAAAAAGTACTTTCATCTCAACAAAAATAATATTTTATTTTCATGATGTAGGAAAAGTAAAAAATATTTTCTGCTCTATAAACAAATAATAGAAAATATTTTATTTTTTACCAAACACACCCTACAATTATTAGTATACTCTGACACATATGGCACGTAATTAACTACATATATATGTGGGTTATACATTTAATTTTTGGAAAACGATATAAAATAAAATAAAAAGGGGAACTAGAATATACACAAAAGAATTTCATTTCAACCAATAACGTATAAGTTAACGAAAAGAATCAGGTTAATACCGGAACAATGACAAACCACCAATTCACCAAATGACTATACAAATCAATACAGAAAAGGTGCATCATCTCTGCTCAAAACACACAATACAGGGACTCTCTCAAGTAGTAGAAAAATTCATTGCCTCAACAGAGCGAATACAGAGACAAGCAGAGATGTCCCAATCAAAGCACCGGAAGCCGGCAAAGAGAACGCGGCTCCGGCATCCGGTGACGGGGCCGGTGGCATCGCAGTCTCCTGTGCGGAGGAAGCAACGACGGCAAGGAGGATGGCAAGAACGAAAGCTTGGATAGTAATGCTAATTTGAGCCATAATCTATGAGAAAAAATTGAAGATTGGTGAAAATTGAGAAATTGTTTTATGCTAAAAAAAAAAAGTGCTGTTAATTGGTGAGGAAGACGGTTCGTTTGTGTCGATTTATATAGGAGTGGAGGGAGGGGTTAGTGGGGCCGCATGCGAGGAGTGACAGATTACTAAGCATTGAAACAGTTCTCCTAATGATTTAAAAAATGGCCAGAGTCGTGCTCAAAATGATTATATGCTCTCCCTCAAAATGATTTAAGAAATGGCCAGAGTCATACAAATCAATACTTGTTTGTTTTTGCTTTATTAATTAATTATTAAATGGTTAGACATTACCGACCCTAACATGGATGGGCCAAACAACTACTGTCTATGATAACAACCCCACGTGGCAGAGTTGTATCAGCCGCTAATGAGATTTGGTTCAATCATTAGCAGCATACCTAATGGCATTAACCGTTTCTCAACATAAACAGCTCAACTTACATGATTATAAAGTCGGACTTCATTAATTACCAAAAAGAAAAAAGGTTAATTCCACTAAACATTCCCATAATATGAAGAAAATTTTATTACTTATAGAATATGTTAGTATTCTATTTATAACATATAAATACCTTTTTAAATTTTATATAATATAATAACCTTTTTTATTTTGTAGCAAAAAATTTAAATTTAATACTTTCCTATATTTAAGTCTTATTAGATGGTACAAAATATTTTTCTCTCACCAATTTATGGTATAACTCCCGTTTTTTGTGAAATGACGCCGCTTAATACAGCTTAATACACCTAAATACAGATTCACCTTCCCATGATTTGCGCTGAAACGTTACTTTTTTCCCGCTTAATACAGCTTAATACACCTAAATACAGATCATGATTTACAGGAATCCCTGTTTGTGCGGCGTCATTTCATGTTGTATTATTGAATCAATTCACTTAATACACTATATATATCATAAAATAACGTAAAACATATCTATATCACGTAATATAGGAAAGGGATTCTATTTACTGCTAATTAGATCTTAATGAATGCCTTTTGTGAAAAATTCTTTAATATGAATTAGGTCAGGTATACCCCATGTATTTTAGAATTCAACCCCTTACACCTCCTATTTTATAAAAATTCTATACTTACACTTCCTGTGAGGTGTTCGTAACTAATTATATAAAAATATAATTATTAAATGATAAATTAAAATTATACTACTTTATTCATGCCTTTGAATTCTTTATTTTTTTAGTTATAATACTTATTATATATAAAATTCTCATTGTTATTTTGTTTGTTTATGTAATAATAATAATTGAGGGGTGAGAACAACGAATTGTGTACCTTGTTGATGCGGCGGAAACAGTTGAACTCACCACCAAAAGAATTGCCCCAGATCGTATTCTTAATCTCCATAAAACAGAGTTTTGTTCACAAACTAATTGCCCAAAGTTCAATATGTTCTCCCTTTCACAATTTTGCACACTTAAATATCTGTACTGAAGAGAAGTATATAGAGAATAGGAGCTTGGAGAACTATCGATGATAATTATTCCTCCACGTTCTCACGTTTCTCAAAAGAAAACGTGTGGTAGTTTTTGGGGAAAAAACCTGCGTGTAACCTCCTTAGGTTTTATCCCCTTTTTCTAATCTCTTTTTAAAACGGGTCGGGTCGGTCCACATGGGCGACCCACGACCCAAATTGTATATCCAATATCTCCCACTTCGCACATGTGGACTAGATCCAAACTAGTAACTACCATGAAAGCAACACAGATAATTCATACCGGCAAATAGTTTGTGCGACCTGCGTGCATTAAGAGCCATAATATTCTTAATCTCTTTAAGGTTGTTTAACAGCTCTATGTAGAAATTCGACCACATGCGGAAGGAATTTACTACTAACATGAGGATTTGTTACTCGCAATACCCCAGACATCACCTGCTACTCCACTAGCTAGTTATTTAATCCCTCATCCTCGAAAGAGGTGAACTCGAGTTCATGTTTAACTTTATATACATAATTACATTTGATACCCTCATGGTAAGTGTAATGGTCGACCTATGAATACAAGTTAAATTACAAAAAAAATATTTATTTGTCTTCCCTTTCTACTCGAATCTTTCCATTCCAAATCAACTGTTTTCCTAGACATGCACTGCATTGCCGAATCACTCATGGCTATTAGTAACATGCTAAAGTAGCAACACTGATTGGCACTTCAAGAAACAGTAAAAGGTCAAAGTGTATTCCAATAAAAATTAATGTAACTTCTTTGGGATCTCATACAATGAAGAAGTAGGGATTCATTCTTTCATTATCCCATTGGTCGATAGCACACGTGGTATGAATAAGGGTGTATTCTGGGCCGGTCCCGGGCCTAAACGGGCCTCGCGGTCCCGGTCCTGGCGGTCCCGGTCCTAAACGGTCCCGGGCCTGGCGGTCCCGGTCTTCGCGGTCCCGGTCTTCGTGGGCTTGGTGGGTAAGACCGGCCCGTGACGGGCCTAAGCCCACATGGTCCCGGGCCTGGCGGTCCGGGCCTGGCGGGCTTCGTGGGCTTCGTGGGCTTTTAATAAAAAAAAAAAATTATTTAATAAGTATATATATGTTAACTATATATATGTTAAGTGTATGTATATATATATATATATATATATATATATATATGTATGTATGTTAAGTATATATATGTTTAGTATTTATATATGTTAAATTTATATATGTTAAGTATATATATATAGTAAGTTTATATAAGTTAAGTATATAAGTTAAGTTTATCTACGTTAACTATATATATATATTAAGTTTATATAAGTTAAGTATATAAGTTAAGTTATTTATATATATATTTATATATATATATATATATATATATATATATATATATGTATTAAGTACTTATATTAAGTATATATATAAGTTAAGTTATATATATAAGTTAAGTTATATATATATATATATATATATATATATATATATATATATATATATATATATATATATGGTAAGTATTATATAAACTTAATATATATATATACTTAACATATATAAACTTAACTTATATATATGTATTAAGTTTATATGTTATGTATATATATAATATATATTATGTATATATATTATATGTATATGTATGAAATAGATATATATATTGTATTAAGAGATAAATCAAAAACTTGTGTAATAATTTTTATTACTAAAAATGACATATCTTTATTAATCTTCTCTCCCCCAATGGAATGAGCACAACAAGGTACTAATACCACCATTAAAAGAAAAAAACTAAATAAGATGTGCCAAAGTACAATTTACAACACAATCTACATATCTCTAACAAATCTCATAAATCCTTCAAGATTTGGAGGGGGTTCCGTTGGCGGTGGTGGAAAAGAAGCTTGTTCATCACCACTTCCCGGCGAAGCAGCATCCTCAACAAGCTCTGCAATCATTTCTTCGTAAGCGTCATCCACATCCGGTTGTGATTCTGCAAGTCCAAAGTTTCTTCTTTCCGAGCGGATCCAATCTCTAAATAGCACTGACTTCTCCAAGCTCTCCCTCATAGCTGCTCTATGATCTCCTATTTGAAGTCTTGCTTGACTGAAGGCGCTCTCTGATGCAACTGTTGAAGCTTGAATAGATAATATATCGCGAGCCATCCTTGCAAGAACAGGAAAATGTTTTTCCCGTAACTTCCACCATTCCAAAAGCTCAAAACTCCCGTCTGGATTCTCCTTCTCTAGTCCCTGCGACAAATAAACTTGAAGCTCATTTAGATGGGAAGATTCGTCAAAATTATCTCCTTGAGAACCCCTAAACTCCGTCCAAGATTTAAGTGCCTTCAAGCCCGCGGCTCTTTTGGACGACTGTGAAGTAGACGAAGTAGGGGTTGGAACAGTTGGCCTAGAATTTTGTAAGGCTTGTTGGTATGCATTATAAATTATTTGAGTATTAATTTTAATTGATGCTTTTGCATCTGCAAGAGTACCACGTTCTT
The DNA here is from genome assembly GCA_032618575.1 of Nicotiana noctiflora. Lineage (NCBI taxonomy): Eukaryota > Viridiplantae > Streptophyta > Magnoliopsida > Solanales > Solanaceae > Nicotiana > Nicotiana noctiflora. Next base: position 848,751 of record JASVEL010007011.1, on the reverse strand, counting down.
CTACTTGTAAGATCTAAAGCGTTATAAATATTTGTATACCAAAAATGAGGACCTCCTAATTTCATTGTAGGGTTTAAAATTGCTGATACACCATAAATAGGAGGGATAGGGAAAAAATATTTTTTAAATTTTTCTTTCATTGCATTTATAGCAAGTTCATAAATAGGCCCACCCTCGTTATAATCCACAAATAATCCACATAATGCTGCAATATAAACTAGACAATTAGAAATAGTTGGATAATATTGTCCGGAAAATATATTTGTAGCAGTGTGAAAATGTTCTAAAAAATCTATAAGAGTTTTAACATTAGTCCAATCTTGGGTTGTAAGCATTTCATCATCATCCACACCCCCAACCCGAGCATTGAACGTTGCATTAATAGGGTTCCTATATTCGTAAGCAACTACTAAACTTTCGTACATATAATTCCACCTAGTGGGGCAAGGTTTAGGAACCTTTCTTTCTCTAAGTCCATATTCATCGCATTTTGTATAATACTCCCTAAGTCTACTTCGCGGTTAGAATAAAAAAGCCAATTAAGAGCCATTCTAACCTTTTCAATTTCTACATTTAAAATTCGCATACCATCACCGACAATTAAATGATAAATATGACAAATACATCTAACATGAAATATATTACTAAATGCAGGATTTAATGTGTTTGTAAGAGTGCCTACTGCACTAGTGTTACTAGAAGCATTATCCATAGAAATTGACATTATTTTATCATTAATGCAGAAATATCTACAAATATCACCAACGGTGTTAGCGATAAACTTACCTGTGTGACGGGAGTTAATTATTCTATACGTAAGAATGCGTTTTTGCATTATCCACTCGTCAATCCAGTGACTAGTAACAATTAGGTAGTCACAATCATTATTACTTCTACCAATATCGGTGGTAATAGAAATTCTATTAGTTATATGACTAAATAAATACCGCAAATATTGTTCGTATTCATGTTTAAATTTATATATATCGGCCTTAACTTATTGCACGAGGCCAACCTTTATAAGTAGGATTAAAAACTTTTCTAATATAATGCACAAAATTAGGATTAGAAGGAAAAGTATACGGTAAACACATAACGGTAACCATCTTTGCTAATTCTTCCCTATCTTTGTTTGGATCGTAATATAATATACCTCCGGTGACAGTATTTATTCCAGGTTGAACTAGATTAGAACTTGTACTAGCGTTACCCGCTTTTTCTACACTTGTCCCCTCTAGCTGTGCTTTTAATCTGTTATATTTAGCTTTTTCAGTAGGGTGTGTTCTTATGTGTCTAGTCAAAGTACCCTGTGCCACTACGCGTATATTCATGAACCAACAATTTCTTACAATTTTTACATTGAGCCTTATTTTGATCTCTTAGTTGAGTAAAAAATTGCCAAACTATTGAGGTTTCTTGGCGTTTAGAAGGTTGTCTATTAAAAGTCGGTGTTTTTACGGGTGGGTGTTGTGGTTCAGTTGGGTTATTAGCCGGACTAGTAGGTGTGTCATCTAAATCCTCTTGGGTTTCATCTACATCATGTTGAGTTTCATCAAAATCCTCTTGGGTTTCATCAAAATCCAATTGCCTATGAAGTTGTAAATTAGGATAAAGAGCAGTCATAATTTCATTATCTAGTTGATCTTCTCGTGAAATATTATGACAAAATTCAGTGTCGCTAAATTGAAAACAGGGATTATCACTATCAAGAATAATTGGACCACTAGGACGGGTAGGTCGGGGAACCGGGGGGGAAGGTTAGTTGGTTGACGACTACTTTCACCCATTTTAGCTTTTCCCTTAGCACTAAACATTTTTTTCAATGAAAATGCCATTTTATTTATATTTATGCAAACAAAATAACACAAAATATATTCTTAAAAATTAAGAGTTGGAACGACTTTACCGAATTGACGAACAACTTCTTCAAAATTCAAAATTGCAAATTGTTGAAGACTTGAAGACTTGAATACTTCAATTCACCAACTTCACAAAATTTCACAAAATTGGAATAATAATATAAGCAATTGAGAGAGATTGAGAGAGATTAAGATAGATTGATGAATTGGTGAGTTAAAATGAAATAATGAGGGGTATTTATAGTTGAGAATTGGGAAAAAGTGTAATTATATAAAGTTTGGGGTTATATTAAAGTTTGGGGACCATTTGGCTAAATTTTGATAGCCAAAAACGGCTATTTTTGACCTCCAACGGCTAGTTTTTAAATCTGGCCGTTGGGCCATTTTTTAAAAAAAAAAAAAAAAAAAATTTTTTTTTTTTTTTTACCGTTGGGACCGGTTGGGGCCCGCCAGGCCCGCGAAGACCGGCCCAGGACCGCTACCCGGTCCCGGTCTTCGCGGTCCCGGTCTCGCGGTCCTAAGGGTAAGGACCGGCCCGTCACGGGCTTTAGGACCGGTTGAAGACCGGGACCGCGAAGACCGGCCCACCAGGACCGTGGGACCGCCAGGCCCGCGGTCCCGGTCCCGGTCCCGGTCCGGGACCGGACCAGAATACACCCTTAGGTATGAAACACATGTTACTGTATTCTCACCTTATATTGACATGTATGTTTTATTATTTTAATAGTCAACACCATACAAATCTTGCTCTAGACACCTTCAAGTGTCTTATCCGAGTTTCTCACTTCAACAATCCTCAAACCATGTGCATTAAGAGACTCGTATCTGCTTACAAAACAAGTCATAATCGAAGAGTGAAATTCATGCGCTACCAAGAGCGATCTCTACAAGTAAATATAACCCATTATTATCCAAGGTTCTATAAGGTTTCATCTCTTTACGATTCTTAACGTAAGAGGCGATTGCTCATGTGTGAGAGCCAATCTCGCGACTTGTGCGATATACTTTATCAATAAAATATTCATCACATGCATACGAGATATAAGCACAAATTCAAGAGTCAAATATTGATGAGCATATGATAATACTAAAGTCATTTTACAATACAAAAAAAATGTTCATGTCATTCGCAAACCTAGAGCCATAACATGTTTGTCAAACATGTCTCTAGATATCACCTTTGTAAAAGGATCAGCTATCATGCTTCGTATAGGAATGTACCGTAAATCTATCTCTCCATTTACTACCATGTCTCTTACAAAGTTATACTTGATGTCATTATGTTTGGTCTTGCTATAATACTTTTTATCTTTTGTATATACAATAGCCGTTGACTATCATAATATAGAGTCATGGCACCCTGAGAGCTCTTTGCAATATCCAAATGCTCAAAGAATCTCTTCAACCAAACAGCTTCTTGTACTGCAAACGCACATGCTACGAACTCAGCTTCCATTGTTGAAAGGCTTGTACAAGTTTGTTTCTTACTTTTCTATGATATAGCACCGCCATTAATCTAGAAGGCATAGCCGAATATTGATTTTCTATCATTCCGATCACCAACCCAATCAGCATCAGTATATCCTCTCAAGTATAAATCATTTCCCTCGTCGAGGTATCCCTCCCCCGAAGTTTCAAGGCAACAATCTCGCCCTCCATCTCTGCCAACTTCCCCCTCCACTTCATGGCCATCTCCACCGCCTTAACCTGGTTCTGCTCCGCCTCCAGTTCCATCTCTCTCAACTTATTTCACAGGTGCGCATACTCAGCGGCAATCCCCTTCCCCACCTCGAGCTCCTCATCCTTCATACAAATTTTCTCCTCAAGCTCACTTTTTCTACAAAGCGCCTGCAGCAGCTCTCGATCCCGCTTTTCCAGCTCTTCACCCAGAGCTTGGTTACAAGGATTGTTCCTCAATTGCCCGTGCAGCTCTCGGCACCTATCACGATAACCGCGATATTTTCCCAGTATCTGCAAAAAGATCCTCGAACAGACATTGGCTCTGCGGATGCTCTCCACCTCCAGCAAGTAAGTCTACAAAACAAATAGATAATGAAAACTAAAGCCCAGGCTAAAACAATGAAGAAACAACTGAAGTCGCGCTACGTGCCCTCTGGCCCATCACGACCACTTCGTTCATCGCCTCAACATCAGAAACGCTCCTCAGGGACGCGTTCTCGGCCTCCAAATATAACAACTCAAATTGTGACACTAAGTTACTTCCTTGGGTCAGTAGGTTCAAATCTGAAGAAACTTTAATAAAATGGGTCGGTCCCCTGTGCGAACCGCAGAGTTGGTAAAGCCCTCCTCAAATATATGGATGTCATCGGGGTCCAAATCACACTCGGACTCATACTCGTCCACCACATTCTTTCCCCTCTCCATCGTTGGTGGTCCAGAACCACTCGCCATGGTCGATGAAGGTGCATTCAAGGTCACAACGATGACCTCTAGAGATTTGATCTTCCACCTCAGCAGCGGGAACTTCCGACCGGGTCTCCAAAATAGCAACATTCTCTTGGCTTAAATTGATGGGGGCAATTTCAATTAACTGCCCTATCCCAATGGTAGGCGCCACAATAACTTCTCCCTCAGTATCCATTGGCAGAGAATCCAAATTGATCACCGTTGGATCAGCCGCCACAAATGGTACCCTCCGCCTTTTCGATGGCCCATTTCCTCTCCGGTTGGTGGCGAGTCAGTTCGAGGACGGGTGGCCCCAGATGGCCCCACGTCCTGAGACACAGACTGCGTCGGAGAGGCTGCCACTGACGATTCAACTGATGTTTCCCTCGATACTGGACGAGGCGCAGGCGGTGCAGCAAGTCGAGTAGACGCAACCGATCGACGGAAAGTTAACTGAGGAGCTCTGACGCGGCGAGTTCTGCTTAACCACAACAAATGAACGTTCGATGAATAAAGTCAAAATAAGGCAAAGCAGAAATGAAGTAGGGCCAGTATTTCATGTGTCAAGGACCTACGTCCGTGTCTTTCCCAAAAAGTCGACCACGTGCGAATCCCCAAAGTATGAGGAACCAAGGCTTCGATCTATTCCCGCATCCCCTCCAAAGGAGGCGGTGACAACTTTTCAGCTGTAGAACATTAAAGTAAATCAAAACTACAAACACAAGGCATAAAGAGGGTCGAAACAAAGCATTTTTCCAGTCGGAAACGAGGACTTACGTGCAAAGTTGCAAACTTCTGGGAATCCGTTTGGGTCCGCTACAAGGTACACAGTCCGAATATAGAAAACAATTTCAAAGAAATGACGGTTGGTCCTGTCGTCCATCCCAACCACCAAGCCCCTCGACCCTCGAGTGCGTGCATGAATCACGGTGTCGCGGATCTTTTAGGGAGGAAAGAGGCTGAGCACGTGCCTAAGAGTGACCTCCCTAACGGCTAGCTCTGCATACTTGATCAACATAAGAAATAGTTTATAGAGGTAAGGAGAAGGCTGGGCCAGACACACCTCATAATAACGGTAGAATTCGACCACCAGCATCGGGAGTGGAAGTGTGTACCCCACTAGGAAAGGGTAAGCATAGAACGAGCAATACCCTTCACGGTCGATCTGAACCCTATCCTCAGTCATCGCAAGCACGATCTCGACGTAGAGTGGAATGCCCCACTGCTCTACATCTGTGCTATCCCTACTTCCCCCATTAGAGAAGCAATGTCCACCTGCTCCACGTCGCCCGATGCGCCAAAATCTACCACTAAATTTCCCAGACCTGGCAAAACTTCATCGACTGAAGGAACTTCCTCACATTCCATCAACTCTAAATCGTCGGTTGATTGAGCAGGATTTTCAACCACCGAAGAATTAGCCGGAAGATTATTGCGAGAAGGAATTCCTGCCAGAATTGACTCACGAGTGAGAAAAAGTAGAGCTTTTATGGAAGAAACGAGGAGATCAATGATGATAGCGATTAAAAGAGGAGAGAAACATACAATTTAGCAGAAAGAAAGGTTTCTGAGGATTTCTCTCGAAAGAACGATGAGTGTGCAAAAAGCAAATGAGAAATCATCTCTGTTTGTAAGAAGCATACTCTGCCTTCGCAAAACCCAATATTCATCATTAATACATGACCATGCAGGAAACGACTCGATTTCATGGGAACGTGTGCCATTATGAATGACTGTGTGAAATAACGCCTCACTTACCAACCGATGTTTCAGCCCCGAAACCACCATAACGGTACGTAAACACCGAAAAGGTGCCCCCGGGTCATCTCGGAATTTTTAGTGCCATTAATAAACAAAAGGCGAGTCAGGTTCCTCCTGATTACACCACACTATCTGTCCGTCGAGGTCGGCACAAGCACAACCCCGACAAACGGAAGGACTAACTGTTTTTGTAAAAATCTAATCATACTACAGCTTTAGGGCCAGCCCCGTCCTAACCAACTTATAACAAATGATCAATACAATTGACTTGTTACTCATGATAGCTGTTCTCAAGACGAACAAGGGGGTCACGACCCTTTCGCGATAAGAGGACATTTCCTCGACTAAACTACGACAATTCGTGATCGGTTCACAAAGCTGGAAGCTATAAATAGCATGAATGAGAACCTTCAAGGGGGATTCTTCTTTTACGCAACTCTGAATACGGAAAAATTTGAGGAATACACTCTACGAATGGGGCAAGGAACAAGACAACTATAAGATCCTGAACCTCTTTAAGGAGAGGTAGGTCAAGTTACTATGATGAATAAAATTCTGTTTATATCATTCTCCAATTGATTATTCATACATCTCAAATTTATTTTCTGATTCAGTGATTAATTATAATTGGCTATAATTTACCCCTGATTCATTTGGAGTATTTTCACTTATAACGCATTGAGCATCTTTTAAGTCGAACACAGTTCAATAAAAATTACAAATTCAAAATAAGAATGTAAACAAAGAATTTTATACCAATAAATCGTGTATAAATAAATAACAAAAGAATCAGCTTAACATTGAAATAATGACAGAAAGAAAAACCGACTATACAAAGCAATAATGGGAAAAGCACATCTATATTCAAGCTCGAAAAAACATGGACTCTCTAGAGTACCAAATTACCAGGAACGAATCATTGCCTGAATAGAGAGAAGAGAGAGACAAGCATAGATGTTGCAATCAAAGCACCGGAAACTGACAGAGAGAATGCGGCTCCGGCGTCCGGTGACGGCGCCGGTGACATCGCAGTCTCCTGTGCGGAGGAAGCAACAGCAGAAAGGAGGACGGCGAGAAGCAAGACTTGGATTGTAATGCTAATTTGAGCCATCTCTGATCAGAAAATGGAAGTTTGGTTAAGTCAAGCAAACCGTGTTGTGCTAAAATAGAAATTTGCTGTGAATTGGTGAGAAACGGATTGTAAGGGTTGATTTATATAGGAGTGGAGTGAGGGGTTTGTAGGGCCCACGGATGAGGTGTGACAGATTGAAATGTGGCGGAGACGTAGCTATGAACCGCACCAAATGTGAGATATGGCTGAGCAATTCCTTTTGGTCTATAACTTAGTGGTACTCATCATTTTCTTCTTCTTCTAAAATTTGTTAAAATTACTCTTATTTTATTTGAAAATAAATTAATTTTGCGTTAAATTATTAGTTTAAGATCACTTCACCGTTAGGAAAGAGTTTTGCCATTAAGATCTAATGGAGTTTGTTTGACTCAAAAGTTACCGGTTACGTAATGAATGCAAAATAATATACATAGGTTGAGGGCCAATCATAGCAAGTCGTAATAAATCGAGAACCAAATAAAGGAAATGATAATTAAGAGTAGTTCTTCTAGTAGCCAAAAATATGGATGATCTTTATTGATGATACTAGGGTGGTCTGCCTCCCCATAGGGAAGTTCAGAACCTTACAATCACATTTTATTTTGATCTTCCATTATCTTTGGGATATTCTATTCTCTCTCCTTTTTTCTCTGTTTTTAGAGTCCCCATAGGAAAGGAGAGGAACCTTTTGCCCGTTTCTCCTCTTGATATTTATAGATAAAAAGTATGCCCGCCGACTATTAGTGAGAGGGCTCACGTTAAGTGACTGCCTCTGACAAAAATAAATAGGCCATAACCTTACTGATCATCTTAAGCGGGCATTTAAACGACGTTAATTAAGAGAGGTCGTGCCATTTATTAACTTTGCTTATTGTCGATTATTATATGGTCGAACTCCGACCCATATATAGCTTTAATTTGAAAGTATTTTCAAATTATCGTAAAATAATGAAGGGCAAATTTAAATATTTTTTCTCGAAGAATTTAGATACCTAGAATTTATTTATTTATGCTAAAGTTTTATTACTTGCAAAGCGACAATGCTAACAACAAATAGGCGAATGAACTAAGAATATAGATAGATAAAGTAAAAGCATAGTTTAATATTTTAGTTTTTGCTTTATTCAAAGTTAAATATTACCGACCATAACATGGATGGGCCAACAACCCTTCTAGAATGGCATCATCATAACCAGGTCAATTTACACGATTTTGAGTTGGACTTCATGGCCTATTCCCCAACTCATGGCTCCTTTCTCTTTATTTTTCCCACATAATTAACAAGTAAGATATTCTTAAGCCCCGTTTGGTCATGAGTTATACCAAAATAAATTTAAGATTTATTTTTAAAATTCGGGCTTCGCCATAAATTTTGCCCGTATTTTGGCCAAATCCCAAATCGCAAATTTCAAATCCCAAAATCAGCTATTGAGCTGAATTTGGGCCAAAATCCCAAAATTTGAAAATTATATACATGTTTTTCCAAAATAAAGTTGAAAAATATGTTTTGCAAACGTATATCCAAACTCTTCAAATCAAAATTCACCCAAAACAGATTTTTAAAAATATATTTGGAATCTATGGCCAAACGCTAGCTTAATTTCATTATGCGAAAACCCCGGTCTCATTTTATGCCGCACATAAGTTGGGACAAAAGAAGTATGGTATACCGTAGTAGTATGTGGAAATTTTGAGTTCGACTCTTACCACAATCTATCAAACAAAATATTTATTTTCACACGGTTAGCCAAAGAAAGACTCGTACTTTAGAGGTCGTGTTGCCTAAGTAAATGAATAAAAGAGTCGAAGGACGCGTAAGATAATATGTGCAGCGAGTAAACTTATGAAATGCAGATAATTTCCCCCCTAGAGTAATGTCTCGGTTTCCAGCCCCAGCAGCGAGGTAGTGCTAATATAATGGGTTCAATTGATTCGATATCGTGTACAATTTATAGGTAAAAACTTATTAAATTTGTAATAAATAGTATATATGAACCTATTAATTTAAATATAGTTTATCTATTGCTAAAAAATTTAAATATTGAACAGATGTTCAATTCATATCCTAAAGGATCAACTCATATCCACAAGAGTTCAATTCATATCCTAAAATTTTAATTTATAAACTAAAAGTCTAATTCATATCCTAAAGGTTCAATTCAAGGTTCAACTCATATCCACAAAAGTTTAATTCATATCCTAAAATTTCAATTTATAAACTAAAAGTCCAATTCATATCCTAAAGGTACAATTCATATACTAAAGGTTCGATTAATATTCTAAAAGATCAACTCATATCGACAAAAGTTCAATTCATATCCTAAAAGTTCAATTAATACACAAAAATTCCAATTCATATCCTAAAAGGTTTAACTCATATCCACAAAAGTTCAATTCATATTCTAAAATTTAAATTTATAAACTAAAATTCCAATACATAAATTAAACGTCTAATTCATATCCTAAAGATTCAATTCATATCCTATAGGTTCAACTCATATCCTAAAGGTTCAACTCACATCCACAAAAATTCAATTCATATCCTAAAATTTTAATTTATAAACTAAAATTCCAATACATAAACTAAAAGTCCAATTCATATCCTAAAGGTTCAACTCTGTCACGATCAGAATTTTCCACCATTGGGAGTCGTGATGGCGCCTACTAATGTGAGCTAGGCAAGCCAAACCTTCAGTTCAATTACTTCATTAATAGATTATTTCTTTTTCACAATTATAAAGTGAATACATGATAACAACGGAAATTTAAATTCAAGCGGAAGACAACAATAAAATATATGAAAACTATATCAAATACAAATACTTAATCCTTAAAATCTGGTGTCACAATACCACAGACGGTCTAAGATTTACTACATACAAAGTCTGAAGAAATAATAATACATTATTTCGGAGTATAAGGGAAATGAAACAAGAATAGTGGGTAGAGGATGACGACAATGCCTGCGGACGCCTGCAGGACTACATCGGGTCACCTAATGAGCAAGAATCAGCAATCCCACTGCGGTCCGAAATCTACAACACTGGGTCTACACAAAAAAAATGTAGAGTGTAGTATCAATGCAACCGACCCCATGTGCTGGTAAGTGCCTAGCCTAAACTCGGCGAAGGAGTGACAAGGCTAGGAACAGACTATCAAATAAACCTGTACAGTTATAAAATATACAACAAAAAGTAAAGCAGGTATAAACAAGGAAGGATGAGAGGGGGAAAACATGCTGCGGAGAAATAACAAATAGTAACAGAAGAGCAACAAATAAATATGAGGATCACCACAGTTTAATTGAATATAGGAAGGGGAAATCATGCTGCAGGGTACAACAAGTATCAATAGGAAGCCAACAATTTAGTGTAGAGAAACCGTAACACAATGATCAATAAAATTTAGGAAATCAAGGACAAGTGCACGGCATCACCCTTCGTGCTTTTATTCTCTCTCACCAAAATAATACACGGTATCACCCTTCATGCTTTAACACTCTCTCACCAAAATAATAAACGGCATCACCCTTCATGCTTTACGCTCTTCCTAACCCAAACAACAATCTCAAGGCAACTAGGGTAATGGAATCTGCAACCTTGAAATAACATCAAGTATCAACAGAAAAAAACGTAAAGGACAATGTAACTTAACTATCAGCAAGAATCAGGGAAATCAAGGACAAGTGCACGACATCACCCTTCATACTTTTACTCTCGTCCTTACCATAAGAATCAATATAATAGGCACATAATGGTACATCGTACGGCACGACATGACCCTTCGTGCTTTACACTCTTTCCTCACCGTGAAATCAATTAATAGGCACAGAATGATACATCGTTCGGCACGGCACCACCCTTCATACTTTATACTCTTTGCTTACCATGAAATTAATATAATAGGTACGGAATGGTACTTCATGCGGTACGGCATCACCCTTCGTGCTTCATACTCTTTCATTATAGAACAAACAATACACGACATCACCGTGCGTGATTTACGCTCTTCCTCACCCAAACAACAATCACAAATAATACGGCAAGGAAATAAAGAAAATTTGCAACTAGAATCCCGGCAAGGGAGCAACAAGTCAACAATTAAATCCCGGCAAGGGAACAACATCAACAACATCCACATCCCGGCAAGAGAGATAATAAATAAACCAAAAATAGCCCGGCAAGGGTGACAACTTAATAATCTCTTCTCTTTCTCACTTTTAATTCACTATTCACTTCATAACTCGAGCAAATGCTCTAGAGGTTCAATTATCACTTTTACCTTCACAGTTCATTTTACAACTCGAGCCAATGGTCTAAAAGTTCAATTGTCACTTATACTTTCAAAATTCGTTATATAATATGAGCAACCGCTCCTCAAAGTTCATAGGTCACAATTCTTTCCACAAACATTATACAACAATTAGTAACCATCACCAAGACATGAAGATACAACGAAGTCATGATAATCACAATATGAAGACTCACGGGCATGTTAGACACCAACGTATAAATACTCGTCACCATGCCAATATGTCATACTCAACAATTACTACATAACAAATAAGACTCAACTCTTAATCCTCAAGCTAAGGTTATATCAAACACTTATCTCAAACTTCCACAGCCAACTCAATCCCCAATTACCGCTTTTCCTTTCGAATTCGGCTCCAAATCAATTGTATCTATACATAAATGACTTCATAACATCAATAATGCTAAACAATTCGAATCCAATGCCTAATTGTAGCTTTCCAATCATTCTTCCAAAAAACCCAAAAATCGACCATGGGCTCGCTTGATCAAAATATGAGGTTCAGACCAAAATCAAATCCCCCCATTCACCCATTGAGCCCAAATATAATTATTTTCAAAATTCGATCCCAAAATGAGGTATAAATTACCATTAATCAAAAAGCCCTAGTTCTACCCAAATTCCTAATTTTCTACCCCTAATTACATGTTTTAGGCCTAGAAAGTCAATAAATGTTTGATGAAAATGGAATGAAACGAGTTAACAATTACTTACCCAAGAAGTTTTGGTGAAAACATGCTTCAAGAATCGCCTAGGAGCTTTAGAGAATAAGAAGTTTTGTAAAATTTTGAGAAATCCCGTAAGTGTTCTATTTTGGATTTTTAAAAATCACTCGGTGATGTCCACTTTGCGTTCGCGATGGATTTCAAGAGTTATATATCAATCTGAATCAAGTACGCACGATAAGGATTCCAAGAATGGGAAGTTTTCCTAAAGGTTCTGCAGCCTATCGAGGATAAATACAGATGTCTCCGTACCGATCCACAAGACTCTACTAACTGGCTCATGACTCATGAGGCCCAGTAACCTAGGCTCTGATACCAACTTGTCACGGCCCCAATCTCGGTCATGATGGTGCCCAACACAATTGCTAGGCAAGCCTGACTATTTAACACCCTCAACCCGAGCGTGAAGCTCATTTCCAGTTAGGTAAATATTTATAACAGATAATAAGGCTAAATGATTCAACTGATAGATAGAAACAACGCTGAAAATCATGATAACACCAATAAAACTCTCAAAGACCTGAGGTCATGTGTCTAGTGCCTCTAATAACACGGAGTAACAAATTCTCAATAATACATATGTTCTAATATGCGGAAATGATAAAAGAGATAGGGGAGGAGTCGGGTCCTGCAGACGTTAAACAGCTACCTCAACAACTCCTGAGAAGCTTTGAAAGCAGCAAATAGCTCAACTATGCTCCCGAGACACCTGAATCTGCACACATGGTGCATGGAGTAAAGTGAGTACTTCCAACTCAGTGGTAATAGACATATATAATGGCTGACAATAAGAAATCCTGAAATATAACAATGCAAAGCTATAACCAATAATTCTACACATTTAACGCTGGAACAACAAACAAGTTATGACAGATAAAACAGACAGATATCGATGCATGAATGCAATCAATATGCATGACCGTTGCGGCGCACAACCCGATCATTTTGGGTACCCGCGCTCACTGTGGGGGTTCAGACTCCGGAGGGGCTCCTACAGCCCAAGCGCATTTGCGGCGTGCAGCCCGATCTACAATCAGTCCAGTTATATGCATGCAAGCCACACGGGCACAGTAAATTTCATCCTTTTCAGTTCCAATTATCAGGAATTATAGATTAAGTGTTTAAAACCTTAGAAGTTTACTGATCATTTCGAGACAGTGTTTAACTCTCGACTAATATCATAAAAACATGCTAAACATCATGGAAACAGTGATAATAATCCCTAAGGGATCAAAATAATCGGCATACAGCCCAAATATACTCATAACCATCCAAGTAGGAGGTTTACCAACCAATTTCTAACCAATGAGATAGTATGAACATCACTCACACAGACTAAGCCATAGTCCCCGATCCCAAATGACCCCGCACTCACCGGGTACAAATATCTAAATTTGATATTTTTAGATACTTTTTCAGACCAGAGTACGTGTCCCGCCTCAATATAGCATCACAGTGTGATATACCTTGGTTTGAAACCCTCAGGTCATCATCTACATCTATTACTCATCTCAAACCGGCCACAAGACTAGTTTGCTAAGCCTTTTCCTCTTGAATCAACCTCCTCGCGCACCGAACCTGGTCAAAACCACAAGGAATATGTTATAATAAGCTAATGGAACATAACCTGATTGAAAGAACTCAAAAAACGCCAAAAAATACGAAGTTGGCAAAACCCGAGCCCCGGGCCTACTTCTCAGAAAATTATGAAATTTATATCACCGAATTCCTCGTCTCGCTATGAGTCTGTACATATAAAATTCATCAAAATTGGAGTCCAAATGCTCCCTCAAATCCCAATTTCTCATTTAAAAACCCAAGCCCTAGTTCTTCAATTTTTCACCCAATTTTTCCAAGAATTAAAGGTTGATTCATCAATAAAATAGTGTTTCTAGGTCACGAGGCTTACCTTCAATCAATTCTCAGTCAAAACCCTCTAAAAATCCCACCAATAGCTCTCAAGCTCGCCCAACAATGGAGGAAAAAGGTTGTAAGAACACCTATTTTAAATTTGTGAGAGCTACTGTTTTCAAAATAAGTACAATGTGGGCTAGGTTGGGTAAAACTTAAAAACATGGACCCTTTTTTTATTATGGTGTGAAGTCTTGTGTATTTTTTTATAATTCTTTCATTAATCAACAACTTAAATCCTAAATATTCAAACAGAACATACAACGCAATGCATGAAACTTTTGGTATTTTCTCATAATTTTAATATATTAAATATGCAACTAAACGGAGACAACATTTAATAAGAAATTATAAAAAAATCTATAAAGATTAAAATAATTAGAGGTTTTTTTTTGAATTTTGTAGGAGTATTTTTAATCAGACTAAAATTACATGCTCACGCGAAACACCATATGGAAAATAAAAAAGAAATTATCTACCGTCCGCGTAAACTAAGAAAACAAAACATCAAAGTAATTTATATAGGTGGATAAGAGCATATAGTGTTCTAGTCTCTAATTTGAAATGTTTGGTCCATGGTTTTAATCATATATTTTACTATAACATGGATAGGCCAACCACTGCTCCAGTATACCCGTCTTTTGAGTTACATTTTAACTTGTACCTGCTTAGCAGAATAAATTGCAAGCTTACCTATTTTTTCGCTCAACTTTAATATACGGGCCTGAAATAGCAAAGGCAATCACGCAAACTTCAGCATTCTAGTAGACAGACCTGAAATAACAAAAAAAATGCTGAACCAAGTGCGCTGAAGTTTTTGTAATTTTTGAACTTAAGCATTCTAGTGCTGAAGTTTTGTTCTCTATTTGCTGAAATTTTTATTTGTAATTGTTGAACTTAAGCATTCTAGTTTTGTCATAAAGCTTTTTCAAAAACTTCAGTAAAAGATGCTGAAGTTATTTAGTTCATTCGTAAAAACTTCAGCACTAAAGCTGAAATTTTTTTTGTCCTGGATTCATTAGTTTTATCATAACACTTTTGCAAAAAATTCAGTAGAAGATGTTAAAGTTATTTAGTCCATTTATAAAAGCTTCAGCACTAAATAAGCCGAAGTTTTTTTTGTCCAGGATTCATTTGTTTTGTGATAAAGCTTTTTATAAATCTTCAGCAGAAGATGCTGAAGTTATTTAGTTCATTCGTAAAATTTCAGCACTATATAAGTTAAGTTTTTGCAAAAGCTTTCTAACATACTAGATAAATAATTACCTCATTCTTTCATAGTGTATTGCTACTATAAAATTATCAGATTGCCAACAGTCTCTAAATCATAAATTTTGAAAATAATAAAATTGAAAAGAACAGAATTATCATGAAAAGAATCACTAAGTGTGACCTTAAACTTCCCGTACGTGGAAATATTCATAAATTATTGTCTACTAACGTACGTAATTATTTATAATTTATTTTTAAATAATCTAATAAACATACTTATGGCAATGATCCAATGGATAGAAGTTTCATAGATGTACCAACAACAGTAGAAGAAAGAAAAAGAAGAAGAAGAAGAAGAAAACGGAGAAGAAGGAGGAGAAGAAAGGAGATGAAGTTGTTTAAAAAGAGGATAAAAATTAAAACTTTTTTTAAAAAAAAAGTATAAGTTAAATAGAAGCGACCAAATAAATCGTCCAGTACAATTTTTACTCCAGCATCTTACCATGTGGCTAATCATATCGGCCGCCGTCCATAATCTGGCCTAGTTTTTAGCATTATTTGAGCCGGATACAACCTACTAATATACTATCGTGTTCATTTACATTCACTATTTCGATGTTATGTATTTGTATATTTGCAAAATTTTATTAAAATTATAACCAATAATTTGTATGAATTATAATTTTAAATATTATCGGTTTAATATTAAAAACATGATTGAACCCATAAAATCAATTTTAAATTCCTAACAATGGTCCTTTTGGTCACACTCACCACCATATAACCCAGTCAACTTACACGCCAATTAGTTTCTTATTCTTCCAAGTGGCTATTACCAAAAACCAAGTTCCTTTCTCATACATTACCTATAAATTTCAGGCATTTTCACCTTAACTTCACCACTGCAATCCAAGTGCTCAAGTTGCTTTCTCAATTGCAATATCATCACACCTCTAACTCTAAGGAATTTTAAGTACTTATAACTTTTTCTGCATCGTATCGAAATGGTGCAAGTTAACATTGTTAAAGCTTTTGTGCTCACCCTTATTGTTGCTGCAGTTGCTGCCTCATCACAGTAAGTTGCAATGGCTCCGGCGCCACCACCCGATGCTGGAGCAGGGTCCTCTTTGCCTGTTTCTGGTACTTTGATTGGCACCTCTTTGCTTTTTCCCCTTGTTGCATTTTACATGCGCACTGATTTTACTATGGCTTCAATAAGAAAGAGCGATATTAATATGTTGTGCTGAATATAGTACTGAAATGTTTGTTGATTTTTGTTTAACCAAAAATAGATTTCTGAGTTAAAGTCAATATCTAGAAAAAATCGGGTTACTGAGATAACCAAGATTTACTTCGAGTTTGGAACGAGCATTAAGAGATTAACGGTACTTCTTTATCTTTTGAGTTGTTCTACCGGATCAATCGCTCAAGATCTTTGGTCTTTATCCGAATCCGATGAAAAAATGGGATCACTTCTTATGGACTCGTTGAGAATTATTCTGACCTAGTTCATGGCCTATTAGAAGTAGAAGGCGCTCCGGTGGGATCTTCACGGACTGAAAAAGATTGCAGTCAGTTTGATAATGATCGAGTGACACTGATTCTTCGGCCCGAAACCGAGGAATCCCTTAGATATGATGCAAAACTGCTCTTGTTCTATCCTTAATAAGAGATTTCTCTAAGAAAAAAATGAATCGAAGTTTGAAAAAGGGGAGAGAGAAGGAGCCCTTGACCCGCAGGAGGATTTATTTAGTCACATAGTTTGGGCTCCTAGAATATGGTGCCCTTGGGACTTTATTTGATTGTATCAAAAGGCCCAATGAATTGGAATTTCTCTATTGGTCCGGGTCATTTCGGGGCAAGCAGATCATTTATGATGAAGAGGCTGAGCTTCAAGAGAATGATTCAGAGTTATTGCAGAATAAAACCATACAGTACCAGACACGAGATAGATCTTCCAAGGAACAAGTCCTTTTTCGAATAAGCCAATTTATTTGGGACCCTGGTGATCCACTCTTTTTCCTATTCAAAGAGGAGCCCTAGCTTTGTGTTTTCACATTGAAAATTATTTGCAGATGAAGAGATGTCAAAGGGGCTTCTTACTCCCCAAACAGAGCCTCCTACATCTATATATAAATGCTGATTTATCAAGAATATGCAAGAAATGCACTTCAAATTGTTGATTAATCGTAAGAGATGGCTTAGAACCAACAGTTCATTATCTAATGGATCTTTTCGTTCTAATGCTCTATCCGAGGGTTATCAGTATTTATCAAATATGTTCCTATCTAACAGAACGCTATTGGATCAAATGACAAAGATATTATTAAGACAAAGATGACTTTTTTAGGATGAAATAAAAATTAGATTCAGGTAACAGGAGAAAGATTTTCCATTCCTTAGCCAGAAAGATATGTGGCCATGAAAAAGGGATTAAGTGGAACATAATTGACTTGGTGGTAGAGTCGTGAAAATGCTTGTTTCTTCCATATTTTGAACCTTAGCTCCTTTCCCAACAATTTTGGAAAAATAGATTAAAGAATGGAAGTGATTGACAAAAAAAAAAAAAGACCCAATAAACACTCCCAAAACTTAATGCTTAAAGCTTGGAGAATAAAGCAAAGAATAATTACGTGGAATATAATAATAATCGTTACTTGCCATTACAAATGAGATTTATGTCCTTATATAGGAGCATACAATTATCAGGGTTCTTACACTCTATTTGGGCTCACTAATGGTAATATTTGGTATTGATTGCTTGTTACCAAATGTAATCGTAACCGATACATTTATGACTAAAGACTCTTTGTAACTGTACCAATTTCCCTTCCTTATTTACATCAGGTTCACGTATCTTTTCTTCTTTGTAGCCTTCATTCATTTTGCTCATGTTTCTCCTTTAACAACTATTAGGTTCGATTTTGTCCTCAATGTAACCCCGTGGGTGTTTCTTCCGTGCCTTTTCTGCATTCTTTAATTCGTCTAATTAAGAATGCCACTTGTCCCTACCGATGATTCACATGTCATGCCGCGTCAGCTTGTTGATAGTTCACGCGTCATTTTTTTTTCCACCAATAAAGATAGTTCCCCACTTTTTGATATTTTCAATTGAAATTTAAAAAGTGGTAAGTTTTTATGGCGGGAGTTCTTTGCCGCCATTTCTGGAATATAATTATGCCTCCTTAAGAATTGATGCGGCGTATGTCACAATCATTTAATGCCCATGCCACTTGACTTCTTATGATTCGATCTACAGTTTCTCAATGCTTTTTTATGATTTTTCTTGCGGCTGGATCAGTTACAAAGTGACGATTCCATTATGGCGAGTCATAATCAGGGGCGGACCTACGCTTAGGGGTGGGGGCACGAGCACCCGTTGGCCTTGGTAAAAATATTATATATATATATATTCTATATATATAAGTTAATACAAGAAGGACCCCTATAAATATATTACGCTGCACCCTCAGTCACAAAAGTTGGATAGAAGAGTTGGTTTGTGGAATATCTGTCTTCTTCAAGGCTCAAGTTCGAATCTCAAGTTCAATAACAAAAATAATATTTTTGATTGGGTCTCATTTGGTAATTTCAAAGGCCTACTAGTAACATTTGCTCTCTCTTTTAGAGAATTTCAACATGCATACTATCGTGTATTTGATTTAGTTTTTTTCAATGGACCCACCCTTTTACTTTTAGTTAAATCCCTACATCAAAAGCTTCTTTTACAATTATCTTTTTCCACACAAAAAATTTCTTCCTTAATTTTCAAAGCTCATATATATGCAACCACTAGTGTCTAGTTATTAGTCCGCCTAAAGCCATTGAGTAATATTGTTAAGGTATTGTTACAGTGCACTCGGTACCTTTAAATTCTGGGTCCGCCTCTGGTCATAATGACCACTTTTAATGACGGTGGTATCTCCTTATGAGACTTCATTCTTTTTTATTTCTTGAAACCTTCTTACTTCTTTATTCATTACCTAAGTACTTCTTCGTATCTCGGTACCTTTCTTCTGGAAACTTACCATTTTCCGAATTTCCTTTGTTAAGCAAATTTCACGTAATTGCCCCCCCCCCACCCCACCCCAACCAACACAATGTACCATCCGCGTAACCAACTAAAGATCCAAAATATAATTGGCTAAAAGCAGAAAAGAAAGAAAAATAGTGTACCGAGTCTCTAATTAAAAGTCATTGGTTCATGGCCTAAATATTACGTACTTAACCAAGATTTGACTATTGTTGACATTACCAACCATAACATATATGGATAGGCCAACCACTGCTGCATCACACCATGTGGCAGATTCTTACAGGCGCCGAACATGAGCTGGTCAAATTATTATTAGCGCCACATCTTATACTAATAATGATCCTTTTTCGTCACCGTAATCTAATTCCAGGTCAATTTACACGGCATTTGAGTTGGTCGTCTTCAAACTTAATTACTTCTCATTCATTACCTATATATATATATATGAAAGACTTCTTATCTTAAACTTCACTACTTCAATCCAAGTGCTCAAGTTGCCTTTTAGAACTCCATCAGCTCCTGAAAGAAATTAGAGTACTTATTCTTTCTTCAATTTTATAGGAATGGCACAAGTTAACATTGTCAAGACATTCGTGCTCGCGATCATGGTCGCTGCCATCGCAGCTTCGGCGCAGGAAGTTGGTATGCCACCAGCGCCATCGCCCGATGCTGGAGCTGGTTTTTCTTTACCGATTTCTGGTGCTTTGATAGGAACCTCTATGCTTTTCTCCCTCGTTGGTTTCTTCATGCAGTGATTCTAATATTGGTGGCCCTTCTGTATTTTAAAAAGAATTTATTGTATAATGTACTGAATATGGTCCCTGGATATTGTACTTAAGTATTTATTAATTTTGGTTATTATCAAATAAAGTTTCTATTATCATTACTTTTCTTATTTATTTTGATTTCTTAAATGGAGTATAGTGTGGCTCGGTTACAATTTTATGATTTACTTGACTCAAATGAGGCTTTATGGTCAAAATCATTTTGTTTATCGAAGTTTAGTTTATATGTTAATTAAATTTTTATTTCAAGTTTGGAATATAAGATTGTCTCATCTTTAAGAATTTTCAACAATTTATAGGAATTAAACTTCGATAAACACTGTATAGCCCTTAAAACGCTTAATATTACAAAAGAGTATCCATCGGGGGTACATATTAGCGTTTTATGGACGTCCTTGCATTTGCCAATCCTCGTAATAAAGCCATGACTGTGATTGAATTTGGTTTATATCCTTGTTTTGATAGGCTAAGCAATTGAATTTATATTTTAGGCTCATAAACAATTGAGTTATATAGATCAACCACAAGGTTTTCAAGTAAAGTTAAAGAAACATGTGATGTGCAAATTGAAAATTAGTTTTTATAGGCTGAAACAAGTTTTAAGAAGATGATACAAAACGTTTGACTCATTCATGAAAAATCCTACATATATAAAAAGACTTTTTCAAATCCATATGTGTACTATAAGAAATTTTCTCACACTAACTTTATCATCTTGTTGTTATATCTGTTTGACATACTGATTGTTGGATAAGATAATAAGTTGATTGCTAAGGCGAATGAATATTTATCCAAGTCATTTGAAATGAAAGACTTGGGTTCGGCACGGTAAATTTTAAAATAGAATTGTCCGAGATAGGAGAAATAGAAGGTTGCTGTTTTCATAAAAGAAGTACATTGAACGTGTGCTTCAATTCTTCAACTTTTCGAATACTGAACAAGATACCACTCCTATTCCTGGTCATATGAATTTGAGTGAAATAATATGTCCTACAACAAAGGAAGATCAAGAAAGCATGGCTAAAATTCCATATTCCTCTGCCTTCAGGAGATTAATGTATGCAATGGTATGTACCCAAAGACCTAATATTGTTTATGATATCGGTATTATATCATGTTTCTTGATAATCCTGATAAAGAACATTGAGAAGTTGTAAAGTGGATGTATATTCTCACGACCCGAAATTCCTATTTCAGGACCGTGATAGCACCTAACCTTTTACTTGCTAGGCAAGCCAACGTCAGAGGATCTTTAAGCCAATTTTAATAGATTTTAATAAGTAAAGTCAATTAAACAAAAATGAAACTAAAACTAGGTGCAGAATAATACAACAACCAATAATCTTTAGTACAACCCGAATTTGGAGTCACAATTCATGAGCTTCTAGAATTACTAAAAATAGAGTCTGAAATAAGAACAACTGTCTCAAATGAAAAGTGCACAAAATAAGGAAAAATGGAAAGGGGCGTCAAGGTCTGCAGTAAATCTACCTCGAGTCTCCAAGTCAACTGATTTAAGATAATGCACCTCACGGGCAACCGGGACCAATATGAAAATTTGTACAAGAAATGCAGAGTGTAATATTAGTATAATTGACCTCATGTACTCTGTAAGTGTCGAGTCTAACCTCGACGAAGTAATGACGAGGCTATGACAAGACACTTGGGTAAATAACCTCTACAAATAATAATATACGCACAAGATAAAAACAAATAAAGGCTAAACATGTGTTATTACGTGTGGACATGTGAAAGGGGTACAAGATACGATAAATACAGTTGTGAATGATAACCAGAATAGTCAATATGCCTTTAATCAGTAAAATGAATAACCACAACGAATAATATTGTACGGCATTAGTCTAGCTCGAGCTTATATGCTCACATGCGTTGTTGTTGCATAGGTAGGTGCACGAGGTGTTAAACAATTATTTTTGACAACTCTAGAGCAGTTCTTGGCACGTTCGAGGACGAATTAATGTTTAAGTGGGGGAGAATGTAATGACTCGATTAGTTTTTTTGAGCTCTAGCGTGTCATTCGATGATTTGAGGTCTCAAGTAGCTTCACTTTATATTTTATGACTTGTACATATAGTCAGAATTGAATTTAGAGATAATTTAGCTAGAAAATTCTAAATTTGAAATATTTAAGGTGGAAGAGTTGACTAAGGTTTGACTTTTGAGTAAACGACTTCAAAATAATCTTTTGAAGATTCCTATAGGTTCATATGATGATTTCATACTTGCGTGTATGTTCAGGTTGAGTATCAGGTTGTCTTGGAGATGTCGTCGCCTAATATGTAAAATTGGCATTTTAAAGGTTTTAGAATTTTTTAAGTTTGGTTTAAAGTGGACTTTGGTGTTATCGATGTCCGTTTGGAGTTCTGAGTCTTTGATAGGTTTGTATCATAATTTTTAACTTGCACACAAAATTAGCGTCATTCCGGGATGTTTAAATATAATTCTAACGCTTCAGTGAAGTTTAAAGGAAGGTTTCGAATGTCGATTCATAGTTTAGATGATTTTGCTGTTATTTGAGACCTCGAGTGGTCCGTGTTCTGTTATAGAACTAGTTGGTTTGATTGGACGGGATCTCGGGGCCCCCAGTTGTGTTTCGTAGCTGTTTCACACCAAGTTGGGATGATTTGCGGTTGCTAGTTGCTTGTGTCTGGTTTTGATTTTCGCGAACGCGAAGGAATTCACTCGTTCACGAAGGAGGATTTTTAGGCTGATGGGTTTTTTCTTATACCTAACGTGACACAGTGGTTGCGAACGAGGAGATAAAGATGAGTCAATCTTCGCGAATGCGACGTGGAGGTCCTAAACGCGTAGAAGAATAAGGGAGCTGCGCCTGAAGCAGTTAAAAAATCGCGAACACGAACGCGAAGGGAATGGGGTCTGAAGGTTTATGGAATGCGATGATTAGGCCGTAAACGCGTAGAGGAAAATTATGGAGGCTATTGTTTTAGCCTTTGCGAACGCGAACGAGCTTCCGCAAAGCGATGAAGGACTAGCATGTACAGAATGGTGGTAACCCATTTCACTCAATTTTCACTTGGTTGGGCGATTTTCGAGGTTCTTGAAAAGGATATTTTTTTCATCTATTGTGAGTAATGCATTCCCACCTATTGTGAGCTAAATATATGATATATTAATTTATAGATGAAGATTTCTAAAAATTGTGAGATTTTGAAAAAACCCAAGAATTTGGTATTTTGTCTGAATTTTAACCGCGAAATTGGACATGGAATTGAGAATATATAACATATTTGAGTTCATAATATTATGGTTAAAGTTTATTTTTGAATATTTTCAGAATCTGAGCACGTGGGCCCGAGAGTTGACTTTATGGACTTTTTGATCACAGCTGGGAAATGTTGTAAATTAATTAATTATGACGTTGGGATATGTTTTTTTTTTCATTTTCATAATTGTTTGACTAGTTTGAATCAATGGGCATTTGGTTTGAGAATTTGAGAGGTGTTGGAGCTGGTTATGGAACTTCAGAGCTAAGTAAGTCTCGTGTCTAACCTTGTAAGTGAAAAAACTACCCCAGATGATGTGATTATTACGTGCTACTAGTTGTGGGTGTTATGTACACACGAGATGACGAGAGTCCCTACATAGTTAAAGCATGTTTAGGTCCGGGTAGACTAAGAACTTTATCATGTAATATTTGAATTATTTGAACTTATTTTACTGGCTTAATCAATCAAATTTATAAATTATAAATGATTTAGAAATACATGTAAATATATTAGGCCGAACCTTAACACCTTGAGTTGTTGGCAAATTATTTGAGAAATAGTAAAGGTTACATTCGATTTATACTCATGTACTGTATTGTAAGCACTTGTCTCGTATATTGTCACGACCCAAAAATCCCTCCGAATGAGCCGTGATGGCACCTAGTCTTCAAACTAGGTAAGCCTAACATAAACCGAAATAACATTGATACTTATTAACCTCAACTGAAATTTCTCTAAACGATTTACAATTCCCAAAACCGGTAGTACAAGTCACAAGCCTTTCTAAGAGTAGTTATACAATATAATTACATCACTGTTCTGAAACAAAAGGAACAAATGGAAATAAGTACAATTGAAGGTGACTTTGAGGACTGCGAACTCTATAGCAGGTTTACCTTGAGTCTCCACCGCAATGAATAACTACCATCGATCAAATACCTGAATCTGTACACAAAAATGTACAGAAGTGTAGTATCAGCACAATCGACCCCATGTGCTGGTAAGTGTCTAGCCTACCCCGGCAAAGTAGTGACGAGGCTAGGACCAGACACTCACATAAACCTGTGCAGTTTATAGCGTACAAAAAAATAGGAAGCAAATAACAATAATGGCATCAATGATCTACCACAGATATAAATAGCTGGCAACAATGATCTACCAGAGATATAAATAGTTGGCAACAAGAACACCACAAATATTTCTCAGCAAATAATAAATACAAGTGCAATCAATTAATCGAGTCTTTCAAGGATAAATATTTTTGCCTATAAATCCTCCAAGTAATAATCTCTAGAATAATATGCTTCCAATAAATATGTTTCGAATATATTTCCTTCAAATAAGTATCTTTCGAATATAATTCTTTTGAGTAAAGGTCACCTTGTGACGCCTCATTTCAAAATCATAATAATATAGGTCTCGACCCACTTTCATATTTTTACGGCATCTCGTGCCCATATTTATATCACAACCGCACGGACAACTCACGTGCAATTAAATAAAATTATAATATTTTCCCTGGCACCTTGTGCCAACATATTTCTATTTCACATTGCACATCAATATTCTCTTGTTGCTCATTTCACAGGGTCCATGACCCAATACAATTAAGAATGTTCGACGAGCCTCACTTACTTAACATAAAGTATAGAACAACTTCCATCCCAATTAGTAAATCAACAAGAAAAGATGAAGTTATTTTTAGTAATCATTTGATAAAGAAAATACCATTTTCAATTAAAGTACAATTATTGAAGCTCGAAGTATTGAACTATATATATATATACAACAGCATAAAACATTATCGAACGTTTATAAGGAAAGAATCTGTTCTGAAATAACAGTCAACAACTCACAATATCCGGAGTAATCTGATCAACGGAACAAATCTTACTTTCATGTCTCAATTCATTTTTCATTTCATATCTTGTGGTACGCGTACCACCCGCTCCCAAATGTAACCATAGGCTTTTCATATCTTGTGGTAGGCGTACCACCCGCTCCCAAATATATGAATAGGCTTTTCATATCTTGTGGTAGGCGTACCACCCGCTCCCAAATGTATCAATAGGCTACCGGCAACTATGGCCAATGCCAAGATTCAAATCACTTTGTGGTCGGCGTGCCACACGATCCCAATTCTTTAATATATAAGTGGTCGGCGTGCCACACGATCCCAATTCTTTAATATATAAGTGGTCGGCGTGCCACACGATCCCATTTCTTAATATATAAGTGGTCGGCGTGCCACACGATCCCATTTCTTAATATATAAGTGGTCGGCGTGCCACACGATCCCATTTCTTAATATGTTACCGACAAGAAACCAATAATAATTAATCAACAATATGTATGTATTACGGTGTGAAACCAATAATATTTAATCAACAACATATATATTACCAGTATGAAACCAATAAACTTTAATCAACAATATATATTACCGGTATGAAACCAATAATAACTAATCAACAATATGTATGTATTACCGGTATGAAACCAATAATCTTTAATCAACAACATATATATTATCGGTATGAAACCAATAATCTTTAATCAACAATATATATTACCGGTATGAAACCAATAATAATTAATCAACAATATATTCCCGGCAAAGAAGAACCAGCTATAACCAAACATATGAATTTCTATTTAACACAACTGATACAATTACTCGATCATAACAATTACTTGCTCAACTTCAAATATCTTCAAACAAGTTCTCATAAGCATCAAATAAGAATACGACAATTTAGAAATTTAGGACTCACGGTCATGCTCGACCCCCAATGTATAGATACTCGTCACCATGCCTATACGTCGGACACAACACATAACAAGTAGCAATTATACTCAACTCTTATTCCCTCAAGCTAGGGTAGACCAAACACTTACCTCGCTTTGCTACCAATTCAAAAATACAACATTCCTTTGTCTCGCGAATTCATCCGAAGCTTCAAATCTAGTCACAATAATTTAAAATACTCAACACGAATCGTAGGAACTAATTCCATATGAATTCATACATTTTTCGAATTAAAATTCGAATTTTAGCTCAAAATTACCCGTGGGGCCCATATATCAGAATCTGACGAAACTTGTAAAATCCGACAACCCATTCCGATACGAGTTCAACCATACAAAAATTATCGAATTCCGATGACAACTCGACCTCCAAATCTAAAATTTTCATTTTTGGAAGATTTTGAAAAAAATCTGATTTTTCTCCATAAATTTATGGATTCAAGATGTAAATGAGTATGGAATCATGATCTATAAATGATTTATGATAAAGAACACTTACCCCGTTGTTTTCTCTGAAAATCTCCGGAAAATCGCCTATCCCCGAGCTCCAATTTGGAAGAAATTGAAAAATGAGATTTTGTCCCATTTTCAGAACTTAGTGTTCTGTCCAAAATTATTTTCGGCACTGTTCACCCGTTTTTACTGTTCAAGGTACTGTTCACCGGACTATTCGCAGGTACTATTCACGGGGTACTATTCACTAGTACTATTCACGAGCACTATTCACAGTCACTATTCACAGTGCTGTAAAAAAATACAACAGTTTTCTTCAAGTTAAAATCAATCTGTTAACCTTCCGAAAAAAAAATTATACCGACTGTGCACACAAATCGAGAAATTACTGATAGAGCTTTTCAAGGTATTAAAACACCGAGATGATTGTTTAATTTAAAGATGATTTTTTTTTGGCCATCACAATCTCCACCTCTAAAACAAACGTTCGTCCTCGAACGTACTAAGATTATTCTGAGGTCTCAAATTTAATGTTCCTACTTTTACACATATCCTCGTGGTTGATCCCATATTACCGCATTCGAAATAATTCGGACAATACCATTTCAATTGAGATTACCTCCTTTATCCATATTGTAAACTTGAAGACCAAATTTCTTACAATCCAATCATTTTCAGAAATGTCAGATTTTCACGTGAACACACGTCTCGACTGGCTATAGCAATTCATGCCTATGCACCCTTCAAATACGAGGTATTACATTCTTCCCCACTTAGGGTCATTCGTCCTCAAGTGAGAAGTAGAGTCTGTACTCAAACTCGTAATGTAATTTATTTCTTTCTTTCAACAATCTCAATATCCCAAAATTTTCTAACTCCCAAATTTTTCAGAAATTTTGGCAGAGTTTCCCCTGTAATTGGGCTTATCCACCTGTCAGAGTAACATCAAACAACTCATAATAACACATCCACAACTCAATAAATCACCACAATGTATTTGTCAATAACACCAAGCTCCGTATTACATGTATGACACTATCATAAAGATATTTTGATATGAAACATATCATATGTATGACCATTACCACATCTCTGGTTTTAATAGTTGTACATAATCGATTACAAAATTACCAATTAACTTCATGTTAATAATTCTTGTCTCAAGCTTTCACTTTACTAACAATGTAGCATGAAGACCTCATAATTACTTGGCCAAATTAACAATTCACAATTAACACCACATGGGCACTCACCTTGTAGGCTAAAACTCAATAATTACAATATAATTTTGGCAAATTATGCACATAGATATTCAAACAAAATTTTTCAAATAAGTCTCATAGTCATCTCTCCCTATAAGTGCTATATTATAAATTTTAATTTTACAAAGGGAGAATTTAAACACAAACTTTTCACCACAAGGACCTCCTCTTTATATAACATCCACCGCAGCTTGTAGCCCGGTTTAAATATTTCACATAATATAAAAGTACGAGAATCTTGTCCTCAACTTTGTACACAAGTAATATGCACATTGTGCCAACTGGAATTTTATCCATTTTTTTTCTAAATACTTTTCGTTAAACAAAATCACAACATATAAAGAACCCTCACATCGATAGAGAATATAATTCACGATTGAAATCAATTATTTGGAAATTGCATCGAACTCAATGAAATGATTAACAAAAACTGATTTTTGCCTCACAACTTTTTTTTTGACCAATACATAGTGATAGACATAGCTATCTCCATATAATCTCCTAATAGGAGTATTCACATAAGTAAATTTTCAGAATTACGAAGTTCGCTCATAAGTGGAGCGCAATAGGAGGACTTACCTCGATACTTAGAACGAATCAAGTTAACAAAATTGTTACTTTACAATAATTCGAGACCATACTTGTAACGACACCATCTGGTGTTGCAACCTCAGCCATACCATAGAAAATATATTAACGACTCGGTCTCCACCTCTACGAGTCTCACCTCCACCTCTAACATCCTAACCCCTACCTCTAGTTGGTCATGCAAGTGGAGTAGTAACTGTATGAAGTACGTAGCCTCGGTGCTTTTAACAATTATGCTTCTCCCATGACTAGGACAGTCTTTTTTTTTTCCCATGATGTGCGTAGTACTACCACATTCATAACAATCCATTTAAGGGTTCAACTGTTCATACTTAGTCTATGATAGATAACTGGAATAACCATCATACAAACCTCATGTTGGTGGTGCATTAAAATATGACTGCCTCATGCGAGTATGGTGATTAACTTAAGCACTATGAGTATATTGAATATGTTTCCATGATCCCGCTAATATTAAAATTTAGAATTATTACAGGCGCATGAATATCTCAAGTCTCATGATCATCCCGTTCCATTCTCAGCTCTTTATCATAAACAAGTTTTGGAAAATCTTTCAATACCACATAAATACATCTCATGCCAAAATTGGTATAACACATGATGCCGAAATCTGATAGTTGATAGTGGACTTCCCTCACTTGGTGCGAAATCATAAGACACATTCCCGACGATCCAAAATAGTAACCTTCACCGCTCGTACGATACCAGTCATAAGACACCTCAAGCTATTTACTTGACGATTGTCATTCTCATGATAGTTAAACTCACTTCATCCAGTGTCTTGGCTGCTAGTATGTACTCTTCACTAATTAGAAATCCCATATGAACCACATAGTCTCAAATACGACAATTATTTTTATGTACATCCACCTGTGCTGATTAGGAAACCAATTAAAACTTTTACAGATTGTACTTATCAACCAGATGTCAAGATCTGATGCACCCCCATGCATATAACTGAAAGATCTCTTTGCACTTCCATATCCTTAATTCTGATCGACACATGGTAACAATAATTGAGCAACTCTGGCTCTCTTACAATCCTTTTACGATATCACAAACCATTGATGTAGTGCGCAACTCCATACATAAGTGGATGCAAAATAACATAATATATATGCTTCAAGGTGAATAAATGACGCACGATAAGGAATGAATGAGGTGGAAATTTTTCCTACTAGTTATGTAGCCTCTCGAAGATAAGCACAGACGTCTCCGTACTGATCCGCAAGACTCTACAAAAGTCGCTTATGACTTGTAGCACCTATGAACCTAGAGCTCTGATACCAACTTGTCACGACCCAAAAATCCCTCCGAATGAGCCGTGATGGCACCTAGTCTTCAAACTAGGTAAGCCTAACATAAACCGAAATAACATTGATACTTATTAACCTCAACTGAAATTTCTCTAAACGATTTACAATTCCCAAAACCGGTAGTACAAGTCACAAGCCTTTCTAAGAGTAGTTATACAATATAATTACATCACTGTTCTGAAACAAAAGGAACAAATGGAAATAAGTACAATTGAAGGTGACTTTGAGGACTGCGAACTCTATAGCAGGTTTACCTTGAGTCTCCACCGCAATGAATAACTACCATCGATCAAATACCTGAATCTGTACACAAAAATGTACAGAAGTGTAGTATCAGCACAATCGACCACATGTGCTGGTAAGTGTCTAGCCTACCCCGGTGAAGTAGTGACGAGGCTAGGACCAGACACTCACATAAACCTGTGCAGTTTATAGCGTACAAAATAATAGGAAGCAAATAACAATAATGGCATCAATGATCTACTAGAGATATAAATAGCTGGCAACAATGATCTACCAGAGATATAAATAGTTGGCAACAAGAACACCACAAATATTTCTCAGCAAATAATAAATACAAGTGCAATCAATTAATCGAGTCTTTCAAGGATAAATATTTTTGCCTATAAATCCTCCAAGTAATAATCTCTAGAATAATATGCTTCCAATAAATATGTTTCGAATATATTTCCTTCAAATAAGTATCTTTCGAATATAATTCTTTTGAGTAAAGGTCACCTTGTAACGCCTCATTTCAAAATCATAATAATATAGGTCTCGACCCACTTTCATATTTTTACGGCATGTCGTGCCCATATTTATATCACAACCGCACAGACAACTCACGTGCAATTAAATAAAATTATAATATTTTCCCTTGTACATTGTGCCAACATATTTCTATTTCACATTGCACATCAATATTCTCTTGTTGCTCATTTCACAGGGTCCATGGCCCAATACAATTAAGAATGTTCGACGAGCCTCACTTACTTAACATAAAGTATAGAACAACTTCCATCCCAATTAGTAAATCAACAAGAAAAGCTGAAGTTATTTTTAGTAATCATTTGATAAAGAAAATACCATTTTCAATTAAAGTACAATTATTGAAGCTCGAAGTATTGAACTATATATATATATACAACATCATAAAACGTTATCGAACGTTTATAAGGAAAGAATCTGCTCTGAAATAACAGTCAACAACTCACAATATCCGGAGTAATCTGATCAACGGAACAAATCTTACTTTCATGTCTCAATTCATTTTTCATTTCATATCTTGTGGTACGCGTACCACCCGCTCCCAAACGTAACCATAGGCTTTTCATATCTTGTGGTAGGCGTACCACCCGCTCCCAAATATATGAATAGGCTTTTCATATCTTGTGGTAGGCGTACCACCCGCTCCCAAATGTATCAATAGGCTACCGGCAACTATGGCCAATGCCAAGATTCAAATCACTTTGTGGTCGGCGTGCCACACGATCCCAATTCTTTAATATATAAGTGGTCGGCGTGCCACACGATCCCATTTCTTTAATATATAAGTGGTCGGCGTGCCACACGATCCCATTTCTTAATATATAAGTGGTCGGCGTGCCACACGATCCCATTTCTTAATATATAAGTGGTCGGCGTGCCACACGATCCCATTTCTTAATATGTTACCGGCAAGAAACCAATAATAATTAATCAACAATATGTATGTATTACCGGTGTGAAACCAATAATATTTAATCAACAACATATATATTACCAGTATGAAACCAATAAACTTTAATCAACAATATATATTACCGGTATGAAACCAATAATAATTAATCAACAATATGTATGTATTACCGGTGTGAAACCAATAATCTTTAATGAACAACATATATATTATCGGTATGAAACCAATAATCTTTAATCAACAATATATATTACCGGTATGAAACCAATAATAATTAATCAACAATATATTCCCGGCAAAGAAGAACCATCTATAACCAAACATATGAATTTCTATTTAACACAACTGATACAATTACTCGATCATAACAATTACTTGCTCAGATTCAAATATCTTCAAACAAGTTCTCATAAGCATCAAATAAGAATACGACAATTTAGAAATTTAGGACTCACGGTCATGCTCGACCCCCAATGTATAGATACTCGTCACCATGCCTATACGTCGGACACAACACATAACAAGTAGCAATTATACTCAACTCTTATTCCCTCAAGCTAGGGTAGACCAAACACTTACCTCGCTTTGCTACCAATTCAAAAATACAACATTCCTTTGTCTCGCGAATTCATCCGAAGCTTCAAATCTAGTCACAATAATTTAAAATACTCAACACGAATCGTAGGAACTAATTCCATATGAATTTATACATTTTTCGAATTAAAATTCGAATTTTAGCTCAAAATTACCCGTGGGGCCCATATATCAGAATCTGACGAAACTCGTAAAATCCGACAACCCATTCCGATACGAGTTCAACCATACAAAAATTATCGAATTTCGATGACAACTCGACCTCCAAATCTAAAATTTTCATTTTTGGAAGATTTTGAAAAAAATCTGATTTTTCTCCATAAATTTATGGATTCAAGATGTAAATGAGTATGGAATCATGATCTATAAATGATTTATGATAAAGAACACTTACCCCGTTGTTTTCTCTGAAAATCTCCGGAAAATCGCCTATCCCCGAGCTCCAATTTGGAAGAAATTGAAAAATGAGATTTTGTCCCATTTTCAGAACTTAGTGTTCTGTCCAAAATTATTTTCGGCACTGTTCACCCGTTTTTACTGTTCACGGTACTGTTCACCGGACTATTCGCAGGTACTATTCACGGGGTACTATTCACTAGTACTATTCACGAACACTATTCACAGTCACTATTCACAGTCACTATTCACAGTGCTGTAAAAAAATACAACAGTTTTCTTCAAGTCAAAATCAATCTGTTAACCTTCCGAAAAAAAAATTATACCGACTGTGCACACAAATCGAGAAATTACTGATAGAGCTTTTCAAGGTATTAAAACACCGAGATGATTGTTTAATTTAAAGATGATTTTTTTTTGTCCATCACATATATGCGATAAGTTCCTTCCTTTCTTGTGGAGTAGCCCGAACGCCTTGGCAGTATAATAGATACATCTATGGTTCATACTGCTTGACCCTCGGTAATGTACACATTATTCTGAATCGGCCGAACAACCTCGGCATAATCGTGCGTTATATCGCTGGCAGTCCAAATATTCACGAGATTTTCTTTTCCGCTCATGCTTGGCATTTCATATAGTATTTCTTATTCATTTGATATTTACAATTGACATTTTTCGTGTTGTTGAGATAGGATACGAGATTGAGAAGGTTATATTTTTAAAAGAAATTTTAAAAGAATATGTTGGTTACTGTTTATCCCATTATTGTTATTGTGCTTCACATCTGCTTAAAATTTATCAGATTGTATTATCGGACCTCTAGTAAGTGTCGATGTCGATCCCTTGTTTCTACTTCTCTGGGTTAGGCTAGATACATACTGGGTAAGCATTAATTTATGTACTCTTGTTGCACATCTGGACTAAGTGTGCAGAGCCTGACATGTTTATTTAGTGATCACCTCGATGCAACTGCTGAGGATACTTTATGGTGACCTGTAACTTCTCGGCTATGTCTTGCAGCCCACTGAGTCTCCATCGTACTATTTATTTTATCCTGTATCATTTACATTCTAGAAAAATATTGTATTATTATTGTAAGATAGGTTATATGTGTATCCATGTTTTATTTTGTTGATCTAACAAACTCACTGTTAAGAACCAGATAAAGAACCTGATACACAATCTCAAGAACTTAAAGATCAACAAGTCTCCAGTTGGGGATACAGTTCAGCTCTTCAGAGTCAAAGGAACAATAGAAGGAACATATAGATACTAGTTCCCGATGAAACTACACAAGTCAACTGCCCCAAGTATAAAGGTGTTGCATGCACACGCTATAGTATAGAAACAATGCAACAGTCAACTTTATGGGGAATTCTTTTTACCTAACTTGCTTACATAATTGTAAGTGATGTCATAAATATATTATTAACATCAAAGAAGGTAAAAACAAATCACGTGAACACTTAGAGAATTTAAGAAAAAGCACACTCACTCCGATTGATCATCTATCAAACGGTTCTCAAGTACATCAAGAACAAAGAACAATACTGCTAAAGACCAGTTCATATATCAAGTTATTGTATGTCCTTAGTTGAGTTGTAACTTTGTAAATGCTCCTACTTGCAATTCCTACTTAGCTTACTTAGAAGCATTGTGTAGGAACCCTTGTGTTTGTGTCTTGGCTAGAGTTAGTCGAGTTGTAAAGTCTTTATAATAGAGTTATTACGAAGTGGCTTGTAATAGAGTGTTACAAGTTAGTGAGAGATTAAGAGGTTAATTTCTATGTTACATAGGTTGTAACATAAAGTTTCATAGTAGTGAAGTTGAAATCCTACACGGGTAGGTCATGGTTTTTAAACACATTAATGTCACGATACTAAACCCGGACACTAACGTGATGGTACCTCTTGTGCAAACAAGGCCATCCGATTCAACCAAATCATTTTAAGCAGTTAAAATAATGCAATTAAGTCCTTGGCATAATAATAATCCCAAAATAAAGGTGAATAATACATTTTGCGAAATAGATATAGCCTGACATCGGGGTTGTCAACAGTCATGAGAATCTATCATAAAAGCTACAAGTCAGAAAGAGTCTGCACAACTATTACATAACTAAAACAGGACAAAATAAGATAGAGGGAGAAGCACTGGACTACGAGCGCCGAGCAACTACCTAGTGAATGTCTGAAGTCTGCTGGAAGCTGTCAACCCTCGCAAGCAGGACCTGAAGCGCTTGAATCTGTACACGAGGTGTAGTGAGTAAATTGAGTACTTCAACTTAGTGAGTTATAATAATAAATGCACACTAAGCAATAAGAAATCATGTAAAGGCACATCAACAGGATACAAAGAAGCATTAAGTGAAAACATGTAAAATCACTTTAGTTCGGTTTAAGCTTCTGTAATATGCCTTTTTAACCGTTAAGCAAGTGAATAAAGGCATCTAGAACAAATAAACACATAAATTACCACCCCTCAGGCATAATACCAACAGAGTCAGCCCCTCAAGCAACGCATGAAACAATACCGGCCCCTCGGGCTACATCTCATATCACAATGGGTACTCACGCCCACTAGGGATGTACCGACTCTTGGCGAGGGCTTTTACGGCCCAAGTGCAATATCAAGACATATTGTGGCATAATCAATAGACTCTCTGCCTCATATCAACAACCCACCTCGTGGCGCACAATCTCAAGCCCTCGGCGTCATAATCATAAATCAATGTATCCTCACAACACATGCCCTCGTCCTTACTCAGTCAAAATCTCGTAAGCCATTCGGACAACAGTAAAACATAATACTCAGTCCAAATTATTATTTAAATATCATTATTGTATTAAAACTGAGTAAACATGGCTGAGTTATAAAAATAGTAGAATATAGCATGACTGAGTACAAGTATAAAGTCAAAATAGTGAGGAAATATCAGTCAAAATCTCATAAGGG
The DNA here is from genome assembly GCA_032618575.1 of Nicotiana noctiflora. NCBI lineage: Eukaryota > Viridiplantae > Streptophyta > Magnoliopsida > Solanales > Solanaceae > Nicotiana > Nicotiana noctiflora. The sequence continues at coordinate 813,309 of JASVEL010007011.1, read as the reverse complement.
TCGAAAGAGTTGGCACAATGCCCAAATATGGCATTCCACCCAAAATGTGATGATAACAAATAGTTTTCAATCAAATATGCAGTAAAACATCCATATAGGACAGACTAAGTCACAATCCCCAATGGTTCGTGACCCCACGCTCGTCAACTAGCATATGTGTCACATCAATACAGCAAAATGATGTGTTATCCAGGATTTGAAACTCTCAGGATAATATTTACAATCATACTCACCTCAATCCGGTCAAAACTCTAGATTGCGATGCCTTTGCCCATCGGATCAGCCTTAACTCACGGCGAATCTACCCAAAATCATAATAACAACGTCAAAATAAGCTAAGGGAACAAAGCCCATGCTAAAATAATCAATTTATAACCTAAATCCCAAAATTAACCAAAAACATGACCCCCTGACCAATGGCTTGGAATTCGAGAAAATTTACATCAATAGATTTCATCTCCCCACGAGTTCATACATATCAAAAGTACTAAAATCTGATCATAAATGATCCCTCAAATCCTAAAGTCTAGGCCTCAAATTCTCAAGCTCTAGTTTTCCAAATTTTAACCCTTAAATTTCCATAATCATAGCTTTAATCCATGAAATAATACCGTAAAAATGAGTTTTAGGTTCCACAATCTTACCTCCAGACGATAACCCTCAATTCCCGTCTTCAAAATCTCCCAGAAATCTCCAAAGCAGACTTACAAATGGTGGAAGAACCCAAAAATCTGCGAAGGAAATAATTTATACCTTCTAGCCTAGGGATTCCGCACCAGCTGCCCAGATATTGCTTATGCGGTACCGCTTTTGCATTCCATGAAATGCTTATGTAGTTTTCACTTAAGCACCTCGGTCTCTGAATCTAGGATGCCTAGCCCGCACCTGCACGATCGCAGGTGCGGTTCCTCAACCGCTTCTGTGATTCCTATCAACCTTCCACTTGGCCACATATGCAGCTCTCTTTTCGCTTCTGCGAGACCGCAGCTGTGGTCCCCTAACAATAGGTGCGGTTATGACAGCAATTGAACATTTTTAGCTGCCAAAAACCAACTTCCAAACTTTCCGCCAGCTATAAAAAATCACCTCGAGGCCCCCGGGATCTCAACCAAAAGCACAAACACAGCACACGCGACTATTCTAACTTATACCAATCCTCAAAACACCTCGAACTGCATCGAATCAACCAAAACACATCGAATTCAAGCCTAAGGCTCCAAAATCTTCCAAATTACGCTTTTGATTAAAAGTCTACCAAACCACGTCTGAATAACCTCAAATTTTTCACACAGATCCCAAATGACACAACGAAATTACTGCAACTCCCAAAATTCCATTTTGACCCCTATATCAAAATCTTACCTATCAACCGAAAAACACCAATATTCCACCTTGCCCAATTCAAACCTAAATCTACTCCGGACCTCCAAAACATATTCTGATCATGCTCCTAAGTCGCAAATCACCTCTCGAAGGTATCCAAACCATCGGAACTCACATCTAAGACCTCTGACACCTAAGTCAATATCCGATTGACTTTTTCAACTTAAGCTTCCTCAAAAGAGACTAAGTATCTCAAACATTTTTGAACCCAAGCCAACCAACCCGGTCACACATAGAACCAATCAATAAAGCAATAAGAAGCAAAAATAGGGGAAATGAAGTGGTAACTCATGAGATGAATGACCGGGTCGTCACATCCTCCCCCTCTTAAACAAACGTTCATCCTGAAGCGATTCAAGAAATATACCTGAAATATCAAACAGGTAAGGATATCTACTCCGCATCTCCCGCTCGATCTCCTAAATAGCCTCCTCCACGGGCCGACCTCTCCACTGCACTTTCACTAAAGCTATATTCTTTAATCTCAACTTTCGAACCCGACGCTCCAAAGTAGTTGCTGGCTCCATATCATAGGTCAAATTACCATGTAATTGAACCGTACTGAAATGCAGAATATGAGACAGCTCCTCAATATACCTCCGAAGCATAGAAATATAAAATACCGGATTCACACTCGGCAAGCTGGTGGCAAAGCAAGTTTATAAGCCACCTCCCCAATCCTCTGAAGCACATCAAAAGACATGATGAACCGAGGAATCAACTTACCCTTTTTCCCATATCTCATAACACCCTTCATGGGTGAAACCTTCAATAGAACCTTCTCACCAACCAGTTAAGACACATCCCAAATTCCTGCTAGAATAACTCTTTTGCCTCGACTGCACTGTACGAAGTCTCTCCTGAATCACCTCCACCTTATCTAAAACATCCTATACTAAATCTCTACCCAATAGCCTGGCCTCGCTCGGCTCAAACCAACCAATTGAAGATCTACACTACCTTACACACAAAGCCTCATTTGGAGCCATCTAAATACTCGACTAGTAGCTATTGTTATAAGAAAACTCTACGAGCGGTAGAAACTGATCCCACAACCCTATGAAATCAATGACACAAGCGCAACATGTACTTCAATATCTGAATAGTGTGCTCCGATTGCCCGTCCATCTGAGGGTGAAAGTTTATGCTCAACTCAACTTGAGTACCCAACTCTCGCTGCACGGACCTCCACAACTGCAAAGTAAACTACGTGCCCCTATTTGAATTGATGGAAACTAGGATGCCATGCAAACGAACAATCTCCCGGATATATATCTGTGTCGATCACTCTGAAGAATATGTAGTACACATTGAAATGAAGTGCGCGGACTTGGTCATACGATCCACAATCACCCAAATCTCATCAAACTTCTTAAATGTCCGTGGGAGCCGAACTATAAAGTACATGGTGATTCGCTCCCACTTCCACTCTGGAATATCCATCCGTTGAAGCAAGCCACCCGGTCTGTAATGCTCAAACTTCTCTTGCTGATAATTGAGACACCAAGCTACAAATCCTACACGGTCTTTCTTCATTCTCCTCCACCAATAATGTTGTCTCAGATCTTGATACATCTTCACGGCACCCAGATGAATGGAATACCGTGAGCTACGGGCATCCTCAAAGATCAACTCCCGAATCTCATCCACATTGGGCACATATATCCCGCCTTGCATCCTCAACACCCCATCATCACCAATAATCGCATATCTGGCATCATCGTGCTGAACTCTATCCTTAAGGACAAGAAAATGAGGATTATCATACTAGCGCTCTCTGATGCGATCATATAAGGAAGACCAAGAGATCACATAATCCAAAACCCGACTGGGCTCCGAAATGTCTAACCTCATGAACCGATTGGACAAGGTCTGAACATCAACTGCAAGATGTCTCTCCCCAACTAGAATATATGTCAAATTTCCCATACTCACCGCCTTTCGGCTCAAAGCACCAACCATCACATTGGCCTTCCCCAGATGATAAAAATTAGTAATATCATAATCCTTTAGCAACTCCAACCATCTCAGCTACCTCAAATGGAGATCCTTCTTCTTGATCAAGTGTTGGAGGCTACGGCGATCAGTAAACACCTCAGAAGACACACCATACAAATAATGCCTCCAAATCGTCAACGTATGAACAATGGCAGCCAACTCCAAATTATGGACTGGGTATTCTTCTCATGAGGCTTCAACTGACGAGAAGCATAAGCAATAACTCTGCTCTCCTGCATCAACACACACCCAATACCACCTCTCGAAGCATCATAATACACGATATATGAATCTGAAGTTGATGGCAATACTAACACTAAAGTTGTGGTCAAGGCTTTCTTGAGCTTCTGAAAGCTCTCCTCACACTCATCCGATTGAAGCACCCTTCTGAGTCTACTTGCGCAAGGGCGATGTGATAGATGAAAATCCCTGAACAAACCGGCGATAATAACCCGCCAAACAAAGAAAACTGCGAATCTATATGGCTGAGAATGCTCTGGGACAACTCTAAACCTGCTCCTGACTCGTGAGACCTACGTAACCTAGGATCTAATACGAACTTGTCATGACCCTAAACCCAGATCCGATTGTGATGGCGCCGGTCGTGAAGACAAGGCCAGCTGATACACCTAATTCATTATAAGCAGTTAAAATAATACAATTAAGTCCTTGGAATAATAATAATCCCTAAGTAAAGGTGCACAATACAGTTTGCGGAATAAACATAACATGACACCGGGGTATTTCCAGTCATGAGCATATATCATAAAAACTACAAGTCTGAAAGAGTCTACACAACTATTATATGGAGAAAATAAGATAGAGGGAGAAACACTGGGTAGTGAAAGCCGAGCAGCTACCTAGTGAATCTCTAAAGTCTGCTGGAAGATCTCAACCCTCGCAAGCAGGACCTGAAGCATCTGAATTTGCAAACGGGGTGCAGGGAGTATAGTGAGTACTCCAACTCAGTGAGTAATATTAATAAATGCAGACTGAGCAATAAAAAATCACGTAAATGCACATCAAAAAGCTATAAAGAAGCAATAAAAGCCAGTAAAAGTAATGAAACAGTGAAAATGTGTGAAGAAACTTTAGATCAGTTAAAGCTTCTTTAATATGCCTTTTTAACAGTTAAGCAAGTGAATGAGGGGAGCTATAACAGATAAACACATAAAGAACCGCCCATCGGGCACAATACCAATAGAATCAGCCCATCGGGCAACGCATGGAACAATACGAGCTCCTCTAGCTACATCTCATATCACAATGGGTAGAAGCACTCACTGGGGGTGTACAGACTCTTGGAGGGCCCCTTACGGCCTAAGCGCAATATCAAGCTATCTCGTGGCATAATTAATAGGTTCTCGGCCTCATATCAAGAAGCCATCTCGTGGCGTACAATCTCAGGCCCTCGGCCTCATAATCATAAATCAGTGTATCCTCACAACACAGGCCCTTAATTGGCCTTACTCAGTCTGAATCTCATAAGCCACTCGGGCAACAGTAAAACATAATGCTCAGCCCAAATTATCATTTAAAGTATTAAAACAGAGTAAACATGGTAGAATTATGAAAACGGTATAATATAGCATGACCGAGTAGAAGTATAAAGTCAAAATAGTGAGTAGATATGAGCAAAAATTCCCAAAGGGTTCAAATAGTTGGCACGAGGCCCAAATATGACATTCTGCCCAATACATGATGATAACAAATAATTTTAAATTAAATGCGCGATAAAACAACCATTCGGGACAGACTAATTTTGGGATATCAATCCACAATATATTTGTAATTGACTGCTTCAACTCCTCTGTTAGCAATAATTACTTTCTACCACAAATAAAAAAAATTCATGTAATTCCCCAAAGCTAAACACAGGTACCAGCGTACGATACAACCAACCAAAGATCCAATACAAAATACTCCTTTAAAAGAAGAAAAGAAAGAAAAATAGTGTACCTAGTCTCCAATTAGAAAATTTTTGTTAATGGCAACTAACGTACTTAACAAAGATTTGAATATTGTTGACATTATTATAAAAAATAATATTTTTTAATATCTCAAAAAGAAATATTTCAAAATTATGTCTAGATTCATTTTCTTAATATTTATTAATGAGACATTATTATAGTAATTATTTTAAAAATATTTGTAACAGAAAATTAGTTTAATTTTGAACTCAAATTGAGACAAAATAAATTAGATAATTAATATATGGCTTTATACTTTATTATACGTTACTCTCATTTTGTTAACGGATTGCTTTTTATGGATTTGCTTTGTTAACAAACAATGAAATCTGACAGTTAAATAAGAGCTACTAATATCCTTTGTTAACGTATTGAACTTAATGAATTATTTTTGTAACATAAAGCCTTAAATGCTTGGTTTGACTATTAACGTATTGTTTTTCATATTGTAAAGTTTTTGGAGTTTATATATACATGTAGGTTTTTTATCTTTGAGAGTAGAGAGTGGAAAATAACAAAGCAAAAACTTTTCTTCTCTATTTTTTGTGCTGGGTTTTCTTCTCGTTAAACTTTGTTGTTTCTGCTCCTAGTTATAATAGAAGAGCTTGTTGAATCCTGGGGGATATGCCTAATTTTATTCATTACGGTGTAGGCGAAATATCCTTAAGGACAGTGTCCTTGACACGCCTCAAGCTAAATATTTTATTCTCCATAATCATCAAATTTTCCAACAATCTTAAGGATATTTCGCGTTGTTATTATGGAGAATAACGCTGCTAATGTTGTTGTTGATGCAACTACATCTACTGCACCAGCTGTTTGTGTTGCTGTACCATCACCAATTACCTATGCCAAACCTTTTCCCGATGTTTCGAAAATTGAGATTTTTGGTGGAGATAATTTTAAGCGTTGGCAGGAACGAATGCATTCTATCTTGGATATGCATGGAGTTGCTTTTGCTATTACCGATCCAAAGCCAAGTGAAACAACGTCCATTCAGATGGATCAATGGGTTCATGCTAATAAGGTATGTAGACATACTATAATTTTTACTCTTTCTAACGAATTGTTCGATGTCTATGTTTCCTACAAGGAGGCAAAAGAAATTTGGGAGTCAATGACAACATTGTACACTGCTGAAGATGCCACTAAACAAAAGTTTGTAATTGGAAACTACTACAAGTGGGAGATGGCGGAGGACAAGGACATAACTGCACAAATCAACGAATATCACAAGTTGATTGAAGATCTCAAATCTGAAGATATTTCTATGCACGAACAGTTTGTTGCTGGACTTGGTCAAGCATATTATAATTGAAAATAAAAATCGCAAGCAAGCTGTTGCTGACAAAGGAAAAGAGATTGCTACAAGAGCTAACCTGGTGGAGAACAATAAGCGGCAGGACAAATCAAATAATAGGTACGATAAAGAAAATGGTTATAAGCCCAGAACCAACAATCAAACCTTCAAGAAAAAAGGTAACTGCTTTGTGTGTGGCAAACCTGGCCATCATGCTGCTCAATGCCGGAAGAGGGTTGAGAATGACAATCCCGCCAAGGCTAAAGTAAATTTAACTGAAGCCAAAGCGGATGACATAATTGTTGCAGTTGTTTTCCAAGTGAACTTTGTGGCCAATGTGAAAGATTGGGTGTTAGATTCTGGTGCCACTAGGCACATATGTGCTAACAAAAAAGACTTTGTGTCTTATACCCAAGTTGAGGAGGGAGAAGAAGTTGTCTATCTTGGTGACTCAAGAACTGCTCCACTTCTTAAAAAAGGCAAAGTTCTTCTCAAACTCACATCTGGCAAAACTTTGGCATTGAATAATGTGTTGCATGTTCCTAGTATCCGAGCCAATTTGGTCTCTGTGGGATTATTAGGAAAAGTGGGAGTGAAGGTTGCTTTTGAATTTGATAAGGTCGTGTTGACCAAGAATAATAATTTTGTTGGCAAGGGTTATTATAGCCATGGCTTGTTTGTACTCAACGTTATGAATTAGTTTATCTTATATTAATAATATGCGTTATTTGTTGTAGTAAATTTGTAGTATTTATGTGCATTTTGATGGGAGTATTTTATGATCTAAAAATAATTTTTGCTTATCTCTTGGTCATTTGGGTGAAATTAAATAATGATTAGTTTTTTCTTCATATAACTATGAATTATTTATTTGAGATCAAACTTTATTGGAAATAATAATTATTTGTGGGGGCACACTAAGCCATTAGAAATTTCTTATGATAGAGAAGGATTCGAGAGAAATGGTAGTCTTGTAGTCAAAAATAAATTTGAGTAAGCGGATGCTATAATTATTGTGGTCATTTCTCAAGTGAATCTTATAGAAAATTGTGTGCTTCTAAATATATTTGTACTAACAAAGTTAGTTTTGTGTCCCAAGTTGAAGAACAAAAGAATGATTTGTTTATTTTGATGATTCAAGAAATTCTTAAGTTCTTGGAAAGGGAAAATTCTTCTTAAACTCATTCTAAAAAATATTACCCCCTTACCTTGAATGTTTTTTAAAATGTGGGGGTCACAGTATTTTATTTTGGATTTCTTAAATATACTGGTGAAGAAATTATTGAATTCTGACCCTTTTCCTATTTAAAATATTTCTGTAGAAGTTAAAGTTGTTTCTATATTTTAGGAAATTTTATTTTAGTGTTTGACTACGGAAGATACATAAAGAAAATAAATTTTCATGTGTTGATAGATGTTTCAAAAGGCACGAGTATAGAAGTCAAGTTTTATTTCATTTGACATGATCTACGCCATATTTGAGAAATACTATGAGTTAGTATTTAATATGTGAATCTTTCACTGCATTAGAAGGATATAGTGATGATATTGAATCTTTTATTCAGATGAGAAAAACTATTTAGTTGTTGTGTGATCACTTTTTGGTGGTTGTTACGATATTGGAATTATCGGGCAATGAGGTTGATTAAGCAATCTTTTGTTGAGTTAAACCGACAATAATTATGTCGATGAATTGTGATTGCCAAAGCGTAATATTCTAGTTGGAGTTAAACCGACAATAATTTATCGATGAATTGTGATTGCCAAGGCGCAATAACCATTGTAAGAAAATAAATCTCTCAATGGGAAGTGTATATATCTCGAGACGTTATGTGATAAAGCAATTGCTTAGATATGAGAATTTTTTTATATATATTATGTGTAGTCAAAAGAGGATTTGACCGATCCTTTGACTTTTGCAAAAGAATATCTCAAAAGAGGATTTTTTATAAGTGAAACATCGAGGGGTTGAGACTTTTGCAAATTTGAGATGTATCAACAATGATGGTAACCCAACCTATGTGATTGGAGATCCCATGAAGTAGGTTCATATGGGTAATAACAAGTCATTAGTTGATCAAATATGCACTATTAAATTATGTCTCTTCCTATGGTGTATGTGTGCATAGTGCAAGACTGCAATGAATGTGAGGTTGAGTTATTAAACTCTTAATCCAATAATTCATAGCCTTTTGTAGGTGGTGTATTGCACTGCAGAATACACTTGATGGATGAACCTATATGGGTGTGGAGTGGGGCCGCTCCTATGAAATTTCTGGCAAAATTTCTAGAGCACTCATGAAACGAGGCGCGCGCATGGCCTATTAGCGCAAAACCGCGATAAACAACAAAGTGTGTGCGGGTGTAATGTGATAGATAAGACACTAAACTTACAAAAGAGTTCTTGGTTCATAGAAGTTTTAAACTTCACCAATTGTTCTGTAAGTTTAATCTTATTTTATGTAGGTCTGGTTCATAGTCCAAGAGACACCAGATTCGACGCATTATACTCATTTGTGAAACCCAGCAAAATTTCTTATTTTATTTTATTGCATAATATTCTTTTTGAGTTATGTGGGGGATTATTATAAAAAATAATATTTTTTAATATCTCAAAAAGAAATATTTCAAAACTATGTCTAGATTCATTTTCTTAATATTTATTAATGAGACATTATTATAGTAATTATTTTAAAAATATTTGTAACAGAAACTTAGTTTAATTTTGAACTCAAATTGAGACAAAATAAATTAGATAATTAATGTATGGCTTTATACGTTATTATACGTTACTCTCATATTGTCAACGAACTGCTTTTTATGGATTTGCTTTGTTAACAAACAATGAAATCTGACAGTTAAATAAGAGCTACTAATATCCTTTGTTAACGTATTGAACTTAATGAATTATTTTTGTAACATAAAGCCTTAAATGCTTGGTTTGACTATTAACGTATTGTTTTTCATATTGTAAAGTTTTTGGAGTTTATATATACATGTAGGTTTTTTATCTTTGAGAGCAGAGAGTGGAAAATAACAAAGCAAAAACTTTTCTTCTCTATTTTTTGTGCTGGGTTTTCTTCTCATTAAACTTTGTTGTTTCTGCTCCTAGTTATACTAGAAGAGCTTGTTGAATCCTGGGTAATACGGCTAATTTTATTCATTACGGTGTAGGCAAAATATCTTTAATGACAGTATCCTTGACACGCCTCAAGCTAAATTTTTTATTCTCCATAATCATCAGAATTTCCAGTAGACATTACCAACCATAACATGGATAGGCCAACCACTGCTGCATCACACCATGTGGCAGATTCTTACAGGCGCCGACATGAGCTGGTCAAAATTATTATTAGCACCAAATCTTATATAGAACAATGATCTTTTTTGGTCACCGTAATATAAACAGGTCAATTTACACGGCATTTGAGTTGGTCTTCTTCAAAACTCACTTCTCATTCAATTCCTATATAAACCGAAGACATCTTATTCTAAACTTCACCACTTCAATCCAACTGCTCAAATTGCCTTTTAGCGCTCAATATCAACTCCTGAAAGCAATTTGAGTACTTATTCTTTCTTCTATTTTATAGAAATGGCGCAAGTTAACTTTGTCAAGGCATTCGTGCTCGCGCTCATGGTCGCTACCATTGCAGCCTCAGCACAGGAAGTTGGAATGCCACCGGCACCATCACCCGATGCTGGAGCTGGTTTTTCTTTGCCGATTTCTGGTGCTTTGATCGGAACCTCTATGCTTTTCTCCCTTATTGGTTTCTTCATGCAATGATTTTATTGAATATGGCCTCTGGATATTGTACTTAAGTATTTGTTAATTTTGGTTATTGAATATGGTCTCTGGATATTGTACTTAAGTATTTGTTAATTTTGGTTATTATCAAATAAAGTTTCTATTCATTCAATCATTCGTTGATTTGTCATTAATTATCGTGTGGCTCGGTTCCAATTTAATGATTTACTTGACCCATATGACGCTTCAAGGTGAAATTCGTTTTCTACCTCAAAGTTCAGTTTAAATAGTATTAAATATTAATTTCAAATTTTAACAATTAAGATTTTCTCATCTTTAAGTGTTTAGTATTGAAGTTTTGATGATCAACAAAGTATAACCAAATGTTCAGAGACCCAGGTCCTCAACGTAACTGTTTAATTGTCCCAAAGAATTAGCACCCCGAGAAAAAGAATTAGCTCCTCCCGAGTGATACTTGTACAGTACATACATTAAGTTTATTTTCTAGTTATCCCGGTCCGAGTTTGGTGGAACATGGCTAGTATAAGTGATAAGGATCATTGCTCAACAAGATATGGATAATTCAGTGAGAGACTAAAGTTCAAAAGTGTATGGAATCCTTGGAGCAGTAAGGATCCTATCAAAGAGGAAGCTCACAATGAACAGGACTCCTAGAAGACACTACAAAAAAATGGAGTTATTACGGGTGTTATTTTAACATAGAATGGCGGTTTCCAGCCACCTTAATACACATTAACAACGACTTTTAAAAGCACCACAATCCCGTCCGCCATAGTTATATCATGGCAGTTCAAGACGAACCGCTGTAATTACATTTGAAAACTGTCGTATTTTATTTATCACGACCCAAAATCCAATATAGGTCGTGATGGCGCCTAACATCGCCGTCAGGCAAGTCAACGATTATTTACCAGCTTAATTACTTATTTTATTTCTTTTGAAATCATAATTTTCATTAATTAAATAGTATAAAATAGAATTTACAGGATGAAATGATAATAATTATGTGAACCACCATAATAAATGTCAAGTAGAAACACCTAAAATCAGTATCACAAGTGCATGAGCATCAACTAGGAAATACACTAAAATACAACATCTGTCTAGAATACAAGCTTGACAGGAGAATATAAATAACTTTGATGGAGACTTTGCATGTTGCGAATCATAACACGTGATGCAACTCACGGTGAATCCCTACAATAAACGCGCCTTTGCGCCCAAAAGACCACCGACATATATGTACCTGCACAATAAGTGCAATAAGTATAGCATAGGTACGTAAATCCACGCGTATCCAGTATGTGTCTAGCCTAGCCCCGGAGAAGTAGTGATAAGGGGTCGACATCGACACTTACTAGTAATATGACAAATCAGCTACAGTAGGAAGTAAACAAATGTAAGGCAGAGTAAATAAACGAAATAAACAAGTATAAATGTATGGTACAATCCTCATCCCAACAATAAAATCAAGTACTCAATTAACAGTTACCTCCTCAATTAGAGTAATTACATAAGGGACTTCACCAGATAGGTCGCGAAAATTCAAATTAGGAAAAACTTATAGATACACTGCCTTCTTATCTTATGCACAATTTCCACAGAAGTATTTATACAAATGCCAAGGCATACATCCCGATTCTATACTTGCAATCTGAAATCTAAGAGTTGTGAAATTCCTATCTAAATACCATTTGGATTCTTATCTTGATTTTGTACTTGACTCCTTCATTGACTTTAGGCTGAAACTAGATGCTCTCCGATAAAACAGACTATGAAATAGTCCCACGGGCTTGTTTCTTGATCAGATGATGAGAAGATGGATCATGAGACCTTATGTCTCCGCATGCATTATGTCAAAGCTACTTGCGGTTGGTGTGTAGATCAAACATTCTATTTTATCCAGCAAGAGCTTGAATATTGTTTTTACACATCCAATAAGTGCTCTACAGAAAAACCTACAAGCCATCATAAACAAACAAAACAAACAAAAAAATTTTGCCCTAGTTTGCACTAGAAAATTTTTGTGAGTTATTAAAAACACAATAAACTATCTTAGCTATTGAAAAATAAAGAATTGAAAGAGAAGTGTTTTTTGTGGTAATGGGAAATGTCGTACCCTACGTTCACAATATGGAAGGCAACCAGGGGATGTAGTACCCTTTGCTGGTATTAAGATGAGGCTCGTGTCACTCTGAGATACTACTAAAGAATGTCGTACCCTATGTTTGCCAAAATAATGCTGCTTGGGGATGTAGTACCCTGTGTTAGCAATAAGATGAAGCTCGTGACACTCTGAGATGCTATAGGGAATGGTGTACCCTATGTTGGCAATGAGAAATACAATCAGTGGATGTAGTACCCTGTGTTGGCAGAAAGGTGAGGCTCATGGCTCACTAAGATTCTACTAGGGAATGTCGTACCCTATGTTAGCAATGTGAAATACAACCAAGAGATTTAGTACCCTACTAGGGAATGTCATACCTTATGCTTGCAATAAAATGAGGCTTGTAGTGCTCTAAGATGCTATTAGGGAATGTCGTACGCTATGTTGACAGAATGTAATACAGTCAGGGGATGGAGTACCATGTATTGGTGATAAGATTAAGCTCTTGGCACTCTGAGATGCTACTAGGGAATGTCATACCTTATGTTTGGAACAAAATGAGGCTTGTGGAGCTCTGAAATGCTACTAGAGAATGTCGTACCCTATGTTGGCAGAAAGTAATGCATCCAGGGGATGTAGTACCCTGTGTTTATGATAAGATGAGGCTCGTAGCACTATAAGATTCTACTAGGTAATGTCATACCCTATGTTTGCAACAAAATAAGGCTAGTGGCGCTCTGAAAAGATACTAGGGAATGTCGTACCTTATGTTGGCAGAAAGTAATGCAGCTAGAAGATGTAGTACCTTGTGTTGGTAATAAGATGAGTCTTGTGTCGTTCTGAGATGCTACTAGGGAATGTCATACCCAATGTTTGCAACAAAATGAAGCTCGTGGCGCTTGGAAATAGTACTAGGGAATGTCATGCCCTATCTTGGTAGAAAGTTATACAGTTAGGGGATGTACTACCTTGTGCTGTTAATAAGATGAGGCTCGTGGCGCTTTGAGATACTACTAGGGAATGTGGTACCCTATGTTTGCAACAAAATGAGGATCGAGGCACTCTTAAATACTACTAGGGAATATGGTATCCTATGTTTGCAAAAAATGAGGCTCGTGGCGCTCTGAAATGCTGCTAGGAAATGTTGTAGCCTATGTTGGCAACAAGTAATTCAATAGGGCATTAGTACCCTAAGGTGAAGATAGGGTATTCCCTATAATAAAACTAACAATAACATGATTACATGTACATTAGAAGGAAAATCAAGGATTTGGGAACTTCACTTGGAGATGTTCGTCCTTCCATGAACTGTTTCCTAAAATTATTCTGTTCATGCTCTGAACAAAGAAAGATTCGTTAATTTAAAATGGTGGTTAGTTTGTGGCCTTGATTTCTTGGATGATTTGACCTCTCTCATTTCCTTTCTCTCAACTCACCATTGCCTCATAGTGCCAGTGCGTGTTTTCACCAATAAGACTCTCTCATTTATTTTTCACTCTTTATAATGGCTAAGGCATCACCCGTAGTATGCTGACTTAGCATTCTCAAAAGTTGATCAGAATGTCTTAGCAGGGAAAGGTAAAAAGAACTATTAAACTGAATTACAACTTTTGAAACTATTTTGACGAAGCAACCATCAAAAATAAAATAAAATCATGCCCTAATTTCTTTGAATACTAGAGGAATGGGGATTTTTGTTTGGTGCAATCAAACCCCAGAGTGAGGCTGGATACGCATCCTTTCGGAATCAAATCGGACGTAGTTCAATTAACATGAAGTTGTTTTGATGATATTTGTTTCTTTAACATTCTTTTTTTGATTAAGTACATTGGTTCCAAAAGAGAGTAAAACAAAGAAATATAAACAAGGCTTCAAAGGGCTAACCAATAATATCCTGCTCGAAGGATTTTCTTTATTAGAACATATCCATTCATGTATGGACCACAAACTCCCGAATACACCTCATTGATGATCATTTCAACTTCTTTGGCATCCACACATCTCAACAAATTCAAATCCGAAGTTCTTTTGTATTGGATTTCCTCACTCAAAAAGAAACCATTAGATAATCGCCTAATAGTTCTCTTTTGATCCCTATTAGCATGTTCCAAATATACTCTTGTTTTTCGAAATTATTTAATATCATGGTTACATGGTTCACCATCTAGTTCTGCTTCAATTATATTGCAATAACCATGTTGATTCCGAATTTGAATTTCCAATGGGTCAATGTGAGTATTACCCGGATATGCAAGCATTGAGGCCAGGGTGGCCAAGGAATCAACTAATTCATTGTGATATCTGGGAATGTACCTGAACTCAATGGAATTGAACATTTTGCTAAGATCTTTCAAACGTTATCTATATGGAATGAGCTTGATGTCTTGAGTCTCCCAATCACCTTGAGCCTGCCGAATAAGCAAATCTGAATCTCCCATCACCAACAGTTTATGGACATTTAGGTTTATTGACGTGTTCAAACCCATGATGCGAGCTTTATATTCTACCGTGTTGTTTGTACATAAGAAATGAAGTCGCGTCGTGGCAGGGTAGTGTTGCCTAGTAGGTGATACATGAATTGCCCCATTCTCTACACCTTTGATGTTGACAGCCCTATCAAAGTATAGTTTCCAAATTTGACTGTCATCTTGGACTACATCTTTAACTAAAGTAACCTCTTCATTTGGGAAATATGTGATCAAAGATTCATATTCATCATCAATCGGGTTTTCTGCCA
Source organism: Nicotiana noctiflora (assembly GCA_032618575.1). Classification (NCBI taxonomy): domain Eukaryota; kingdom Viridiplantae; phylum Streptophyta; class Magnoliopsida; order Solanales; family Solanaceae; genus Nicotiana; species Nicotiana noctiflora. The sequence goes on along the minus strand of JASVEL010007011.1, from coordinate 798,045 downwards.
TATGATTAGCCAAAGCTTGTGTTTTCATTGCAGTGCGAGTGATATAAACAATATCAACCTCCGTGAGAAAGATTTTCCACTTTGCCAATCTAACAGTTGAAATCAACTTCTGAAAGATGTACTTCAGGGGATCCTTTCAGGATATAAGGTAAGTTGTATAGGCCAACAGATAATGCCTAAACTTTTGAGCGACCCAGGTTAAGGCACAACATGTCATTTCTAATATAGTGTATTTGACCTCATAAGTAGTGCATGGTTTGCTCAAATAATAGATTGCTTGTTCCTTTTTGCCTGTGGTATCATGTTGACCCAAAACACAACCAAAAGAACTATCCATTACTGAAAGATATAAAAACAAAGGCCTACCAGGTATTGGCGGGACCAAATTAGGGGGATTTGAAAAAATATTCTTTCATCTTATCAAAAGCTTCTTGGCACTCATTTGTCCACTTGATAGTAGTGTTCTTTTTCAACAACTTAAAAATGAGCTCACATGTGGTTATAAGATGTGCGATGAGCCTGCTGATATAATTCAACCTCTCGAGTAAACTCGTGACTTCTATATTGTTCTTCGGATGAGGTAGCTCTCGAATGGTCTTTATCTTTGAGGGATCTAAATCAATGCCTCTTCGACTAACTATAAAACCCAAATCCTTTCCAGTAACTCCAAATGCACACTTGGCTGAATTGAGTTTGAGATTGTACCTTTGTAGCCTTTCAAAGAACTTTTTCAAGTCTTGCACATGGTCATCTTGTGTTTTGGACTTAATGATTGCATCATCAACTTACAATTCAATCTATTTGTTCATCATGTCATGAAATCTGGTAGTCATGGCCCTCATGTAAGTTGCCCCTGCATTCTTCAAACCAAATAGCATGACTCTATAACAATAAGTTCCCCATGGAGTTGTGACGGCAGTCTTTTCTACATCTTCTTTATCCATCAGAATTTGGTGATACTTGGCATAACAATCCACAAAAGATTGGATCTCATGTTTAGCACAATCGGAGTAAAGATCGAGGTCTCATATCGTTTCATATCATTGCTCTCCAAAATATGAGGGTACTATCTGTATATGGTCAAAATCGGGCTTGCCCTGACACGTGGCAAGCCAAGGTTTGATCTCATACTAGTTTGGACCGTGATGTAAAGATAGGTTGTTGTCACCCTAAGACCGATTAGGATCGACATCGACCAAATCGAGATCAACCAAGATTGAGATCAGAGACCAAATAAGAAGGAGATCGAGGAAAATGTTACTGGGTCGAATAACGGTAAGCCAAAATATCCGCAATCGGGAGAGGACCACAGCGGAAATCTCGGCATGCATGTATTAGGAAGAGACCGATTAATTAGCTATTCATGGGATTTCCTACTATATTTAGAATTGTACCAAGAGTACGTAGGATTTCCCAACTATATAGGTAGGGGGGGGGGGAGGGGAGGCTGATCATTTGTGAAGGACATCACATTCACGCTATGTAAAGCAATATATATACTATCTTTCTATTAAACTCTCAATACTTTGTCACTATGTTCTTATTTACCAATGGAATATTTATCTTATTCGAATGCGACCTAGCTCAAGGATCAAAGATATACATTTTTTTTTGTTTGCTATATTTCTGTTTGCAGTTAATTTCAATATCAATTTGCATTTTCTTAGTTTATGACAAGTAAAATCATGTGTCCTTAAAACCATAATATAAATTCAATTGTTATTCGTTTTTAAAGTAAACATACATAATTTTTCTTCATTGGTATTTGAATAAAATTATCCATAATTAAGGTGTTTGCAGTCTTCAAAGATAAGTTCAATCTTTTTTCCGAGATAGATTCGTGGAAATATTCACTCTAAGTCATATTAATCTACTTTTGAGGTTCTTGCACATCACTTAAGAAAGATATTTAATTATCATAAATATTAAAAGAGTATTTATCTAAACTGTTATTTATCTTTATCTTATATGCCTCACTTAATTAACATTCCACTAATTGAAGTAGTAAGGATAAATTAGAAACGGGAAAGTAATGACTTTTATTTCTAAAGCGTCGAATATTTTAGAGCAAATTCAATATGCCAAAACGACTAATATTTGGGCTGTACGTTAGCGATAATTTACTAATGCGGATAGATTACACTTTGATATTCTATGCTACAACACTAGTAATAATATGTATATGCAAAACTAGAGATCTGAGCTCAGATTTGGTCTCATAATGGCAGAGTAAATATGCCATGATTCATCAAATAAAAGCTGCTGTAACATATATTTTCTTCCAAAGAAACTTGAGGAATAATCATTGATCATTTGCTTCCTTGTTTGAAGAGAGCATGCATGTGGTCCTGGACAACCTTAAATACAATTTTATAGTAAAAGAAAAGAAACAAAAATTGTCTACCTTGTCTACAATTAGAAGTCATTGGTTCATGGCCTAAATATTAAGTACATAACCAAGATTTGAATGTTGTTGACATTACCAAACATAACATGGATAGGCCAACCATTCCTGCATCTCACCATGTGGCAGATTCTTACAGGCGCCGAACATGAGCTGGTTAAATTATTATTAGCACCACATCTTATAACATTAATAATCTTTTTAGGTCACCGTAACACAACCAAGGTCAATTTACACGGCATTTGAGTTGGTCGTCTTCAAACTTATTTCTCATTCATTACCTATATATGAAAGACTTGTTATCTTAAACTTCACTACTTCAATCCAAGTGCTCAAGTTGCCTTTTAGAACTCTATCTGAAAGCAATTTGAGTACTTATTCTTTCTTCAATTTTATAGAAATGGCGCAAGTTAGCATTGTCAAGGCATTCGTGCTCGCTGTCATGGTCGCTGCCATTGCAGCTTCGGCACAGGAAGTTGGTATGCCACCGGCGCCATCGCCCGATGCTGGAGCAGGTTTTTCTTTGCCGATTTCTGGTGCTTTGATCGGAACCTCTATGCTTTTCTCCCTCGTTGGTTTCTTCATGCAGTGATTCTACTGGTGGTCCTTCTGTATTTTAAAAAGAATTCATCGTATAATGTTCTGAATATGGTCTCTGGATATTGTACTTAAGTATTTATTATTTATTATCAAATAAAGTTTCTATTCATTCTATCATTTACTTTTCCTATTTATTGTGATTTCTTAAATGGAGTATAGTGTGGCTGGGTTACAATTTTATGATTTACTTGACCCAAATGAGGCTGAGGCTTTAAGATGAAATTCATTTTGTGCATTGTCGTTTTGTTTATATGTTAATTAAATTTTATTTCAAGCTTGGAATATAAGATTGTCTCTGTGTGGGTCAGAATCCGGCACTATAACAACCAACGAAGCTAATCATCTTTTCTGATTAATTCAAGATTAATAAGTGGCACGACCACCCATAATTGATGGCATTTAACGCATGTCCGGTACGATTAATAAGGCTACAGCCCATCCGTTATGCTAAAGATAAAACTGCAATGTGGTCCCAACCACCAACTGCCAGCTCATGTAGCTCATGCAGCTTATGACTATAAATACCCAGAAAGGAAACCTCATGGTGGATCCTCTCCTACCACATGGGGACTCTCCACACAGAGAGAGAAAAAGAGAGAGAGAACAACAGATGAGAGAAATATAATCTCACAAAGAAATACAACATGATTATAAGGCTCTGAACCTCTTGACGGAGAGGCAGATCACACCATTATCATCAATAAAAGTTGTCAATATTTCCCACCCTAGTCGAGAATATTCTTAATTATCTTTTCTTTACTTGGTTCTCGAATTATTACGACTTGCTATGATTGACCAATAATCTATGTATATTATTTTGTATTCACAAAGTATATGGTAACTTTTGAATCAAGCAATTTGCCGCCGTCAGCGGGGATTTCCTAGCAAAATCGCGTAGTTCTTCCTAGAACCAAAAGAAAAGGAAACGACCAGGAAAGAAAAAATAACCCAGCTCGAGATATCCTGCTTTCTCTCCGACTCCCGACAGTGCAAACGGGAAGAAGATGTCCCCCCCCCCCCGAGGGAGGATCCCTATGAAGCATCCCCCACACTCTCGATGCGGGGCCTTGCCGAAAATCGGCGCAGAAATATCCCGAGCTGAAAGCCATCTCAAAACCAACCAAATATCCCAATTGGGAAGACAACACGTAAACTGCTCAAAGTCTCGAACCAAAACCGAGCTCCACCACTCTATACCCCCTACGTCGGGACTCAGGCCATGCACCTTCGCCTTCGCCAAGAAAGTTCAACTACAGTCGAACCAAGGAAAAGGCGCAGGCGATGCGCCTTTGCATTCAAAAATCAATAAAGTTCAACAACGATTGAACTGGGACTCAGGCTATACGCCTTCGCCTTCAAAAATCGGTAAAGTTCAACTACGGTTAAACCAAGACTCAGGCTATATGCCTTCACCTTCAAAAATAATAAAGTTCAACTACGGTTAAACCAAGACTCAGGCTATGCGCCTTCGCCTTCGCCTTCGCCAATAAAGGTCAACTACATTTGAACCAAGGCTCAGGCCATGCGCCTTCACCTTTGCCTATAAAATTCAACTACGGTTGAACCAAGACTGAGGCTATGCGCTTTCGCCTTCTCCAATAAAATTCAACTACGGTTAAATCAAGATTTAGTCCATGTGCCTTCGCCTTGCCAATAAAGTTCAACAACGATAGAACTGGGACTCAGGCTATGTGCCTTTGCCTTCAAAAATCGGTATAGTTCAACTCTGGTTGAACCAAGACTCAGTCCATGCGCCTTCGCCTTCAAAAATTGGTAAAGTTAAACTACGATTGAAACAAGACTCAGGCCATGCGCCTTCGCCTTCAAAAATTGGTAAAGTTCAACTACAGGTGAACCAAGACTCAAGCTCTGTGCCTTCACCTTCAAAAATCAATAAAGTTTAACAACGATTGAACTGGGACTCAGGCTATGCGCCTTGGCCTTCAAAAATCGGTAAAGTTCAACTACGGTTGAACCAAGAATCAGGCTTTGCGCCTTCGACTTCAAAAGTCGGTAAAGTTAAACTACGGTTGAAAGAAGACTCAGGTTATGTGCCTTCACCTTCGCCAATAATGTTTAACTACGATTGAACCAAGACTCAGGCCATGCGCCTTCACCTTCGCCAATAAAATTCAACTACGGTTGAAAGAAGACTCAGGCTGCGTGCCTTCGCCTTTGCCAATTGAATTCAACTATGATTGAACCAAGTTTTAGGCCATGAGCCTTCGCCTTCGCCAATAAAATTCAACTACGATTGAACCAAATTTCAGGCCATGTGCCTTCGCCGTCGCCAATAAAGTTCAACAACGATTGAACTAAGACTCAGGCTATGCACCTTCGACTTCAAAAATCGGTAAAGTTCAGCTACGGTTGAACCAAGACTCAGGCTATGCGCCTTCGCCTTAAAATTTTGGTAAAGTTCAACTACGGTTGAACCAAGACTCAAGCTATGCGCCTTCGCCTTCGCTAATAAAGTTCAACTACGGTTGAACCAAGACTCAGGCCATGCGACTTCGTCTTCGACAATAAAATTCAACTACGGTTGAACCAAAACTCAGGCTATGCGCCTTCACATTCGCCAATAAAATTCAACTATGGTCGAACCAAGATTCCGGCCATGCGCATTCGCCTTCGCCAATAAAGTTCAACAACGATTGAACTGGGACTCAAGCTATGTGCCTTCGCCTTAAAAAATTGGTAAAGTTCAACTATGGTTGAACCAAGACTCAGGCCACGCGCCTTTACCTTCAAAAATCGGTAAAGTTCAACTACTGTTGAACTAAGACTCAGACCATGTTCCTTCGCCTTCAAAAATTGGTAAAGCTTAATTGCGGTTGAACCAAGACTCATGCCATGCATTTTCGCCTTCAAAAATCTGTAAAGTTCAACTACGGTTGACCCAAGACTAAGTCTATGAGCCATCGCCTTAAAAAATCGGTAAAGTTCAACTCCGGTGAACCAAGACTCAGGCTGTGCGTCTTCGCCAATAAAATTCAACTATGGTTGAACTTGCCAATAAACTTCAACAACGATTGAACTGGGACTCAGGACATGCGCCTTCGCCTTCAAAAATCGGTAAAGTTCAACTACGGTTGAACCAAGACTCAGGCCATGTGCCTTCGCCTTCACCAATAAAATTCAACTACGGTTGAACCAAGACTCAAGCCATGCCCCTTCGCCTTCGCCAATAAAATTCAACTACGGTTGAACTAAGATTCAGGCCATGTGTCTTCGCCTTCGCTAATAAAGTTCAACAACGATTGAACTAGGACTCAGGATATGCGCATTCGCCTTCAAAAATCGATAAAGTTAAACTAGAGTTGAACCAAGACTCGAGCTATGCGCCCTCGCCTACAACAATGAAAGCTCAACAAAAGTTGAACCAAGACTCAGGTTGTGCGCATTCGCCTTCGCCAATAAAGTTCAACAACGATCGAACTGGGACTCGGGCCATGCGCCTTCGCGTGCAAAAATTTGTAAAGTTCGACTACGGTTGAACCAGTACTCGGGAAATGCGCCCTCACCCCCAACAATTGAAAGTTCAACATTAGTTGAACTGGGACTCAGGCCATGTGCCTTCGCCCATGAATTCAACTACGGTCGAACCAAAACTCAGATGAAGCCCTTGACCACTAAACTCAGCAAAAACTCGATCAAATTAAAGCACCGGTTAAGCATCCCCGCCATCCAAGTAAGTATGCCCAACTCGAACTAAAGTAAGAAACACGTAGAGTTCGGCCTCGGTCGAACTACAAGGCCTCATCCTCATCATTATGGCCAGTAGTCCGACCACGCCCGAACTAGGACTAAGGCTAAACGCCACCACCTCCGAATGGGGGTTCCGACTCGGTCACCCCGAGTCGAGAAGAAAAAGTCGCCAACACCCGAAGGATTAACACACCTTCTAAAGTCGAATATTAAAAGCAAGCTACCCCTTCAAACGCATGCAACAACAAAAAAAGGGTGGCAAACTCCTTTTTATTCATAAAGCAATCGCGGGTCATTCCCGCTTACACCCGGCCGAACCGGTCAATAAAAATAAAATAAAACAAGAAAACACAACACAACAACAAATGCCAAGTGGCGAAAAGAGAAAATAAGAAGAACACTCCTCTCTCCTCAGCACCGTCCGTGCTCCCGCACGCGCCATCATCGGCCCCTAGCGTCGCCGCATCAAAACCACATTCCATATGGGCCTCCCGAGCCCTTTGATGTGCCCCCTCGAAAGTACCTTCGGTCACAATACCGGCCTCCCACAAATTTTTGTATACATCTCGCTGGGCCTCAGCATAAACCCAAAGCTCACAAGTCTGACCAAACGAAGCGGCCTGCTCCAGAAGATGTCGGTTCTCCTCCCCTAGGATCACAACCCACCCCGATGCAGCCTGAGCATCCCGCTCAAGGACACCTATCCGCTCCCCTACAACTCTTCAGCTCTCGTCGAGGCGTCATCAAGCTGACGGTTCAAGGCCGCAATCTCCCCCTCCAGTGCGGCCACCTTCGCACCCTACTCTGATGCGGCCTCCGTTACCTTGGCTAGACATAGGAGCTGTCACACCTCCTTTTTTATGTTTAATACACCCCATGAAGGGCATAAAGGAGTTTTTCCAATTAAAGGACAATCAGAACGATATTTATTATTATTTATTCAGTGTCACCACTTGAGAGATTAATGGTGTCCCAAGTCACTGGTTGAATCCCGAAACAAGAAAAATATGACTATGTTAACCAAAAATTCGGATAAGGAATTCTGTTAACCTGGGAGAAGGTGTTAGGCATTCCTGGATTTCGTGGTCCTAGCACGGTCGCTCAACTGTTGTATTTAATTTTTATCTAATTTCAGCACATGTTCTATTTTTATGTGCCCTTTGTTAATAACTCGTTTTTATTATATTCATTATTTATTTTTTACAAGAATTACAACATCATGAAAATGCATCTTGAACCACGCCGCACCCGTGCGCCCGTGGCCTTTAACACATTTCGACTTCGTTGAGATTTGGATTTGGGTCACATAAATGTGCACTCGTATTTAGGAAGGTAATATTATTAACATGTGCGCCTAAAGCGATTACGTGTTATTATCTTTGGGGAAGGCCGTGAAATTTGCTAAACGACCCTTCCCGAATTTCTAAGTATTTTTATTTAAGCAATTATTGAGGGCCCTGCCTTTGTATTTAATTAGGCGAGGCTCGTCTCTTTTATTTTTAAAGGCCTAAACTAAAGTATACTAAGTTTTCTATTTTGTTTTATCTCTAAAGGTTAATTAACCTATGAATATGAATATAAATTCCCTATATTCTTAATATACATTTATTATATTTGAACTTTTAATTCTTATTCGAAATTTCAACAATGTTATTAGGCTCCAAAGTAAACTCATTAAAAATGGGATTTTTCCCTATCTATACCATATATGAAACTTTATTACAAAAAATGTGCATACTATCTAAATTACCCGCCTGGTCCACATTTTTCCAATAATTTCTGTATCATTTATTTAATACACGATTAATTGAGCAGAATATTCCATAATTAACGCGCTAAAAATAAGGAGAGATTCTTGGGATTAATTGATTCTAAATTAACGCGCTAAAAATAAGGAAAGAATCTTGTGATTAATTGATTCTACATTAAAATTAATTTTTAAAAGGGAAAGGAAATTTCAAATCTGCTTATTTCTCTCTAGGACTACAATTTAAATCTCCAAAAAAAAAAACGAACAGCTCCTAAAATAAGAACATATTCAACTAATAAGAGTTTCGACGAGTTGAATTCAAATTGTAGAATTCAAATTTTTGATATTTTCCACAAATTTACTACATATATCGACAATTTGACTATAATTTCTTATTTGGTGCAGGAAAAAAATATTTTAATATACAGTGTCTCCAGATTGAAGATAAATTGTAGACAAATTATAGTTTACTTATAGTTTGTAGTTAATTTGTAGATAAAATATAGATATATTGTAGATACTATATTTTTAATATTGTAATTTTTTTTTCTTTGTGTTTGTTCTGAAAATATAGATGAGGGCTTCAACAGATCATATACATACTGTGTAAATTATTTCCATATTGTAGTTCTAGTTCTAGTGTAGGTTAAATGTAGTTATAACCATATTTTGTACTTGGACTTTATTTTATAATTTTGAGGGTTAGAGAGCTCGTATTGAGATGATTTTTCAAAGAATTTTTATCTACTTTTTTGGAGTAAGTAATCCTAATTTGGATTCTATGGTAGATCAACATCAAAGAATGGATTTGAACAAGAGAAACTAGAGTTTTTGCCACAACTTTTGTATTTTGCACTTTTTAACATCAATTTGCACTCTAAGTTGGAGACTAGTTACATATTTGGATTCGTAAAATTATAGGTTAATAGAATCCAACTTTTTTTTCGAGATTTGACATAGAGTTTCTGTCCACATACTGTATGTGATCAAATTTAACAGGAGTGCAAGGTTCGTACGTATGCAATTATGATTAGAAGATAAAGTAGAAGAAAAAGAGAAGGGATAGGAAAACTTATAGGAATATAAAAATCCCAAAAAATAGGGTTTCGAGATCCATAATACAACTACTAATAACTACGACGCGCAGAAACAAAAACAAGAAAAGATGGAGAAACAGAAAGAAGAGAAGAAAGATTTCTGTGAACGTCTCTTTGGGTTAAAGGTCTTCTTCGCTTCGAACTTCTTAATAAGGATAAGTAAACATCTGCCATTGGAAAATTTTTCTTTGAACTTCATCAGTGAATACGTCTCTTTGGAAGATATTTACTCCTTATCTTGAAGTTGAGAATATCTTAGGGATTATAGAGAAAGTGGGATATATGGTTACCTTTAATTAAGGAGTAAAAATTTCTCATTAATTAGACACTTAATTAAGTATGGTATAAGATTGGTAATAAGTGAACATCTGCCATTGGAAAATTTTTCTTTGAACTTCATCAGTGAATACGTCTCTTTGGAAGATATTTACTCCTTATCTTGGAGTTGAGAATATCTTAGGGATTATGGGGATAGAGAAAGTGGAATATATGGTTACCTTTAATTAAGGAGTAAAAATTGCTCATTAATTAGACCCTTAATTAAGTATGGTATAGGATTGGTAATTTGGTATACGGGTTTGTAATTAAATCAAACCTTAAACATTGAGGGTAATAAGGTTTCATATATGGTATAAGAAGGTAAAAATTCCTATCAATTAACTGGAGCCCAAATTTTTGCTCAGCTGTTAAGCCCAATCTTTTCAAATAAAATTACATTTCACCTATTGTCTGAATATACTATATACCTTTTAATAATTTCAAGTTTTAACAATTACAGCAAGGAAAAAGAGATTTTCATATTTTTGTTTAATTTAAAGAAAGTATTTAGCTTCCGAATTCTCAAGTCCAACTGATATTATTGTATTTACAAACCAATTAGTGAGCTCTTCAAGGTAATAAAAGATAAAATTCAAACTAAAACTGTGAATTGATTTTGATCATAGTGATAAAACATCATTTGTTACTAACTAACTCAGATTAACCTCTTTAAACCAATTATCAACACTTAGGGGATTTAGTGATCTAAAACCTAGATAGCTAAAACATTTATGATCATTCGATCATTATACAACTTAACTGCAATTATGATTTGTTAATCAATCTCTACACTTATATTCATTATCAATGTTAAAGATCAAATGCAATATTTAAATAGGATCACCATGAAACTAACGAATACAATAGTCAGATATGAATATAAAGTCCAACAGTCCAAACTTTGTTACAAAACTTAATCATACAATACAGAAAATTCTACTTTTCGATTTAACACAAACAATAACTATGCTGCCATTTCTTCATGTCCATAGCTGAGCTTACACGATGTGTACCTGAATAATAGAACAGTGAAGAGACGAAGGATCAGCTACAACAACAGCAACAATAATAGAATGGGAAAAATCCAATTATAGCCTCAAAATACCACGAATCAAACCACATTACAGTATTTAAACCAAAGAACAAACACACTCAACCAATCCAATGAAATTCCACAGTATTTCCTTTACTAGAACCAGCGAGAATCAATATATAGCCTTCAAATTGAACAAAATGATCAATGTAACAGTAGCTTTCATATTTTTCTACTAATTTCTAAGATTTTTGAGTTTTTTTACAGAAATTGAAACCTAGAAAAGAGAAATATTTGAAAGGAAAGTTTCAGATTTTCAAAACATGTAAAATAAGGCATATCAATGCCTATTTATAGAGTTAGAATTGGAGGGAAATTCAGATTTTAGTAATTGTACTTTATTCCCTCTTTTATTTCATTCTATCCATATTTTATGACTTGTTATTCAATTGGCTACACTTATTTATTAAGAATTATACTACTACCCCAATATAGAACCTTCTAATCAAGTGTAATTCCCTATCTAACCTCACTTAACTTTCAAATCTACCCAACTACCCTTTTTCTATACCCAAAATATCCTCTTTTCCTTTAGTTTATTACTTCTAGCCCTTCTTATATACCCAAAATACCCCCGAAACTTAATTGAGTTTACTAGGTAAACCTACTACCATTCAACGCTTTACCCCTGAACTTAACTGCCAAAATTATAAAAATCTAATTATTAAAATTAATCAGAATTTAACAAATCTAATTTTAATTCTAACATTAACCAACTACTGATCAACATTTTAATAGCTATAACCAATCCTTATCAATCAAACATTACTAATATAAGAAACTAATCAAACATGAATCAACTCAAATCACTGATAATAAAATCCAATTAACTACTAATTTAATATCAGATTTATTTACTTAACCAAAAATTATTCAGAATTTTAAAAGAAATTAAAGACCTAACAGTATTAAACTTTTTACCTAAAATACTATATATATAAATTTTTATCAGAAATTAAGTAACCCTTTAGAGTAATAACAATCTAGAAACAATTAAAAACATAAAAAACACGCACATGCAAAAGATAAAAGAAACATAAAAATAAAAGGAAAGACTTAGTTTTTTTTAGTCATTTGACCATCTTCTCGGTACCAAGAATCCTCAAGAATAACAGAGGGGAGTCTTGTGGCATTTTTGTAAACTTTTGCCTCACCGAAGACTTTTCAGAATCATATTCGAGTTGTTCCAGTTGTATTTGAGGTTCAAGACCCTAAGGGTCGTGTAGAGGGCGTCAAGAAGGAGCTATGGTGTAATTTTGGGCTGGGTTGGGTGAGATGTTGTTCGCTAGAAATAGGTTCCAGCGAAAGAAAATGGGTTATTCGAGCAGAAAGGGCAATATTCGAAGGAAGACGAATACAGTGGTAGGAAGTAGAGTTTACGACGGTTCTCTAGTGAAAATTTGAGGGTGGTTGGTGATGGTGACGTTTCCCGCCGGTAGGGTTCCGGCGGGGTTGACATGAAAATAGAGGCGGCTAGGGTTTGGGTATGAAAAGGGTGAAAATGTTTCTGGTTTTTTTAATTTCATATTGATGTATTAAATGACTACCAAATGACGATTCCCAGTTGAAACCCCTTCAATTCCCATTCAAAAGCTCTCAAGAATGACCAAATATGGTGGAAAATGGGTTATTTTCGCGACTGGTGTATTTAATCAACCCTTCGCGATCGCGGTGCACAATTCCGGCTCCTTCGGACAGGCTTCAGTATAATGGACATAACTCTTTGCACACAACTCCAAATGATAAATGGTTTGATGTTCTGGAAACTAGACATATAGGGCTATAACTTTTATTTGTTTCTCATTTCTTGAATCCTTATACATTTCGAGATATAAGCTTCCAAATTTATATGTGTGTATTAGAGATCCTTCTCAGACAGCCTATAGTGTAACGTCCATAACTTTTGACACATATGTCCAAATCACGATTTCTTTAGCTTTCTGAAAACTAGTCATGATGAGCTACAACTTTCGATTTTGAATCACCTCAACTTTCTTGTAAATAAAAAGATATGAGCTTCTGAATTAGGATCAATGCAACAAAAATTTTCTTCTTCGCGATCGCGGAGCATTTCACGCGATCGCGATTCACTAATTTTTTTCTCACATTCTACTCACCGCGATCGGGATCCATTGTCCGCGATCGCATAGAACACTGATACAGACAGAAATCAGCAGTTAAAATGGCCTAGAAATGGTCCGAAACCACCCCGAAACTCACCCGAGTCCCCCGGGACATCAACCAAAAGTACCAACGCATCCTAAAACCTCATTCAAACTTGTTCCAATCATAAAAACACATCTGACAACGCTAAAACCATTAATTCACCATAGATTCAAGCCTAAGTTTATCAAATTCTTCCAAAACTCACATTCGATCCGAAACCCACCCAAACGACGTCCGAATGACCTGAAATTTTGTGGACAAATCCAAAATCACCTAACGAAGCTACTGCAACTCTCGGAATTCCATTCCGACTCCCGGATCAAAATATCACCTATCAACCGGAATCGCCAAAATTCCAACTTCGCCAAAACATGCTAACTTCTTCAACGGATCTCCAAAATTACTTCTGATTGCACTCCTAAACCTTAAATCATCACCTGGAGCTAACCGAATCATCGGAATTCAATTTCGAGCACTCTAACTCACAAGTCAACATCCGGTTGACTTTTCCAACTTAAGCCTTTTTAAAAGAGACTAAACGTCTCATTTCTTATCAAAATTACTCCAATTAAGTTCTAACGCACCCAATACCGATGATGAAACATAAAGCAATATAATAAGGGGGAAACGGCGAGGTAATACCTGAGACGACGGGTCGGATCGTTACATTTATATTAACCAAATTTGTTTGGTTCGACATTTTCACGGTTTCCCCTAAATTATCTTTTATAGGTTTGGTTTTTTGATTTAGTTAGAATACACGGTATTAAATTAAAAAGTTACTATAATTTTTTTGAAGGAAAAAATAGCACGATGAATTAATCGAAGTTATTTTGGTATCACATTTTTTAAACATTTTTTAAAATTTGAACTAATCGATTTATTTTAGCATCATTCAGCAGAGATCAATGTGCAAGAATGCTTAAGTTTCATACTTCTATTTCTATTTTTTATGTTTCAAATAAATGTGTACGTGATTAAAATTACTTTAGGTTACAAATTTTGTAATTATTAAAATATGATACACGTGAATAGTCCAAAAAAGAGTGGTCAAAATATATGTATTGAAGTGATAACCTTTAATATTCTTCATTAAATTTTTGAAGCTTGATGATTTTCTAGGATGAATACGATTTATGATTTACTCCCTCATTCAATTCAATATATTTGTAATAAAACATTATTGTTTTAAATATTTATGATTTACACCCTCATTCACCCCCTCTAATATTTCGTATTTAAAAGAAAAAGAATATCATCTAACTTTCCTCCTCAACTAACCACGTATTTCATCCGTGTAACCAACAACCAAAGATCAAACGTACGTACTATAGACTAAAAGATGAAAAGGAAAAAAGTATAATGCTTTCTCTCAAATCAGAAGTCTTTGGTCCATTGCTTATATCTTATTCCAAATTTGATTGTTGTGCCGTTACCAACTGTAACATGGATAGGCCAACTACCACTCCAGCATCGCACCATGTGCCGGAGAAATTCAAAAATAGTCAGATTTACAAGTGATTATTTAAAAATAGTCATAGTTTGAATTTAAAAGTAATTGAAATTCAGCCACTTTTTATGTAAAGATAAATCTGAACGAAAATACTATTTAAAATCCGGAAAAATACTCCACTATAATATACTGGAGTTCCAATATAATATACCGGTCAAACATAATATACTGGAGATTGGAGCACTGGTGCTCTAATCGCCAGTATATTATATTGGAACCTTCCGCATGTTGCAGTTCTAGCATAATAAATTCATATACAGGTGCACCGATCTCAGTATACTATGCTGGAACTTTCCGTGTTGCAACAAAATAATGGATATTTTTCAATGACTTTGCAAAAGCTGACTATTTTTGAATGATCAGTCCGAAAACTGGCTAGCCCGTGCTATTTTTAGAAATCATAGCTGCCGCCTATGACATGTTCCAATTATTAACACCTTCACTCCCAATAATTTAACAAAGTAAAAATTTACTTACACTGCGTGCAGAGGCGAATAATTCATCCACCTCCCTTTACTCCATAGGGCCTTCTCTAATAGGGAAAATCCTTCCATTTCCGTCAATGACCAGGCCTCCCCTGGCTCTTCCACCGTCCGGGCTCCCTTTCCTCCCTATGGTATGCTCCCCCGGCGCGAAAAAGGCACTGGTTCACGCATTACGGGTAGATTCCTCTTACCTAAGAAATGTAAGGGGGCACTTCACCGAATGATAGGTAAAGTATGGGACGTTCTATAAACAATCCCTTAGCTCAAGTCCTCGGGGATACCCAAGGCTTGCTCGAGCATCTTTAAACCTCACTCAGGCGATTGGGTACCTAGGAAGTCCAAGATGGTTGTTTGGAACATCCAAGAGGACACCTGATCCACGCTCTGTTCCATTGGTAAAGAGGAATTTCAAATTTAAATCAATTATTTGATTTCGTGATATTAATCGCTTTAAAATAAACAACAACAACAACAACAACCCAGTATAATCCCACTTAGTAGGGTCTGGGGAGGGTAGTGTGTACGCAGACCTTACCCCTACCATAGGGTAGAGAGGCTGTTTCCAAATAGACCCCCGGCATCCTTCCCTCCAAGAACTTCCCACCTTGCTCTTGGGAGACTCGAACTCACAACCTCTCGGTTGGAAGTGGGGGTTGCTTACCATCAGAGCAACCCCTCTTGTCATCGCTTTAAAATACTAGGTTCTAAATTAATAATTTCTACATATTTAATTAATTTTTAAAAACAAATACAAGGTTCGATCCAAAACTATTGGGTTCGACCGAACCTGCTCTCGGCACTCTAGCTCCAACCCTGCCGACGTGTTTCCAAACTATCTTTTTTTTATCTAGGACTTACTTCTTAAGGGGATTGTCAAAGGCCAAAAAATCACTTGTTATGGACCGGAAGGAATCCTGCTTATGATCATCGGATCGTACTTATGTTACCTTTACTTCTATACAATATAGTAGTTTATATTCATAAAGCATTCCTACCATTTTGAATCTTCTACTATACAATGATTAGTATGCTACAAATGCAAGAGACTGTTAGTATTCCTAACTAGTCAAGAAGCAGAGCCCTCGGATTTTTGAATATCCAATTCATGTTCTGCAACAATGATGCACGAATCAGTCTCCAAAGGCGATGACGAGGATGAGCTCTTGTTCTTGAAAGTATCTTTGGGTGAATTAAGCATGTCAACTGTACACTGAACGTCAGGTGTTATTCCCACTTGATCGATGTCGTGAAGTGCTGGGGATAAATACTTAGCCACTGTAACAAATAGAGCTGATCCGTCGTGCAACTGTGTAACACTCTGCACCCAAACACAATTGGAATAGTACAAAATAATTTAGTTTTTATAGAGTAGAAGGGTTGAAGGGGAGCCAGGTTAAGGCTGCATGCAATAGATCCTTATGGTCCGGCCCTTCCCGGACCCCGTGCCTAACGGGAGCTTAGTGCACCATGCTGCCCATTTTTTATTTTAGAGCAAGAGGGGTAGTATCCATCCAAAGTTCCAGCCAAACCTGTATCTTTCCTTTGCCAAAAGTCTTATGCCCAACAAGGATTGCACGGCCATTATCATGTAGTGCCCCGGCCAGAATCTCACTAGCACTTGCACTCCCCTCATTCACCTATCAAGAAGGAAATCTAAGGCATAAATATTTCTGCACAATGACTAAACTCCTCGGCTCAAATGAAAGTCATAGTACTACGCTCAAGAATATTGTGTTATAGAACGAGAAGGATGTGTCTTTAACTTACAAGGACGACTAGTGGATCGTGTGTTACAGCATGTCCATCAACCATGCTAATTGGTAACATATTTCCATCCCTATCTATTGTGTTCACAAGTGTCTCGTCGCCATCTAGCCATATCTGGGCAACATCTAGCCCGGCAGTAACCAGACCTCCCTGCATAATATATTTAAAGATAAATAAAACAGACACGTCAGACAACAAAAGGGCGAATTGAATAACTTTGAGTGTATACAAATTGAAGAGGAGGGTTAAGGAACTTGCAGGATTGTTCCGAAGATCTAATATATATGATTGTACACCCTGAGTTTCCATCTCCTGAATTGTGTTTTCCATGTCCATAGCAGCAGACTGTCACCATGAAAAACATGGAAGTCTTTACTCAAGATATGGTAAGGAATTCATTTGTTTTGTCATTTGAAGCAAAAAGACAAAGGCAATTGAATAATCTACGACTCGGGGGAGATGACTGATTAACTACCTGAGAGAAGCTTGACAACTTCACATATCCAGTTTTCAAGAGACGACCATCAGGCATTTTATGGGGGATGATGGCACTGGATATTGGTGAAAGCTTAATCACTTCGCGAGGTAGTTTAACCTTAAAAAACAAGAAATATTTAATAAAGATAATTGGGAAGCAAATAGGTTCTGAATCTAGATAGCAAGAAATTAAATAGTTAGATGCATGAACTTGAGAAACTTTAACCATAAAATATAAAAGATTGTCGCTTATTCTGATCGAGGAAAGCTACAACACTACATAGTTCAGACATCATACCTCTTTGTAACCAGA
Source organism: Nicotiana noctiflora (assembly GCA_032618575.1). Taxonomy (NCBI): domain Eukaryota; kingdom Viridiplantae; phylum Streptophyta; class Magnoliopsida; order Solanales; family Solanaceae; genus Nicotiana; species Nicotiana noctiflora. Next base: position 780,354 of record JASVEL010007011.1, on the reverse strand, counting down.
TACTCCTGGACCGTTATCCTGGTCAAGAGAAGAACAGAAAAATGCGATAACACACAGTCAGAGAGCATTCACTTCAGTGAATGACAATAAATTTGAGAAAGTTCTGAAAATGAAGTTAAATTGCGTTTCAAGCAACAAGTACTATTCCACAGTGACAAAAAAGGGTGAAATATTAAGAGAATGGAGACATAATATGCAAAAGAATCAGGCACAGAAGGCCCTTGTTTAGGAAATTTCTGATCAGGTGGCTGCGGATGTAGAAATATAATGTTCTGAACGAAAAGGGGCAAGCTTACACTGTGAACTTTGACTGTAACAATTGTACCAGCACGGCCTCTCAGTTTTTGAGCTGCTGTTTCACTGTCAACTCCATCAAGCCTCTCCCCTTGAAGAAAAATCAAGCAAAATTCAAGTTTTAATGCAGCTGTTTTTGAGAAGCAAATAAATAAAGCAATTTATGTGGTTTCTGTTTGACAGACATGGAGGAGTGCACTGTTAAAATATTGTGATTTTTACTCAGGTTTTTGAAAACACTTTATGACATTGATTGATGCTCATTATCGAATGTTTCTCGAGTTATCTTGAAGAAAGGCTTTCATTGCATTACTGGCACAACTGCTGGCCTACCCCGCTCATAAGTCTGCCACCATCGTTTGGTGGTCTTACTGTACTGATAAGGACAATTACTACATTTTTGTAATCGACAATGAACAGTAATGTCTGATAACTAGATAAGAACGTTTGGTATTGCAGAAGCTTGAATTTTTTTTACAACACGACAACAATGCTTATACAATAGTTCGACCACCTTCAATTAGTAAACGCAGTTTACTCCATGAGATGGAAGTATCAATTTCAAAACTCTAGGTAAGATCTCTAAGACAATAGGTCATTAATTTGTTAAATTCTGAAGAAAAAAGTAGTACCATTTATCTCAAGCAGCTCATCTCCTTCACGGATACCAGCACGTGCAGCTGGGCTATTCTCCACACATGACAACACAACCTGAAATACATTGTATGAAGCATTTTTATACAAGAAAGTAAGATAAATATTGTTGCCAATAACCTACAAAAAGAAAATCTATTTTATGACTAAGCAAGTAACATTTCACAGAAATAAAGTACAATGGCAAGCAAGCAGCAAGTGCATTCGAGTATTCTTACTAACCAGATGCCCTGTGTTCGGTTCAGCGCTGACGAAGAGGCCAACGCCTTGCAAATTTCCGTCACTTCCTATTCTAAAACTTTGGTACTCCTGTCGAAAAAATTGTCAATGTCATAGAAGAATAACAAATTATTAATCATATTAGGAATAAGGGAAGACATGGCACAAAGTCCTTACAAAGGCTAATTGGACTGATAACATATAGTATATCAATTTGAAACGCGAGCCTACTGCTCTAGCATTATGAACTAGGAACTTTCAAGAAACGGCGTCCCATATTTTTTCCCCAAACCAACTTTCAGTTGGTTTATTAGGAGAACAGATACGAAAAGCTTGCGGAGATAAATGGAACCAGAAAATAATCTAAGAGAGAGGTAAGGGTATCAAAAGCATGCCTTGTCGATCATTTACAAGTTATGACAACAAAATGAAACTTCTAGCGTTTACGTTAAAGATTGATATTTCTGTTCTTATCATATAAGAAAGATGTCCCTCGTGCAAATGGACTGCCTTACAAATATACACCTTAGGACTAATAATGCGTGTATAGGGATCTCCAAGCGTAGATAGCATTCCCCTAACTTTGCTATAAGCAGCATCTTCTGACCTCAAGGGGAACATTTCTACCATTGTTTGTTGCAGTTTCAAGTCCCAATCTGCAAAATAATACGTTCTTTACCACTTTAGCTCAAACTACATATTTCATGCTGATAAGCCAACATCAGAATGTAAGTATACTTTAAAAAGAAAATAATCAAACCATGTCAAATTACCTTGATGGTTGAAAGTAGGATCTACGAAAGTTTCTCTAATCAAACCCCAAGCCTCTATTAATGTCCTCTGAACAGTATTTACCTACCAAACAAATTAACAATCATTCAACCATATAACAAACTAACACTCCAATAAAATTCTACTTTAAATCATAAATCAGCAGCTACTAAATTTTCCTTTGTTGGGTGTGTGAACAAAGTTCCACATTGATAGCTCAAAAGAGTAAGAAACTGCGGACTTAGGTTAACGCGGACAACATCACATCATACTAAGACTATCTATAGGCTATTTTAGCCCAATAATTAGCATCAGAGCCCAAGTTAGAGGGACGAGTATAGAGATGGCAGTGTGATGGTGATGGCTCGTTTTGCTTACCCTTTGAGCTTGGAGACGTGCCATGAGGCCTTTTGAGAAATCGTGTAAGCTTAGCCCAAAGCGAACAATATTATACAACATCTTTTATGCCTTTTTATAAAACGACAAGAAATCAAATAGATTAAATTGATTACCTCAGGTGTGTGAGAGACAGGAAATGCAACAGTAAGAGACTCAGCCAAAGCTGGAGAATTACAACACAAAGACAAAGCAGCAGCTAATCCAACAAATCCTTTCCCTACCCATTTCACCAAATTTTCATTCTTTTCAAGAAAATCATTCTTCTTGAACTGTTCAATAGGCTGCTTTCTGCTTAAAGCTTGTGGAACAACCCCTTTAAATCTTGGTGTTTTACCATGATTTAAGGGTGAAAATCTACAAGAAAATAATGATTTTGAAGTTGGTTTAATCAAAGATTTGGAGATTGAAAAGGGAATTGATATTCCAACATCAAAATTTGAGCAGAAAGTTTCCATCTTTGTGGGAGAAAAAATGGGTTGTATTTTTGCTTTGCTTTTAATACTAGTTATTACTCCCTCCCGTTTAAAACAAGTAATTCCTTTTTGATATTTCCAGAGTACAAATTAATAAATATATCTTTTAACATTAATTAATAATGAATTGATTATATTAACCTTTACTATCACACATATATACTCTAATACATATTTCAACACCATTTACTTTATGGATAATGTAAGAAAAAAATACATGCTCCGTTCTAATTTACGTGAACCTGTTTGACTAGACACGGAGTTTAAGAAAAAATGAATGACTTTTAAAATTTGTGATCCTAAACAAGTTAAAAAGGGATCCAGAGTGTTTGTGTGGTTATAAAATCTTATCATTGAGAGTAGAATTGCAAATTTAGACTAAATAATTTACAAATTAAGAAATTATTTATTCTTTTTGAAAACGGACAAAAAAATTAGAATCAAACGGAGGAAGTATTAATCAAATTTTAAATTTTAAAAAAATCACTAATTTTAAATCACATGAAAAAGGTAAAATATATATATATATATATATATATATATATAGGGAGAAATTGCCGTGTTGGATTTCTAATAAGTGGGGTCTACGTGAATCTTTGAGTCTTGTGGTTATGAACCTTGTTGCGTAAGTGAGTATCTGTGTGTGGAATATATGTTGAGCTTCAGATATGCTTACAAGTGGACCAGTAACCCAGTGTTGGAAATTAGATATATTTATTTTCTTCCTTTTTTTTATTTTTTAATTTGAGTACTACAGGCAATTATATTTCACAAAGATAAAAACAGTTTTATTTCAATAAAGTATTTTCTTAATTACTGCAGCAATAAGTAATTCTTAAGCTGAAACAGAAAAATAATTTGACTAAAAGTAGTTTTTAAAGCATATTTTTTAAAAAAATTCTTGCTTTTGAAGTTGTAAATTCTTACTTTATGCATTGTAAACTTTTAACTAGAAATAATCGTGTACGTAAATCTACCAAGTGATCTTTAGATTTGCAGTAAAGTGACTTCACTTTTCTAGTTTGTTGATTAGCAATGAAAAAAGTTGGCTCTTTTTTCGGCTTCATTTGCATCTTGTCTTGAGGTTTGTCAACTTTCTTCCAGATTTACTTTTCTTTCAAATTTTATTTTTCTGAAATGTTGACAATTTCTTCTTTGCCTCATTTTCACATATGTCCTCAGTTGAAGGATTGTCTGCACTTTATAGATTTTTTTGGCTCCGTTTTTTATCTTCTGTTGGATCAACTAAGAACTTTTTACCTCTCATTTTAATCCTTAAGATCTAAATTCCACTTGCATCATAAATGAAACAATACTTATTTTTCGAAGGATACTTTAAAAAAAAATTTCATTAGCTGTCCAACACTCAATAAAATAAATTTTAATCAATATCAGAAATAAAGAACATCTGAAATTTTCTTAGTACCTGAATTTGTTGCGATCACGAAAAAAAATTTCCTTTAGCAAGAATATAATCACCATTTCCGATTCTGACTTTCTTATTTTTCATAGATGTGAACTCTTTGAAAAACATTCTGTGGTATATCATGTGATTTGTACAACCACTATAAATCAACCAAAAATTAGATTTCTTGGTTGAAAGAAACATTGCGACAAATAAGTGATCTTCTTCTCCTTCATCGGTGACTTGGGCATCTGCTTCATGTTTTTGGGATTTGCCTTTGCAAATTATAGCTTCATGACTAAGTTGGTTGTAAATTTTGCACTTTCCATCTGGCCTCTAGCAATATTTGAATGGTGGATGACCTTTTTTGTCATAGTGCTGATAAGGTGGATAATTTTTCTTTGTACTATTACCCTTGCTTTGAGTTTAGTGGTTGGCTGCCAGGGCTCCTTCAACCATACCATCTTGCCTCATAAGCTTTCTTTGCTCTTGTTCTTGCAATGTATTTAACAATTCTGGCAAGGTAATCTTGGATAGATCCTTTGTATTTTTCAAGATAGTTATGGATATTTCATATTTTTCAGGTACTGTAACAAAATTATTTTCAACAATATTCGAATCTTTAAATTTAGTACTAAGCAAACTTACCTTATTAACAATGCCAAGCAACCAATCTGAGTATTTTTTGATGATCTCATATTCCTTCATTTTCTGCAAATCGAATTCCTTTATTAAAATCAATACCTTCATGTCTCATATTCTTTCATCTCTTGTATTCGTCCTTCCAATAATGCATATTTCTTTTCTGATTTGAAAGCCATAACTCTCATTCATTGCAGACACACAAGCAAATAAAGTGGCTTTTGCCTTTTATTTCATGATTTTATTTTCCTTGTGGCTTTTGATCTGGGCAACGGTGGGCTTATTAAGCCGCAGAAGAACATCATGATCCTCTTCCACGATATCCCAAAGATCTAAAGCCTCCAAGTAAGTCTCCATTATCACTCCCCACATTTGGTAATTTTCACCATCAAAGTCTGGACGAGCCAATTGAGAAAAACTCATTTCAGTCTTCATCTCACTTAAGAATGTTTTTTTACTCGAGTCCCTTAAGAAGATGGCTCTAATACCAATTATTGGTTATTGATAAAGAAACTAAGAGAAATAATAGAGGAAGATAACTAAAAATAGAAGGAATATAGTGGAATAGATGTAAAAGGAACTCTAAAGAACTGAAGCAGAAAATTTAATATTATTTTACTATATTTGGACTATAATTTATAAGAGAACTACCAATTTAAAAGACCTAAAAGCAGCACAAAATATGTTGAAAATAACAAACTCCTAAAGACTAGTTCAAAATATTTCAAATTCAAAATAAATTACTGTAGTAAATAACTCTTAAGCTGAACAGTAAAATAATTTTAGTAAGAGCAGCTTCTAAAGCATATTTCTAACCGAATTTGATCCTTGAAAAAAATATTTGATCTTCCCAGGAATAAGGTTATAGCTTTTAATGCTTGAGTCTTCTTTTCTTCGATAATCTTCAATATCTCTACTTGAGTCTTCAGTCACTGTCGTTTGATTTCTTTCTTTACTTAACTAGTGATTGAAATCTTAGCCTTGTGAGGTTTAAGTCAATAATTTAACTTTTCAAAATTCAATTAGGACTTGAAACGGCACAAATGTATACCTTATTATGCATACGGTGATGATGGGTTTAGAGGTAATACAAGGAGAGTTATAGGTTTTTAGGTAGTGGAACTTGCCACAATTCAATAATGACTTGAAACGGTGCAAAGATTTAAGAATTTTGGGGAAGAAAAGCAATTAAGATGATAAACAAAATTGAAAATTTTGAAATACAAACTGATATGCATCCATTGTGGGATATTGACATTGTACCGGTATCCCATATAAAGGTGAATAATTTAAAGAGTTTATGAAATTGGTAAATTAACCTAATTAAAAAGTTATAATAAATTATATTTGCAACTTTTTTTAATATAATGATAATTCTTTTAATGTAAAATACTGGTAATACTATCCAAAAAAAAAAAACCTAAACTTAATTTTGTGTAAATCCCTCAAAAACTAAAGTGATTTTTTTTCTATAGATACAAAAGTTAGAAAAACATTTACTTGATTTAGCTAGGTTTTCATATTTACATAAAGTAATTAGAGTTTTTTTATTTATAAAATACATAAAAATCTTGTCAAAATATACAATGTAATGAACCGGCCGATCATTTCGATAGTTGTAGCCTCATTCCCCTATTTTCTGCTCCTTTTGTGTACTATAACTGTCATATGACTTATCGGGTTAGTTGGTTCGGGTCCTGAGATATTTCAGAGTGATTGAGACACTTAGTCTCTTAATTGAAATCTTAAGTTAGAAAAGTTGCCAGAATATTGACTTATGTGTAAACGACATCGGATTTGACCTTTGATGGTTTCATATATTTTTTTTCTACTTTCCACCTTTTCAAATAACTTCCATCTCACAACTTTTCCAACCTTCAACCCCCAAACTTAGGCTTTTAGCCTATATTTACACTTTCAAAGTACTTAGTGAGGTAGGGTTTCAAAAGCTAGAACAATTAAGAACAAAGGATTTAAGCTTGTAATATGGTTGCCAAAGAATAAGGTTAAAGGCTCAAAATGGGTTGACTAGAAAAACTATTTAAGGATAGGAAATTTAAGGTATACTAGCGGTCCAAGGAAGACCTAATATCAATTTTCAACCCAAGTTAGTCTATTATTTTGCCTTAAAGCACATTCCGGGCAAGTTCTAGACCATAAATGATGCCAAAGAACTTTCACAATTAAAGCTCACCACACATGGCACATAAAAACTCAGATGGAATACAAATCCAAAATACAATTTAAGTCAATGAATCTCAAGGAATTCACAAACATGTAGCCTAAGAGGCTATTTAGTGAACCAAAGAGCCAACATTAGAATCTAAAAGTCACAACAAGGACTTTTTACATCAATTATTTTTTATTTTAAAGGTCAAAACTTCATATGCCAAAGTTTAAATTGTGTTGGTACCAAATAAGTCACACGTCGGCTCATGGGCACAAGATTACACCCCAAAAACCAATTTATTCACAACTAGCTACTAAACTAAAAAAAAATATTTACTTTCTAAAAAAACTAAAGACTAATTTCCTTAAGAAAGGTGTCACGCCATCCATCATAGAAAAAAGTCATCCAGTTCAACACAACTAAATTCCTTGGAAAAGAACCGCGGTAAGAAGAAAAACCAAGGAATTACATTAACACTATAAAATCAAATAAACAACAAGAAAAAAAATGGAGACTAAAAATAGAAACTAACAAGGATTTACTAGTAAACTAATAATATTATCAATCTACACAAGTTCAAGTTCACAACCACCCAAAAACAACCGCTATATGTTCCACAAAAATTACAACTACAAATTCCACACACAATCATCATGTATATAGGAGTCACCCCCAACTGAAAATATTGCATTGTCCCCAATGCAATGACACAAATGAAGCCAAAGTGAAAGAGGTGCTCCCTGAATGGTATCACTCGTCACTAGAGGTGCTGGGAGTCTCAAGCTCAAAGTCATCATCCTCCGTCTCATCCAGTCCACAGAACATCCGCAAAGTGCTCATGATCTTGTTGAGGAACTTGCTCTTCTTCTTTTCATGTTCCATTTGCTTCTGTTGCCTTCTTTCAATTTGCCCCAGCTTGGACTTGATGGCATGTTGCTCCTTAGCAAAGTCGAAAAATATAGGGAGCTTTGCTTGGCCATCTGGACCTGCAGAGTTGCTCTCTCCGGATGGTCCAGAAGGAAGGCCAGCTACAACCTGGCGTACCTGAGTGTCCATACTATAAATGTCACGACCCGGATTTCCCACCATCGGGAGTCATGATGGCGCCTACTAGTGAAAGCTAGGCAAGCCAAGTATTACTTACATTTCCATTAGTTACCAAACTCTTATTAAGACTTTAAAAATAAAACATATAAATTACAGCAGAATAATTAAACTTAGCGGAAGACTTAGTCAATCTTATCAAATATGATAAAGAAACTCAAACATGATACACTACCCAAGATTGGTGTCACAATACTCACGAACTTCTAAGAGTAATACACACAATTGTCTGAAAGAAATATAAGTTGTCTATCTCGAATACATGAGATAACAGAATGAAAGAAAAACATAGATAGAAGAGACAACGGGTCCTGCGGACGCCTGCAAGGCTATCTCGTAGTCTCAGTAGTCGGAATATCCACAATCGCTACTGCCGTTGCTGCTGTCCGTAACCTGTATCTGCGCAAAAAGAGCGCAGAGTTTAGTATCAGCACAACCGACCCCATGTGCTGGTAAGTGCCTGGCCTATCCCAACGAAATAGTGACGGGACTAAGGCCAGTCACCCACATAAACCTGTATGTATTGTACATATATATATATATATATATATATATATATATATATATATATATATATATATACAAAACATTTATAAGGAAAGACACTGCTCTGAAATAACAGTCAATAACTCATAACATCCAAAGTAATCTAATCAACAGAATAAACCTTACTTTCATGTCTAAATTCCTTTTTCATTTCATATCTCGTGATAGGCATACCACCCGCTCCCAACTATAACAGTAAATTATATCTTGTGGTAGGCGTACCATCCGCTCCCAATTGTATCAATAAGTTATATTCTGTGGTAGGCGTACCACCCGATCCCAATTGTATCAATAACTTATACCTTGTGGTATGCGTACCACCCGATCCCAAATATATCAATAGGCTACCGGCAACTATGGCCAATGCCAAGATAAAAATCACTTTGTGGTCGGCGTGCCTCACGATCCCATTTCTTATCATATAAGTGGTCGGCGCACCACACGATCCCATTTCATAAATATATATATATATATATATATATATATATATATATATATATATATATATATATATATATATATATATATATATATATATATATATATATATATTATCGGCATTTAACCAATAATCACTGCATCAACAATATTTATAATGACCGGTTTTGAACCAATAATTGATAATAATTCAACAATTTATCTCCATTACCGGTGTGACACCAATAACTCTTAATCAACAATTCATACTTAACTAAATTCCTATTCCTTCAAGCTAGGAAAAAATAAACACTTACCTCGAAAGTTTACGAATGATTCAATCCGTAGCAATGCCTTTTCCTTTCGAATTTGGCTCCAATCCAATCGTATCTATACACAATTGATTTAATATCATCAATTCTACTTAACAACTAGTTCATATTACTAAATACGATTTTTACAACATTCTGCCCGGAATAGTAAAAATCGACACCGGGCCCACATAATCGAAACTCAAGTTTCGAACCAACATAAGTTCACCCAATCATCCATGAGTTCAAATATACAATTTGTTCTTAAGTTCGACTCCAAAACGAGGTCTAGATCGCAAATTCTTTGAAAACCCTTACTATACTCAATTCTCTGGTTTTTCTACCCATTTACACCTATTTAGGCTTAGGAATTCAAATAATATTGATGGAAAATGAAGAAAACGAGTTAAGAATCACTTACCCCAGAAGTTTTGATGAAAATCGCCCAAGAATCGCCCCAATAAGCTGTTTGGAGAAGAGAGAGTTGAGAGAAATGGGATTTTATCCCGTCTGTTCTGTTTTTGCAGAACTTAAAAATCACTGAGCAGATTTACTCTATGCGATCGCAGGGCCTGTGATGCGATCACATAGAAGAAATAAGGGGACAGCAAAATTGCTCTATGCGATCGCGGAGGGCCAATGCGATCGCATAGAAGGAAATCTGGGCCTCAAGTCTTACTCTATGCGATCGCGAAAGATACTGTGCGATCGCATAGGTGGGAAAGTTGAAGCTATGCGATCGCATGGGAACTATTGCGATCACATAGAAGGATTTTGGGACCCCTGATTTTTGCTCTATGCGATCGCAGCTACACCTATGCGATCGCATAGAAGAAAATCTCTGTGCAAAAATTGCATAATTTCTGCTGCATTTCCAAGTCCAAAAACCATCATGTTACCTATCCGAAACTCACTCGAGCCCTCGGGGATTCAAACCAAGTATGTAAACTGACTGAAAAACATCATACGAACTTGCTCGCGCGATCAAATCGCCAAAATAACATCAAAATCAAGGAATTGAGCCTTAAAACTCAAGAATTCTTTCAAATTTCATAATTTCCAAAATTTCTAATTTAAGGCCGAAACACGTCAAACGACGTCCGTTTTTAACAAAACTTTACAGGAAGCACTTAACCAACTTATATGACCTGTACCTGGCGTCGGAACCAAAATACGAGCCCGATACCAGTACTTTTTAATAAAAATTCAGTTTCATTTTCCTTAAATATTTTCATAAAACAATTTAAGAGAAAAATTCTTTTACCGGGGTTCTATACCTCGGATTTCAATTCCGGGCATACGCCCAAGTTTCATATTTTTCTACGGATTTTCTGAGACCGTCAAATCACGGGTCCGGTTCCGTTTACCAAAAATATTGACCAAAGTCAACCATATCAATATTAATATCAAAATTCTTCAAATGTTTCACATATTTCACATATTTCAACATAAAAATTTTCCAGCTTCGTGCCCGAACTGTGCACGCAAATTGAGGCAACTATAAATGAGGTTTTCAAGACTCAGAAGCTCGAAATGATTAATAAAACAAGTGATGACCCTTTGGGTCATCACATTCTCCACCTCTAAAACAACCGTTCGTCCTCGAACGGACAAAAGAAAGAAGTACCTAAGTCAAGGAATAGATGAGGATATCGGCTCCGCATGTCGGACTCGGACTCCCAGGTTGATGCCTCAGGAGGCTGACCCCTCCACTGAACTCGCACAGAAGGAAAATACTTCGACCTCAACTGTCGAACCTGCTGATCTAGGATAGCTACCGGCTCCTCCTCATAGGGCAGATCTTTGTCCAATTGGACAGTGCTGAAATCTAACACGTGCGATGGATCGCCGTGATATTTTTGAAGCATGGACACATGAAACACTGGATGTACAGCTGATAAGCTAGGTGGCAAGGCAAGTTTATATGCCACCTCTCCCACACGATGAAGAATCTCGAATGGTCCAATAAACCAAGGGTTAAGTTTTCCCTTCTTTACAAATCTCATCACGCCCTTCATAGGAGACACTCGGAGTAATACTCGCTCCCCTACCATGAAAGCTATATCTCTAACTTTGCGATCTGCATAGCTCTTTTGCTTGGACTGAGCTGTGCGAAGCCTTTCTTGAATAATCTTGACCTTATCTAAGGCCTCCTGAACTAAATCCGTGCCCAATAACCGAGCTTCTCCGGTTCAAACCATCCAACCGGAGAACGACACCGCCTACCATACAATGCTTCATAAGGAGCCATCTGGATGCTCGATTGATAACTATTATTATAAGTAAACTCTGCCAAAGGCAGGAATTGATCCCACAAACCTCCAAAATCAATAACACACGCCCGTAACATATCTTCCAGTATCTGAATAGTCCTCTCGGACTGACCATCCGTCTGGGGATGAAAGGTTGTACTTAGCTGAACTTGTGTGCCTAACTCTCGTTAAACCGCATTCCAGAAATGTGAGGTAAACTGTGCACCTCGGTCTGAAATAATAGAGATTGGCACGCCATAAAGGCGAACGATCTCCCTGATATAAATCCCAGCTAACCTCTCGGATGGATAGGTAGTGGCAATAGGAACAAAATGAGCTAACTTGGTCAGCCTATCAACAATCACCCAAACAGCATCAAACTTCTTCCGAGTCTTTGGAAGTCCCGAAATGAAATCCATTGTGATTCGCTCCCACTTCCATTCAGGAAGTTCAATTCTCTGAAATAAACCGCCAGATCTCTGATGTTCATACTTAACCTGCTGACAATTAAGGCACCGTGCCACATATGCCACAATATCCATTTTCATTATGCGCCACCAATAATGTTGATGCAAATCTCGATACATTTTCGCTGCGCCTGGATGAATAGAATACCGCGAACTGTGAGCTTCTTCTAGAATCAATTCTCTAAGCCATTCAACATTTGGCACAAAAATGCGCCCTTGCATCCTTAGGATCCCATCAGCACCTAAAGTGACCTATTTAGCACCTCCTCGCTGAACCTTATCTCTAAGGTCACATAAATAAGAATCATTATATTGTTGATCGCGGATACGCTCCAATAATGAAGAGCGAGCGATCGTGCAAGCTAGTACTCGACTAGGCTCAGAAATATCCAATCTCACAAATCCGTTGGCCAATGACTGAACATCCAAAGTAAGTGGTCTCTGATTGACTGGAATATAAGCAAGACTACCCATACTGGCTGACTTTCTACTCAAAGCGTCGGCCACCACGTTTGCTTTTCCTGGATGATATAAAATGGTGACATCATAGTCTTTTAGCAACTCTAGCCACCTTCTCTGCCTCATATTCAACTCTTTCTGCTTAAACAAATACCGAAGACTCTTATGATCGGTGTATACTTCACATGCTACACCATACAAATAATGCCTCCAGATCTTCAATGCGTGAATAATCGCCGCCAATTCTAGATCATGCACTCGATAGTTCTTCTCATGAATCTTCAACTGCCTCGAAGCATAGGCAATAACCTTGCCATCCTGCATTAACACTGCACCAAGCCCAATACGGGAAGCATCACAATAAACAGGATAAGGTCCCGTACCTGTGGGTAAAACCAATACCGGTGCTGTGGTCAAGGTTGTCTTGAGCTTTTGAAAGCTCGCCTTACATTCATCGGACCATTCAAATTGAACACCTTTCTAGGTCAATCTGGTCAGTGGGGTTGCAATAGATGAAAATTCCTCTACGAATCGACGATAATAACCCGCTAATCCCAAGAAACTCCGAATATCTGTGGCTGATATCGGTCTAGGCTAGTTCTTGACTGCCTCAATCTTCTTCGGATCAACCTGAATACCTGCTGCCGTCACAATATGACCTAGGAATGCAACTGAACTTAGCCAAAATTCACACTTTGAAAATTTTGCATATAGTTGGCTATCTCTCAGAGTCTGCAAGGCCACTCTGAGATGTTGCGCATGCTCCTCCTGACCGCGGGAATATATTAATATGTCATCAATGAAGACTATTACAAACAAGTCTAAATAAGGCCGGAACACCCGATTCATCAATTCCATAAAAGTTGCTGGAGCATTTGTCAACCCAAAAGACATGACCAGAAATTCATAATGTCCATACCGAGTGCGTAACGCTGTCTTAGGGACATCAGATGCCCTAATCTTCAGCTGATGATAGCCAGATCTCAAATCTATCTTTGAAAATACCTTGGCACCCTGAAGCTGGTCAAATAAATCATCAATTCGCGGAAGTGGATATTTATTTTTGATAGTCACCTTGTTTAACTGTCGATAGTCAATGCACATTCTCATCGAACCATCTTTCTTCTTTACAAATAATACTGGTGCACCCCACGGCGAAACACTGGGTCTAATGAAACCCTTTTCAAGTAAATCCTGCAACTGCTCCTTCAATTCTTTTAACTCTGGCGGAGCCATACGATATGGGGGAATGGAAATGGGCTGAGTGCCTGGAGCCAAGTCAATGCAAAAATCAATGTCCCTATCGGGCGGCATACCTGGCAAGTCTGAAGGAAATACTTCAGGAAATTCGCGAACCACAGGCACATAGTCAATAGAAGGAACCTCAGCACTGGAATCACGGACATAGGCCAAATAAGCCAAACATCTCTTTCCAACCATACGTTGAGCCTTAATATAAGAAATAACATTGTGACTAATATGACCTGAAATTCCTTTCCACTCTATACGAGGCAAATTTGGCAGAGCTAAAGTCACAATCTTGGCATGGCAATCTAAAATAGCATGATATGGAGATATCCAGTCCATGCCTAATCTAATATCAAAGTCCACCATATTTAGGAGCAATAAATCAGCACGGGTCTCGAGACCCTCAATTACTATAATACATGACCGATGAACTCGATCAACCATAATAGAATCGCCTACCGGTGTAGACACATGAACAAGAACACTCAGTGGATCACTAGGCTGAATCAAGTACGGTGTAAAATAGGAAGACATGTACGAATATGTAGACCCAGGGTCAAATAATGCTGATGCCTTTCTATCAAAAACCAAAATAATACCTGTAATGACGGCATCAGAAGACTCAGCCTCTGGTCTGGCGGGAAGTGCATAACATCGGGGCTGTGCCCCACCACCCTGAGCAGTATCTCTAGGATGATCAGCTGCTGGCTGGTCTCTACCTCTATCGGTCTGGGCTCCACCTCTTTGACCTCTACCTCCACCTCTATGTCCTCTACCTCCGCCTCTAGCTGGCTGGGCAGGCTGTGGGGGAACTGGGGCCTGTATCATGGCACGAGAACCCTGCGGCTGAGATCTGTCAGAAGCTCGAGGGCAATACTTTGCAATGTGCCCAAGATCATCGCACGTAAAACAAGCCCTCGGCTGCTGAAAATAGTGAAGTGGTGGTGCACTAATAGGCTGCTGATCAGAGTAGCGTGGTTGAGAATTACGATCACTAGAAGCATCATGAGAAACCTGAAGAGCTGACTGATAAGGCCTAGGAGGATGGCCTCTATCATGAGAATCTCTACCTCCGGACGAGGTACCACTGAATCTACCCGAATTACGAGATCTTTTATCTGATCCATGTCTTGCTCCCTGTGACAGAGCCATCTCGATCCGGCGAGCTGCATTAGCCGCCTCCTGAAAAGTGAGTTAGGTTCCTGCCCCCAAAGCCATTTGTAGTCGAATCGGCTGATTCAAGCCATTAATAAACCTTCTCACCCTTTCCCGATCTGTAGGAAGTATGATAATAGCATGACGAGCCAGGTCCACGAACCTAGTCTCGTATTGTGTGACAGACATAGAACCTTGATGAAGACGCTCAAATTGTCTGCGCATAACCTCCCGCTGAGTTGCTGGAAGGAACTTCTCCAAGAATAATTCTGCAAACTGCTCCCCAAGTCAAGGATGATGATCCCGCTGGCCTGGATAGACAATAATACCTCCACCAAGTCTTGGCAGAACCAGATAATCGAAAAATAGCAAAGTCCACACCATTAGTCTCCACAATGCCCATAGTACGGAGAACCTCGTGGCAGCTATATAGGAAATCATGTGGATCCTCTGAAGGAGTGCCACTGAATGTGGTAGTGAACAACTTGGTAAACCTGTCCAATCTCCATAACGCGTCAGCGGACATAGCTGCACCATCATTAGACGGAATCACAATAACAGGCTGAGCTGCCTCAACTGGCTGAATCACAGAAACCTAAGCCTGGGGAATTACTGGCTCTGGAGTGCACGTAGCAGGAGTCTGATTACCTCCTCCAGCTTGAGAAGTGGCTGGTGCTACTGGTAATAAACCTGCTCTGGTGATATTGTCCATAAAACCTGCTATCCGTACCAAAGCATCTTGGAGATCCGGTGAAAACATAACCCCTCCTGGGACCTGAGCTGGGCCTACTGGAGCTGCTGGGACTGGAACCTCCTCCCCGATATGAACCTGAGGTTCTGTCACTTGTGCTGCTGCTCGGGGCTGAGCTTTGCCCCTACCTTGGCCTCTAGGACGACCTCGACCTCGGCCTCTGCCCCTAGCGGGAGCTGCCGCTGCTAGGACCTCGGGCTGCTGGTTAGTAGATGAGGATGCACGTGTTCTTACCATTTGCGAAAGAATAGAGTAGAAATTCAATTAACATTTGAAAGATCAAATCGCACGACTGGAAAGAATAAAGGGAAAATTTTCCTAACTCTGTAGCCTCTGGAGGATAAATATAGACGTCTCCGTACCGATCCTTCAGACTCTACTAAGGTTGTTCGTGAGTTGTGAGACCTATGCAACCTAGAGCTCTATTACCAACTTGTCACGACTCGGATTTCCCACCATCGGGAGTCATGATGGTGCCTACTAGTGGAAGATAGGCAAGCCAAATATTACTTACATTTTCATTAGTTACCAAACTCTTATTAAGACTTTAAAAATAAAACATAAAAATTACAGCGGAAGACTTAGTCAATCTTATCAAATATGATAAAGAAACTCAAACATGATACACTACCCAAGACTGGTGTCACAATACTCACGAACTTCTAAGAGTAATACACACAATTGTCTGAAAGAAATATAAGTTGTCTATCTCGAATACATGAGATAACAGAATGAAAAAAAACATAGATAGAAGAGACAACGAGTCCTGCGGACGCCTGCAAGGCCACCTCGTAGTCTCAGTAGCCGGAATATCCACAATCGCTACTGCCGCTGCTGCTGTCCGTAACCTATATCTGCGCAAAAAGAGCGCAGAGTGTAGTATCAGCACAACCGACCCCATGTGCTGGTAAGTGCCTGGCCTATCCCGGCGAAGTAGTGACGAGACTAAGGCCAGTCACCCACATAAACCTGTACAGTTGAAATATATATATATATATATATATATATATATATATATATATATATATATATATACAAAACATTTATAAGGAAAGACTCTGCTCTGAAATAACAGTCAATAACTCATAACATCCAAAGTAATCTAATCAACAGAATAAATCTTACTTTCATGTCTAAATTCCTTTTGTCATTTCATATCTCGTGATAGGCATACCACCCGCTCCCAACTGTAACAGTAAATTATATCTTGTGGTAGGCGTACCATCCGCTCCCAATTGTATCAATAAGTTATATTCTATGGTAGGCATACCACCCGATCCCAATTGTATCAATAATTTATACCTTGTGGTAGGCGTACCACCCGATCCCAAATATATCAATAGGCTCCCGGCAACTATGGCCAATGCCAAGATAAAAATCACTTTGTGGTCGGCGTGCCACACGATCCCATTTCTTATCATATAAGTGGTCGGCGCGCCACACTATCCCATTTCATAAATATATATATATATATATATATATATATATATATTACCGGCATTTAACCAATAATCACTGCATCAACAATATTTATAATTACCGGATTTGAACCAATAATTGATAATAATTCAACAATTTATCTCCATTACCGGTGTGACACCGATAACTCTTAATCAACAATTCATACTTAACTAAATTCCTATTCCTTCAAGCTAGGATAGAACAAACACTTACCTCGAAAGTTTACGAACAATTCAATCTGTAGCAATGCCTTTTCCTTTCGAATTTGGTTCCAATCCAATCGTATCTATTCACAATTGATTTAATATCATCAATTCTACTTAACAAACTAGTTCATATTACTAAATATGATTTTTACAACATTCTGCCCGGAATAGTAAAAATCGACCACTGGCCCACATAATCGAAACTCAAGTTTCGAACCAACATAAGTTCACCCAATCATCCATGAGTTCAAATATACAATTTGTTCCTAAGTTCGACTCCAAAACGAGGTCTAGATCGCAAATTCTTCGAAAACCCTTACTATACTCAATTCTCTATTTTTCTACCCATGTACACCTATTTAGGCTTAGGAATTCAAATAATATTGATGGAAAATGAAGAAAACGAGTTAAGAATCACTTACCCCAGAAGTTTTGATGCAAATCGCCCAAGAATCGCCCCAATAAGCTGTTTGGAGAAGAGAGAGTTGAGGGAAATGGGATTTTATCCCGTCTGTTCTGTTTTTGTAGAACTTAAAAATCACTGGGAAGATTTACTCTATGCGATCGTAGGGCCTGTGATGTGATTGCATAGAAGAAATAAGGGGACAGCAAAATTGCTCTATGCGATCGCGGAGGGCCAATGCGATCACATAGAAGGAAATCTGGGCCTCAAGTCTTACTCTATGCGATCGCGAATGATACTGTGCGATCGCATATGAGGGAAAGTTGAAGCTATGCGATTGCATGGGAACTATTGCGATCGCATAGAAGGATATTGGGACCCCTGATCCTTGCTCTATGCGATCGCAGCTATACCTATGCGATCGCATAGAAGAAAATCTCTAGCAAAAATTGCAGAATTTCTGCTGCATTTCCAAGTCCAAAAACCATCCCGTTACCTATCCGAAACTCACCCGAGCCCTCGGGGATTCAAACCAAGTATGTACACTGACTCAAAAACATCATACGAACTTGCTCGCGCGATTAAATCGCCAAAATAACATCAAAATCAAGGAATTGAGCCTTAAAACTCAAGAATTCTTTCAAATTTCATAATTTCCAAAATTTCTAATTTAAGGCCGAAACACGTCAAACGACGTCCGTTTTCAACCAAACTTTACAGGAAGCGCTTAACCAACATATCTGACCTGTACCGGGCGTCGAAACCAAAATATGTGCCCGATACCAGTACTTTTTAATAAAAATTCAGTTTCATTTTCCTTAAACATTTTCAGAAAACAATTTAAGAGAAAAATTCTTTTACCGGGGTTCTAGACCTCGGATTTCAATTCCGAACATACGCCCAAGTTCCATATTTTTCTACGGATCTTCTGAGACCGTCAAATCACGGGTCCGGGTCCGTTTACCAAAAATGTTGACCAAAGTCAACCATATCAATATTAATATCAAAATTCTTCAAATGTTTCACATATTTCACATATTTCAACATAAAAAATTTCCAGCTTTGTGTCTGAACTATGCACGCAAATCGAGGCAACTATAAATGAGGTTTTCAAGACCTCAGAAGCTCGAAATGATTAATAAAACAAGTGATGACCCTTTGGGTCGTCACAATAAACCTGCTGAGAGATGTACCTAAGAATGAGAGGTCCCTGCTCAAGTCATGTGATGGCTATGGAAGTACTGGTTGTATCTGTAGGAGTGGCATATATCTCCGTATCTGTGAACTGGCCAAAGCTGGGAGATGCTACATCAATTTTTCTCTTCTTTGGTGCAACTCCTGCTCCCTTTCTCATCAAAGGATGGATGGGCTTTTCTGGGTTCTTTTCCTACTTTGTAGGCTTAGGAACTACTCCGGACTCATAGCATAAATGGGTGATCAGGGATGGGAAGAATAAGCTCTTGGTTCGCTCTGCCACAACCTATGATATCTCATCAGTAATGAGTTGCCCCACGTTTACCAGCATACCCTCCAGAATTGCACAAATCACTCTTGCCTTCTCAGGTGTCACTTATGTCTCATTTTTCGAAGGCATGATGCGAGCACGGATGATGGAGAGCCAAGTCTTGGCCTCCGCAGTGAATTATGAAGACTAGATCCTGGTGTGATTTTGTATCCATTTCGGCACCTGTCCACCATGCAAGTGAGTGATGAACCACTGGGTACCCATCTCTTTAGCTCGCTCCTTGTACACTTTGTTGTTGACATTTGCAAGATTGTAATGGGCATTGATTCGCTCTGGATTAAAACGGACTTCGCAGCCTCTGACGCTAGCCACCAACTAATTGTTGAAGTCCGTCTCTACAACATTGGTGTACAACTCCCTGACAACCTCAAAGTTGGCTGGCCTGGGCTCTTCGGAGAAACAAATCCATCCACTAGTAAGCAATCTCCCATGAAACTTGGGCCATCGGTCCTCAAGGTCGACTAGGAGGATGCCTCTTTCCCTGATCATGCTTTTGGAGAGTTGTTTATCATACCGTTGGGAGCATTTGAGGGACGAAAATGTGGCAGCATCATAATAGTCCTCTACGGCAGCTTGCGCGGCATATTGTTGCACATTTTCATTAATTGCACAAAATACCTACAAAGAAAGTATACCTGTCAAACAGCAAAATGTGTATGTACGGCATTGCATTTATAGGTAATTAGGCCAAAGAAACAAGTTACGAAAAGCTACTATTTTTTTTCTGGGCAGCAGTGAAACGCGATCGCAGACAAAGTCACGCGATTGCAGAGAAGACATTTATAAGAAGCTCTGCGATTGCAAAGGCATATATGCGATCTCGATGAACAATATTGAGCATTGGTCAGATTTACACTTACGCGATCGTGGAATGAGAATCGCGATCGCGATGGTTGTCTTCTTCATCCAAACAGATTTCTTGTAGGCGTTTCAGTGAACACGTTGTGTGCTTCAATTGTCTTAGCAAGTAAGAACCATTAACCCAAGGATTTTTACCCTATAATTTCACAAAACAAATCTATTTCTCTTAACCAATCTGTCTCATTAAGCAAGCATATAAAGAAACCCAACATGTATTTGATAAGGTGAATGAAATTTCAAGCCCTAAAATCAAGATATTTTCTGCTATTTGGTACTTGAACACCAAGCAAAGGAGTAGTTGAGGCAAGACAAAACAAGAAAAATGAGAGAAATGCACATACCTTGAGAGTGATGGATGAAAAATTGCAATGGAATTGAGCCCAGTTGAATTTTAGCAGTGTTTAGGGGTTAAGGGGAGCAAGAGGTTTTTTTTGTTCTTTGTTTTGGGCGATAAAATTCCCCTTCAGCGTTTTAAACCACAAAAATTTACCGTTCATCGTGATCGCGTGGGAAAACCTGCATTCGCATTGGACAAATTTGCCTGAAGCCTACGATCGCGTGAGAAACACTGCGATCGCATGGAGCAAAAAGTTGCTGATGCACTGCGATCACGTGTGTAATCCTGCGATCGTGTTGCTTTGACTTTTTCTGCACTTTTCTGCAGCTACTAGTTTGTGGCTGCTCGGTAACCCCGACCTGATCATATCAACTCCAAAAATTCTCAAACTTGGCATATTAGTCAAAAATAATATTATAAGCTAGTCTAAAAAAAGAAAATTTCAAAAACGACTAAAATTTTCGAAAAACAATGGGTTGCCTCCCACCAAGCGCCGCATTTAACGCCGTGGCATGACGCAAACAACATTACCACTTTTGTCTTCACTTGGATGATTTGAATTGGGCACCAAGCTTAGAATCAAGCTTGCGACCATGAGCGATGGGGGTGGTAAGTTGATGATCGAGCGAATGCTTAAATTCTTCATTTTGCACTTCTTGGCTGTCAAGTGAGGAATGTCATTTTGTTTTTTTGTTTCCTCAAACTGTAAAATGAATGGTATGAGTTTTTGCTCCTCGCAATCTCTGATTGACTCATGTAGTTCAACTCTCGTATCACCATACTATTCCAACGTTGAAAAATGCTTGGAATATGACCTCAAACCTTCACTTTGAAATTTTTCTTGGACTTTGACATCCTTATTTTCCCCCGAACTAGAGTCAATCTCAATCACATAAGCATTTACACAGGTTGACTCTAATTCCATATTTTTCTCGGCATCATTAGTACTCATGGAGTCGGTTGGCGGATGTTAAATTCTTGACTCGTCAAAATAAAGCTCACTTTCTTCCTCGGAATTGGACTCTTCTTGGCTTTTATCCGCATACTTAATTTGTTGGGCATAGTGATCCTCAACCAATATTTGCATTTTATCTTCCAAAGTGTGGATGTGTTCATCATTGTGTGTCAAACTTTGTTTCAAGTCCTCGAGTGCAAAGTTGTGCTTCTCCTCATTTTCAAGAATAGTCTCCAACATGAGCATCATTCTCTCATTTTGAGCATTTGAGAGTTCTTCTTGGTTTTGATCAAGTGCCAAGGAAGGATTTTCACTTTTAATGACCAAGGAAGATTCTTGGTTTTCATTCACTTCTGAGGCTTCGATCATTTCATCCATTTGTGAGTGCAACCTTTCAAGTGCTAAATCATTTTGGATAGTAGTCTCCAAAAGAAGTTCCAAGGCATTTTGTTCCTTGTCTCCTTTTTCAAGTAGGCACTCCAACATGAGCTTGAACTCTCTATTTTGGCCATGCTCAACTTCTTCCATCTCCATAGCCCTATAATTCTCATCAAAACAAGTAGAATCATCATAGTAGGGGCTTGGGGAAGGAAAGGATAAATATTCACAATAATTCCAATAACCATTTTGGCCACCACACTTATCACAAATACTCCATCCATGGGGTTGAGATTGTGCGCACAATCCACCCCGGGGAGAATTTAAACAATGTTGTCACGAGTGTGGTCCACCACAATAAGGACACGGATCATCAAAGTATGAACAACTACCATCCGACCAATTTTCATTGTACGATGCCATTTTTCAAAATTAAGAAAATAAACAAGAAACTAACAAGAAAATTTTTGACCAAGGTAAAGAAAGAATAATTACACAAATATTCACAAGTTTGGACCAAAGCACTTTCGCTTACTTCTCAAACAACCTAAATTACGCCAGTTTGTTCCCCGGCAACGGCACCAATTTTAGTGCCGTTCAAATTCACTGCTAAAAAGCAATAGACACGGTCACAGCAATATAATTTATCCAACTATGAGTCGGGGTCGAATCCCACAGAGAACAATGTGTAGGTAATTATGCATGTAAGAAAATTATCGCTAGTTGCGCAAAGCCAAACACTAAGAATTTTGATTGGAAAAATGTTTTATATCTAAATACGGAAATATAAACTAACTTAGAAAGCAAGAAAAATAATCAATGGCTACAAGTATGGTTGCATCGGGTATTACACTAAAGTAACGATCCAATGTATTTCACGATTTTACAAATATGAGCGAGTTTATGTTAAATAGCCACGAATAATAGTTCTTAATTAGCTTCTTCCGAAGACTAACAAGACTTCCTAATTGAATTATCCCTAAAACAATTAGAAGATTAAGCACACCTGAAATGGCTACAAGTAGTTCAATGATATCCCTTGGTAGAATCTATAAAATGAGGGTTAACGCCTCAAGTTCTTGTTAATTAATCTTTCCCAACCCCAAATTATCTATTCTAAAATTAATTCGGAGTTAATGGGCGAGTCCTGGGGTTAGCTAATCCCTTTGAAAATATTAAAGAACAAGAATAATTAAAGTAACAATAACTCACTTCATACAAGAATAAAAATCAGTCAATACTAAGCATAATAAGGTATTTAATCCACACTTTAAATACGAATATTTCCATAAACAAGGTTCAAATATTGGAAATAAATACTACACACTTAAATATTCAATACAAATCAAGAAAATAAAGAAATAAATATAAATGGGTACGAAAATCTTAACCACAAACTTCAATCTTCAAGACCTAAGTGTGTGGGCAAACCCCTAGCTTCCAAAAATATTCTCTCTAGTTTTAAGAACTGAAAATAAGCCAAAGATTTTTTCCAAATGAACTGATTCGGGTATAAAAGGTTTTGGGGTGAAAGAGTGTGAATTCCAAAATTGCCCAGAACTGTCCCAGATTCAAAGCAACGCGATCGCATTAACTGCCCTGCGATTGCGTAGAGTGACCTGTTGAAGCTTCTGCGATCGTGTGCACTGACCTGCGATCGCGTACATGGACATGCTGAAGCTCTGCGATCGCGTGTAGTGACCTGGAATCACGTAGAGTGAATTTCTGAACTTCTGCGATCACTTGAGTACTATTGTGATCGCGTATAATACATTTTCAGAACAGTGCGAAACGCTTCCCTGATTCTGCGATCGCGTAGAATAGTTTTCGAGCAGTCATTTTTCCACATTTTTGGAACAATTTGACTTGATTTCTTTCATTTCTTCTTTAAATCACATGACACCTAAAAATTTCCAATAAACTTCATAAAAATGACCTAGTTTCCTACCAAAATTATGCAAAAGTTTAAATATTAAGAGGAGATAAGTCGGTATTCATGATCGTAAAGGCCATTTTTGTGGGGCATATTAGTTGTTCTTCACAATCGCGTGACCTGGTCCGCGATCGCATAAAGGAAAAAACTAGGCAGATTATAAGTTTCAAAAAATGAGAGTTTCGCATTCATATCACAAAATTGAATTGGGAGACCAGTAGAAGGGGATTTTGGAGGAATGTTTACATGGGTGTTTGGGGTAAGTGATTTCTATCTAGTTTTGGTTTATTTCCATGACTATGCCTTTGATTCCCTGATTAGATTTATGATTTTGGGTGGAAAATTAGGGAAAATGAGGAAGAGTTCTTGGGATAGATTTTTGAGATTTTGAATGGGATTTTGTTATCGGATATGAGTAAATTTGGTATGATTAGACTCATGATTGGATGGGCTTTTGAATTTTATAACTTTTGTCGTATTTCGAGACGTGGTCCCGAGGGCCGGGTTTGAGCCGATTTCGGATTTTGAGCTATAAATTCGTAATTTCTTATAGAATTAATTCATTTCGCCCCTATTGATTGCATTGTACTACTTGTGGCTAGATTCGGGATTTTGGAGGCCGACTTGCGAGGAAAAGGTATATTGGAGTAGAGTTTTGGCTTGAGGTAAGTAATAATTTTAAATCTAGTTTTGAGGGTATGAAACCCTATATTTATGCGTTATGTGACTGTTTCGGAGGTGATGCACATGCTAGGTGACGGGCGTGTATGCTTGCACCGAGAAAATTATGACTTGGTCTATTCTGTAAACTGCGAAATTGAATAATTTTTCATTAGCTATATACTCTCCATGTGTTATAGAAATTTGACTATAAATCATGTTAGAAATCATGTTTAGGTTATGTGTTTCTACTGTAGGGACCCACAGAGGCTGTGATACCTGTTGAATTACTTGCTAATTGTTATTTGCACTCAGTCGTAGTCTTATATGCACATTTTACCTCAGTCTCTATTATTCCTTGTTGATACATTATATCATTTCTGTTTTAGGCTGATTTCCATGGTTACTAAGAGCCTGTGAGACTAGAGAAGTTGATGACTGAGTGAGGACGAGGGCCTGATGGTACGATATTCACATTGGCATTTAGGGCAAGTGATTTCTATCTAGTTTGGTCAATTTCCATGATTATGCTTCTAACATTAAATTTGTGATTTGGGATGGAAAATTTGGGAAAATTTAGAAGAGTTCCTGAGTTAGATTTTTGAGATTTTGAATGGGATTTTATTATCGAATTTGGGTAAATTTGGTTAGACTCGTGGTTGGATGATGGTGAGATATTGATACCATAGCACGTGAATTGTTCGTAAAGATCGAGATATTTATACTGTAGCACGTGAGTTGCCCGTGCAGATCCCGATATGATACTATAGCACGTGAGCTATCTGTGCGGATCCTAAATATGATATTATAGCATGTGAGTTGTTCATGCAGCACGTGAGTTGTCCATATGAATTATGGCGCTTGGGTTGTAGGAGCTCCTCCGGAGTTTGTACACCTCCAGTAAGCACAGGTACCTATTGAGTGTGAGTGTTGAGGGCTGAGAGCCGAGTAATGAGCAATTGAGAAAGACTTCATGATTGTTGCCCTGCGAGGCGGTATTTGCTTTCATTGTTGTTGAACATAGCTGCTATACATCACCGTTTTGAAACACCTAGGAGATATTATATGCGATTTTTACTTGAACTTGGCATGTATAAACTGATTTGACTTAAATTGCCAGAATTGAAAAGCATGTCTACTTTCTTGTTGAGATAACCAAAAATGAACTATAACTTTGTAGCTCGTCGTTATCTTTCAGTTTCTTATATAATATTGTTTATTACTGAGTTGTTTATACTCACGATAAACCGTGTACTTCGTGTGCATATTAGGTGTTTCGGACAAGGTGGATGTTGATATTGTGCATGGTCGATCTTTGGAGATTACAAGGAAGTTGCCGGCGTTCGCAGTCCTTGTTTCTCCTTTCGTATCTTTTCATTACTTGTATTTTGACACAAAATCCCCTAGACCTTTATTTTCTAGACTGGTGATGTATAGAAGCTCATGAGCTAAGTCACACCCTGATTTGGGAGCTATTTTCCTCACTTGTGTTTTGGGTTATTTTTTACCCCGTTTTTTGAAAACTCTAGTTATTAAAAATTTCTTGATTCAGTTTTGGTTAAATGTTGGTAGTATTCTAAAAATGCCGGCTTTCCTAGTACCACAATAGGTTAGGATTTGGGTCGTGACAAGTTAGTATAAGAGACTAGGTTACATAGGTCTCACGAGTCATGAGCAGGTTTAGTAGAGTCACAGATCGGTATGTAAACGTCTATACTTATCTCGAGAGGCTACCGAACCCTTAGGAAAAACTTCACTTTCATTAATTCTAGTCATGAGAATCTGTTGATTCTGGTAACTAAACGTCTATTATTCTATTCTCACAGATGGTCAGGACACGTTCTACTGGACATGATGGACAACCACCAGATGCTATGGCCACGAGAGGCCGAGGTCGTAGTAGAGGCTGCGGTAGGGGCAGAGCCATAGCTCGTATGCCTGCAAGCCCATCAGTCGCTCCAGCTCTAGAGCTGGTCACAGATACAGTTAAGCTAGTGGGGCCAGCTTAATCACCAGATGTCTCGATCGCGATTCCAGACCTTTAGAAGGATTTAGATCAGATTCTAACTGTATGCACCAGTCTTGCGTAGGAGGTTGCCATTCTAGCCATAGCACCCCCTTCTCAAGCCGAGGGAGGTACTCAGACTCCCTCTACCCACATACTAGAGTAGGTGGTGCAGGGACTCTAGACACCGAGGACACTACCAGCCCAACCGGTTGCAGCTTCTCAAGCCCATGTGGTTCATGTTATGTCTGATGATGAACAACAGAGATTGGAGAGGTTTGGGAGACTCTAGCCTCCATCTTTTAGTGGGATAGAGCTGGAGGATGCCCAAGGTTTCTTGGACAAGTGTCAGAAGATTCTCCGTACAATATGTACTCTGGAGACCAATGGGGCCCCGTTCACTACTTTTTAGTTCATTGGGATTGCCTTCAGCTAGTGGGAGGCTTATTAGAGGCGCAGGTCGGTCGATGGAGTGCCACTTACATAGCAGGAGTTCTCCATTCTCTTCTTGAAGAAGTAAGTGCCGCTGCCTCGAAGAGAGGAGCTGCGTAGACAATTTGAGCAGTTTTGTCAGGATGTTATGTGTGTGATGCAGTACAAGATGAGATTTTCTAAGTTGGCCCGTCATGTGGTTTGGTTAGTTCCAACTAATAGGGAGAGGATCAGGAGGTTCATTGATGGCCTCACATATCAGTTGCGTTTACTTATGACTTGAGAGAGGGTATCTAGCGCTACTTTTGATGAGGTGGTCGATATTGCTCGACATATAGAGATGGTCCACAGCTAGGAGCAGGTTTAGAGAGAGGCCAAGAGGATTGGTGGGCCAGATGGTTTTAGTGGTGCACCTTCCGGTGGCCAGTTCCACTATGGCAGGGGTCGTCCTTATAGGCATGCTCAGGCGACTCGACCAGTGCATCGTGGTGCATCAGTTAGCCATGGTTCTTACATTGCTCACTCAGGCTAGTCTTCATTTAGTGCACTACCAGTGCAAAGTTCTCACCATGCCTCATCCGCTCAGGTTTCCATAGGTAGTTCCTTGGGGTATCAGGAGCAGCAGTTCCATCAGAGGAGGGGTTATTTCGAGTTTGAGGATCTTGGTCATATCAAGGAAGATTTCCCTAGGTTTTTGAGTGGGACTCCATAACAGAGTTCTCAGCCATTGGCACCAGCACCAACAGCTACACCACCCACTTAATCAGCTCGGGGTGGGGCTCAATCAGCTAGAGGTCGCCTTAGAGGGAGAGCCCGATCTGGTGGCGGTCAGGCCCAATTCTATGCTCTTCCCACTAGACCATATGCCATTGCTTCAAATGCAGTGATCACAAGTATTATCCCAGTTTGCTACAGGGATGCATCTTGTTATTTGACCCTAGTTCCATTTATTTGTATGTATTATCGTATTTTTCTCATTATTTGGATATGCCCTGTGAGTCTGTAATTTCATCTATTCATGTATCTACGCTGGTGGGCAATACTATTGTTATGAACTGTGTATATCGGTCATTGTAGTGACTGTTGGGGGATTAGAGACTAGAGTTGATCTCTGATTGTCCCAATTTGATTAGGTTTAATTGCCGCATTTGTCCCCAACTTGCTGCTTCTCAAATTAGGTTCAAGTAATTGAGACCTAATTTGTTCAGATTGCACTTCAATTGCTGGTTTGCCTTTGTTCCTTTGACCTCTCATAGCAACTGTATGTGAGGCCTGAGTTTCCTTCGCCATTAAGGCCTTCTCAGTGGGTAGTATCTTGCATATGGCTAGCGCAATTTAAGCTAACGTGCACCTAGAGAGAATCGAACTCATCCACACTTGATTGGTATGAGTATGAAGCTAAAAGCTTTTAGAAAGAAGTAATTATGTCATTTGCTTTAGAGTGAAACATGATTGTTAACTTGTATCTCTGTTAATGTTCTTTAGAAGTTTTCAATTGAAGTTGTTAACCTGTATATATGCTAGAAGTTAAGACTTAGTTTAAATAAATCAACAATAATGTGATTGAAGTCTTTTAAGAGAATATAGTCATGAAGATGGACTGTTATGAGTTTGAACTATGTACCTCCTCTACTCTTAAGACATATGGTCCAGGTGTTAGGGTTTCTAAAGTAATCTGCCAGTGCTCTTTTCCTTGTGTGTGCTTGAAGCTAATTTCTTTTGAGCATGCCTAAAATGTTATGATGTCCATAGTGAATCATATATTTAGGTTTGAAATGTGGTTATAACAATGTGAATTCAATGTCTTATGATCTTGTGGTATACTATATAGCTGTCATGAGAAATGTATATATTCTTTTGGTTTGATATCGTTGTGGTATTGGAGTTTACCCAAACTTGTAGAGAGGAGTAAGTGTGAGTAGTTAGGTGTATTTGAGAGTAGAGTTGAGTTCTTGGTTGAGCTACTCTTCCTGACACACGCACTGCCCGCCTCGAAACCCTTGAAAACTTTGAAGTGCCAAGAGATGCAAAGAATACCTTGGCCATGAATGGAATTCTACCCTTAGCCTCTAATCTATTGACACTTGTTAATCCCTTTGGGTTTAATTCTCAATGACAACAATGGCCTTCATTGTGAATTACATTACCATCCGTGACTCCACAGCAAGTTTCATATTCTGGATTGCTATTGATTGTTATAATTTATCCTCGGCCCATACTAGTTTTATTCATGCGTAATTACCGAGTTCTCAAAGAACTCAGGCCCAAGTCCTGTACCTGCACATATTCAAGTCTGAAGTTGTTGTCCGTTCTCGCTACCTGTTGGGCCTGGTTTCCTTCAGGCCCAAACTAGAGTCCATTCTTATTCTCTACTTCTTTATCAAGTTTATTGTCCTTATTTTCCACATGTATGATGTATATAACACTTACCATATTTGATTGAATGCCTTACTTTATATTTTTGAATCATGTGAACAATCTCGGCAAGTCCTAAAAGACATAGGATAAAAATCAGTGTTAGACTTAATAGTAGATAATAATATTTTTTAATCATTTATACTATTCATCTCTTAATCTTTATTAATATTTTTTTATGAAGTCTTTTGAAAACAAAACAGATTTAGCGAAGGACGACAGAATTCTCTTTTTAAAAACCAGAAACGGAATCCAAAATTGGTCTTCTACATCGCGCTTTCTACAGAAAATCAAACAAAAATGTTGATGCCCAGCCAAAGGGATTTTATAGATTTTTTTCTAAGATAAAAATGAGATTTGAAAACCAAGGTATATCTTAGACCCGCTAATTTATAATACCCTTACTTTACTAGAATTATTTAAATAGCCATATTCATTTATAGATAAAAATATTTTATAACTTAACCATATCTCATAAAGTTGTACAAACACAAACATTATAGATATAATCTTTCAATGATATGAAACATAAGTATTTTCCTAAAGGCTTTTATAAATATATACTCTCTTTCCAAAATTACATATATCACTTTTCAAGTAATATGTTTTAACTAGATATACAATATGCCATAATTTAGCACTAATTAATAAAAGCATAAACAAATAATCCTTTAAACCTAGTCTAAGTCCTATGAACCAACCTCATACAGATTTTAACAGGTGCGTAACATCTTCCCCTTAGAAGAACAAGAATCTTTACCCAATATCTCACCGGTTATCATACAAATAGTGAAATTATCTTAGTAATTAAATAGGTAGCATAATATACCTTTAATTATTAGGAGGCGACACTCTTCTACCATCAACAGGAAAACCATTAGTTGAATCTTGTTTTGACTTTTGTAAATTAGGGTGCAACAAGGATTGGTGTTGTTCCTTGCCTGGACGCGATACGAAATGATACCTAGTTGTAATATCCATGCGCTCTTTCTTGGGGTCGATTTGTAACGAGGTAAGTCAACGAGTTGGTCCACTGAGTTCTTCATCATTCCCTTTGACCTTGGCAAAATGGCCATTATGGATTTCGTCTCAAGTAGGCGGTGGTACTTCATTAATCAACCCAATAGTTTTCTGATCGCCCTCGTTCCTTCTCTGCACAACCTATTTTGAAAGGCTGCTATGGCCATCCCTTCAAGGACGTTTGGCAAGGCCATCCTCGTCCTGTTGAATCGGGCTAGGAAGTACCTCAATCCTTCTTTTAGAGATTGTTTGATGGCGAAGACATCATTCACCCTTGTTTCAGCTTTCTTGTCCACGGCACGCGTTGTTATGAACTTGTCGGCCATCTTTTAGAATGTTTGCGTGGAATAAGCGGGCAGTTGTGAGTGCCACGTTAGTGCCCCTCCAATGAAAGTGTCTCTGAATTTCTTCAACAACATAGAGGACACCTGCTTTTTGGTGAGGTTATTGACTTTCATAGCGGTAACGTAGTAGGTTACATGAACTTCAGGATCGTTTGTCCTGTCTTAGATTTCGAGATATGGGGCATTTTGAAGATTTTTGGTATGGCGTTTGGGTTCTCTTCTTCTCTGTACGACAATTCCACGAACATGTCAGCATCTCTTTTTGGTAATTATTTGGGAGAAACTAGCATTTTGTCAACCCGTTCCTGGTGCTCTTTCATTTAGTCCCTAGTTGCCCTATTCTCAATTCAATGTCTTCCATTCTTTTCAAAATGGCGGTGAGAATGCTATCACCTGTACTGTCAGTGATAGTATGAGTTTTACCTAAAGTCGGAGAGCTTGGTTGGTCATCCTGCTCATTCATGCGTTGTGTTGCATGAGCTCTCGTGATTTTAGCAGTTATGCACGAAGCTTGCTTTACAAGAACACTGGCCGAAGCATTAGATAGCCATGCTTCAAGGAGCTTTTTCATAGCGGGTGGCGCCCCCTCTCCTATGGACATGGAAGCCCCTTTACCGTTTGGTTTTGTTGTGTTGCAGAAAGGTGAAGATGACCTCTATCGACTAGGAGAGGCCGTGGGTATTACCTCCTCATCATGGGTGTCATAGCCTTCGTTGATGGCACTTATGAGATTAAGAAGAATCTTATTTGTTGTCTTCGAATTCGTTCCACTTCTTTGGTTACCTTCCACAGAGAATTTTGCTTGCCTAGAGAAAATAAAAATAAAATTTGTAGTTTGTTAGATTAACAAGTCACACGAGTTATGGATCTAATGGGAACTAAAAAATTAGCTGAGAAAATCCTCACAAACGGCGGCAAACTGTATGATCCAAAATCTTGATTAGATTTATACGATCGAATTTTATAATAAAGTAGTGTTTAATCTTAGCCAATATTAATATCAAAAAGATGGTTTGATTGTTTTTTGTTGTAAGATCCCACGTGTGCTATTTGAGCAGTGATAAATAATAACAATAGTGATATAATTAACGATCCAAGAATATGAAAGATAACAATAAATAATAATAGATGAAATTTAAGTAAATTAATAGAGGTGGTTCATCCGAAAAGGGTGAGATTCCTTAATATTTCTTTTGAAAGAGGGATAATGATAAGTCTTTGAATATTCGGATCCTCCTAGAATCGTGGGAGAAAGCATAGGAAAAGATCCGAAAAAAGTGGACTTTGCATGTGTATAATAAAGCAAGAATCTTTTGAGAATGTTAATGTATTATTTTTTTACAATGAGTCTCTAATCCCTTCTATAACTATAGATCATTTACATGGTCCTCAAAACCTTAAATAGTACAACTAAGAGGAATATTCGCTAGAATATTCTCTAGGGAACCACATTCCTAAAACTAGTCGTTATTGTTTTAGTAAAGGGAGTGCTCGTCCTTGTCTTCATCTTATGTTGAGCCACCTCGACGTCATCAATGACATATTATTTTCTCGTGACGTCGAACTTTTGAAACCAAATCATTATATCATGTTGACGACACGTGGCAGCCTTCGAAAGTTTTCTTAATGTTGACTAGGTCCGCACATAATCAGGGGAATTTTAGCCCATACCGTATCAACCCTTCAGCTTTTTATAAAGGCTTTATTTTTAACTGAAATTAGCTATATGTTTTTCATTTGACATGTTTCCAACTTTAATTTATTTAAAAGAGGGAAGAGGAAACTACAGAAATAAATAAACATAAACATCACTTATCAATAATTAGCCATTAAGTCATGTTACCAAAATTGAAGAATAACAAGAAGAAGAAGAGAAGATCGAGAAGAAGAAGAAGAGAAAAATAATAGAGAAATGAAGAATGAAAAATCTTATTCATTGTGTATTACAATAGAGCTAAGCTTATATATATAGAACTTCAACTAACTAACTAACTTTAACTAACTAACTTCCTAACTAACTTTTAACTAGTTTTAACTATCAATACAATTATATTTTATTTTACATCATTTAACACTCCCCCTCAAGTTAGGTGGTGTAAAGATGTCAAGCACACCTGACTTGGAGCTTAGATATAGATGTTGAACTTTGGTTAAACTTTTTGTTAGCAAGTCTGCTGGTTGATCACTAGTGGAAATATACTTTGTGTTGATCAGTCCTTGTTGAATTTTTTCTCTCACAATATGACAGTCTATTTCTATATGTTTGGCCCTTTCGTGATATACAAGATTAGCTGCAATTTGAATGGCTGCTTTGCTGTCAGTGAATATGTCGACTGGCAGATTAATTTCAGTATCAATTTCTTTCAGCATTCCCAGTAGCCATGTTAATTCTGCAACAGTTACAGCTAAACTTCTATATTCTGCCTCGGCAGAGCTTCTTGAAACAGTGGTTTGTTTCTTGGATTTTCATGAAACTAATGAGTTACCAATCTTGATTAAAAAACCAATAACTGATCTTCTGGTAGTAGGACAGGCTGCCCAGTCTGCATCAGAGTATGTAGTGACGGTGTTACTCTGACAACTAGATAATAGAATACCTTGGCCTGGACTATTTTTAACATACTTTACAATTCTTAGTGTTGCTTGCATATGAGACCTTTTTGGCTGTTGAAGAAACTGATTTAGAGTTTGGACCCCAAATGATATATCTGGTCTAGTTACTGTCAAATATAGGAGTTTTCCTATATCAGTCTTTGATAAGCAGTCTAATCAATAGTAGGATCTTCTTCTG
This sequence comes from Nicotiana noctiflora, assembly GCA_032618575.1. NCBI lineage: Eukaryota > Viridiplantae > Streptophyta > Magnoliopsida > Solanales > Solanaceae > Nicotiana > Nicotiana noctiflora. Next base: position 746,891 of record JASVEL010007011.1, on the reverse strand, counting down.
AATTTTCACTATCCAAAATGTGATCATCATATTGTTTAGATGTAAGCTTCACATTTGTGTCAATTGGTGTGAAAGCTGGTTTAGATGCTGTTAATCCTACTTCTATTATAAGTTCCAATGCATATTCCTCTGGTGCATAATAATTCCTTCACTAGATCTAGCAAATTCCAATCCTAGAAAGTATCTTAATTCTCCTAGATCTTTCATCTTGAAAATGCTTTGTAGAGACTGCTTTGTGTCTTAAATAAGTTCTAAATTGTCACCAGTAACTAACATATCATCCATATATATTAAAATTAATACCATACATTCAGCTGTTCTTTTGATATATAAGGAATGATCATATTGACTTTGCTTGAACTGTAATGTTATAAGAGCCTCAGATAATTTTGCATTCCATTGTCTTGGAGCTTGCTTCAATCCATATAAGGATTTGGTGAGTCTGCATACCATTTTCTCCCCCTGACTCTCAAATCCTTGTGGCAAATCCATGTAGATTTCATCAGGTAAATCACCTTGAAGAAAGGCATTATACACATCCATTTGATATATATGTCATTGTCTAGCAGCTGCTAGTGCTAATAACGACCTGACATTTACCATTTTTACAACATGGGAAAAAATTTCTTGATAATCAATCCCATCTTGTTGGCTATAGCCTTTGGCTACAAGCCTGGCTTTGAATCTTTCTATCTCCCCTGAAGCTTTATATTTTATCTTGTATATCTATTTACAACCTACAGGTTTCTTTCCTTCGGGTAATTTAACTATTGTCCAGGTATTATTGCTCTGTAGTGCCTTTATTTCTTCTTGCATTGATGTTATCCATCTTGGATCTTTGCTAGCTTCAGCATATGTAGCAGGTTCAGTTGTAGGTGAAAAAGCTGCAGTGAAGGCTTGATACTTTGATGATAAGTGATCATATTCTATAAACTTGTTCAAAGGATAGAGTTCTTCTTGATGAATGTTTAAGAAAACAAAATCCTTCATCCATGCTGGTGGCTACTTGTCTCTACTAGATTTTCTTACTGGCAGTTGAGTGATCTGTTGTGTTTGTACTTCTCCTTCACTAGATATCTGATGATTAATAGATGTATTTTCTTGTTGATCATCCTGATATTCTTCTGTATTACTATTTGGCAATGTTGCAGGTGTTTGGAAATGATCTGAACTATTGTTATAGCTATTCTGTTGACCTGCATTATTTTCCAATACATTGTTAGTGTCAAATGATGTAGTATCCACAAATAGAGGTGTTGAAGATGAGATTTGTCCTTTGAATGGAAAGATGTTTTCTCTGAATAGAACATCTCTGTTGACAAGGAATGATCTGTTTTCCACATCATATAATATATAGCCTTTGTGGACTTCTGAATACCCCATATAAACACATTTCTTTGATCTAGTCATCAACTTATCTTGTTTTTGTACAATTTTTGCAAAACAAAGACAACCTAACACTCTTAGATGCTTTTGTGAAAGCTGTCTGTTGTATAGCCTTTCATATGGAGACTTGTTTCCAATAACTGGAGTAGGAAGTCTGTTAATCAAATATACTGAAGAAAGAATGCAATGACCCCAAAATCTGATAGGTATATGTGTTTGTAGTCTTATTGCTCTTGTTACTTCTAAAATGTGTCTGTGTTTTCTCTCAGCTACCCCATTCTGTTGAGGTGTATATGTACATGTTATTTGATGTATCATTCCTAAACTTTTAAACATGTCTGTACAAATGACATTTACAAACTCTGTGCCATTATCTGTTCTAATGACTTTGACAGTCTTATTGAACTGTGTCTTGATGAATTTGAAGAAATGTTGCAGATACAGAAACACATCAGATTTTTGCTTGAGAAAAAATACCCAAGTCATTCTACTATAATCATCTACTATAGTAAGAAAGTACTTGTTTCCATCAAAAGTAGCTACTCTGTATGGACCCCATAGGTCTACATGAACCATATCAAAAAAATCAATACTTCTTATTCTACTAGTTGGAAATTACAGTCTATTTTGCTTAGCACAAGGGGCAGATAATTGTAACGACCCGACCGGTCGTTTTGAGATCTGGCGCGTCATTCAGCAGATTGATGCCATGAACAACTTCATCTCAGGTATATTGACTTGTGTGTATGGTCAGAAGTCAAATTCAGGAAGTTTGGAGTCAAATCTAAATGGAAATTCTCATTTTGAAAGCTTAAAGTTGAAGAACTGAACTACGATTGGAATTTTGAGTAAATGACCTCGGAATTAGGATCTAAAAGTTCCAACATGCTCGTATGATGATTTTAAACTTGAACGTATGTCCGGATTTGATTTTTGATAACCCGTGAGCATTTCAGCGTATATGGTGGAAGTTAGTATTTTAGAAGGATTTCATAAATTTGGGTTGGAAGGCATTTTAGAGTTATAGATGTCCGTTTGGGATTCCGAGTCTGCGAATAGATCCATATGGTGATTTTGGAGTTGGGAACGCGATCGGAAGTGAATTCGGGTGTCCGGAGGTCATTTTGAAGTCATTTGGAAAAATATATGAATTTGAAGGTTTATGAGAAAATTCGACCGGAAGTGAAAATTTTGATATCGGGGTCGGAATGCAATTCCGAAAGTTCGTGCAAGTCCGTAATGTCGAGTGTGACTTGTGTGCAAATCTTGAGTCAATTCGGATTGATTTTGGTAGGAAATGAAACAATTAATCTCTTTAAGGAAAGCTTAAGTTGGAAAAGTCAACTCAACATTGACTTATGAGTTCGAGGGATCGGAACTAAATTCCGATGATTCGGTTAGTTTCGATGGATGATTTAAGACTTAGGAGCGCAATCGGAAGTAATTTTGGAGGTCCGGTGAAGAAGTTAGCCTATTTTGGCGAAGTTGGAATTTTGGCGGAATCCGATCGATAGGTGAGATTTTGATCCGGGAGTCGGAATGGAATTCCGACAAATGCAGTAGCTCCGTTAGATGATTTTGGATGTGCCTGCAAAATTTCAGGTCATTCGGAGGTCGTTTGGTCGAGTTTTTAATCGAATGTTGGTTGCGGAAGTTTAAATGAAAACTTAGGCTTGAATTTGCTTGGATTCGATGTTTTCCGTGTTTAAGGGCGTGTTTTTATGATTGGAACAAGTTTGAATCATGTTATGGAGTATGTTGGTGGTTTTCGTTGGGGGCCCGGGGGCCTCGGGATGAATTCGGGGGTCCAAACGGACCATTTAGAGCCAAAGTGAGCAGCTGATTGCTGCACTAATTGCAGCAGATTTTCAGCAATTTTCGGCTACTTTGAGAGCTGATATCTTGTACTCTATAAGGAAGCACAAAAAGTGCAAAACATAAAAGTTGTATAACATCGTGTCTAGTTTCCAAAAAGCTAAAGAACGCGTAATTTGGACATCTGTACTAGAAGTTATGATTGACGAAAAATGACTGCTGGAGCAATAGGATGTACAACTTGTACAGCGCAGCAGGGTACAACCCGACGAAGCACAGACAGATTCTTTATTTCACGAAATTGGGTTATTTCTTTCATTGATTTCATTTCGTTTGGATGATTTTGGAGAGCTTCAAGAGGGGATTTCACCGGGTAAACATCGGAGGTAAGATTCTTGACTCAAAAACATCATTTTATGGTAGTATTAACATCAATCTTCATGAAATTGGGTAGAAATCTTGAAGAAATGTGGCCTAAATATTGAAAACAGGATTTTTGGATTTGGAAGGCCATTTGAACTCCGATTTCGATAAATTTTATATGCACGGACTCGTGGCGAGATAAGGATCGCGTTGATACTAATTTCGGATTTTTCCGAGCAGTGGGCCCGGCGTCGGGTTTTACCAACTTGGTGTATTTATGCGAATTTCATGTAAATTGAAGTGGGTTATGATTCTTTGATCCGTATTTGATATAATTATTGTTATTTGACTAGATTCTACACACGAGGAAGCGAAATTCAAAGGAAAAGGCATCGCGGACGAGTCTACGACCGGCTAAAGGTGAGTAGTTTGTGTATATGGTAGCCTGAGGGTTCGAAACCCCGGCTTAGCACATTGTGACGCTAGTAGGGCGTGGCTCGCACACCGTGGCAGGTGCAGGATTGATTGTGACTAGGGATTGAGACTTGGTCCATCCCGAATGTGAATAATATGTTGTTAGTGTTGGAAATACACTGTATTTGCTATATTTGTGGGCTGTAAGCCTTGTTTGGGGCCTTGTGCCGATCTGTAGCGTCCTTAGAGGACAATATTTATGTGATAGCTATAATTGCTTAAATCACTGATCTCAGTCCTGGAAATTGAAATCATACTTTTGAAATGCTAAGTCACCAGCTTTTACAAATTTAATAAAGTTAAAGTATTTTTCATAAATTATGAATTGAGAACTGGAATTAAGAACAATGAACTATTTTGTGACTTAATTGATTATTATGGACTGAGCATGGGATCGGGCTGCACGCCGCAGTGGTTGATATGAGGATCGGGCTGCACGCCGCAGCAGTATTGCGCTTGGGCTGTAGGAGCCCCTCCGGAGTCTGTACACACCCCCAGTGAGCGGCGTCGACGTTAAATGGATCGGGCTACACGCCATAGCGCTTATGTGCATTGCATTGCATCTGTATTTGTTAAATTATTCTGTGGTAGCTGTATTGTACTGTTGATGCTAGTTCGTAGGAGATTCGGACCGTAGTTTAGCTTCATATTGTGGTATTTTGTGGATTTCCTACTTTCAGCTGCTTATATATATTTATTACTCACTGAGTACTTAGTACTCACCCCTACTCCCTGCACCTTTGTGTGCAGATTCAGGTACACAGGAGGGATAGATGAGCACTCCAGCTTTTATCAGTATTTATCCGAGTTGCTGAGGTAGCTACTGGCGTTCGCAGGACCTGGCTTCTCTTCTTATTCCAGTTTTCCTTTGTATATACGTTATTTATACTTGAGTATTTGGTTTAGATATTGTTATCCTATTATGTTTAGAGGCTCTAGACTAGTGACCCTAGATCTTTGGGTGGTTATTCAGTTTAGCTTTATTGTCGAAATAATATCCAGGTAATTGATTTGAGCTTCATGCTCGGGTGAGAGTGTAAATGGTCGGGCTTGCCTAGCAGGTGTGTTGGGCGCCATCACGACCGGAATTTGGGTCGTGACAAGTTGGTATCAGAGCCTAGGTTAACAGGTCTCGCGAGTCATGAGCCGGTTGGTAGAGTCTCGTGGATCGGTGCGGGGACGCCTGTACTTATCCTCGGGAGGCTGCAAACCTTTAGGAAAGTTTTAAATTCTTGGAATTCTTATCGTGCGTGTTTGATTCAGCTTGAGATGTAATTCTTGAAATTCCTCCTGCACGTTGATGTGCGCACTCGAGTGCCTAGTGATATATTTGCCTTGATGACTTATGATTCCCCAATCAAGGTACGAGATATAATCTCTATGAGTTCATGTTGGGCCTGTCTGGAGGACTTGAGGGCAAATCCTTGTCTATGGCTTGAGCACCAAGGTGCTAATTTCATGAGTCGGTATTATGAAGTTCATACGATCGGTATTGATCTTAATTATGAAAATGGCAGTATGATAATGGGAGAGCTGTAAGGTATTCGGTTCTTATTGTGATTTGATATGTAGCACTAGCTATGGGTGTGAGAAATATGTTCATTTCCTCTTAGCAGAAATGTAAAGTGCACTACGTGGGGTAGTTTGAGTTCAAACTCAAGAAAACTGAATTGGTTGTGCTAGGTGTAGTATTGAGATTTATATTGTTAGATATACATTGTGATGTCTTGTCGAGTTGCGGATATATTGTTAGGATGATTTTGGTGATTCTCTGGCAGGTGGATAGGCCAATTACAAAGGGAACTCTGCCGAAATTTTTGGAAAATTTGGGACTTAGAAAAGATGTTGTGGCCTAAGGAATGGGCTTAGCTGTTGCGTGTGAATGAATACGAGAATTGTAAAAGAGTTAAGATTTCCGATGATTCGAGTTTCCGCCAAAGTTTGTAAATAGCTCGAGTTTAATCTCACTGTAACATTGGAGCATCAATTGAGTAAGAATGCTATGAGTGGCTAAAAGTGCTTTGATGTATGGCTCCGAGCCAAGTTGGGAAGGTTGCTATTAAATAACTAATTGCACGGTTGTGTGCTATGTGGGCACTGTCTTTAAGTATGTTGGGAAAATTCTGACAAGGTTATGGCGCTTCGTAGATGTGAAGAAATACTAGGATGTTTTGAACTACTGTTGGTAAGGAATGTTCGGTGTATAGAAAAGAAAGATAGCGAATTGTACCTGTAAGTAATCATGTTCTGCGATGTCAGAGTTCTAACAAAACACGAGTGATTCTACTCAATGGGACAATTGAACTACAGCTAAATAAGGGTGAATGATGCCCGAGAATGGTTTTGCAGTGTTCAAGATTTTGCTTGTAATAGTCAGGTGCCTTAAGATTTGTGTATGTGGCTAAAAATGTCGGTTTCGTTAGAGAAGATCAAGGCTTGTGTTATATCATGTGAAGGATGAGATTCTACGTATCCGTATTGGGAAGTAATGATAACAATTTAAAAATCGCGGGAAGTTCATCAAAATAAAGTGTGGTAGAACATGGTACTTCTGGGAACACTGAGAGAGTATTCAGTGGCCTATGGGTCTTAGACAGTGTGGTCTTGTGTACGAGTCTTGTGTGGTAAAAAGGGTTGAGGCATTGTCGTACTACAGTAAAGACTGATATGAAATTAGAAATGAATCAGAAAGGAAACTGGGTAAATGGAACAACTTGTTAATAAACTGAAGCGGTATGATCAGGAATATGATTAATTCATGGTATGTGTTTGAAGTGATGAGTCTTGCAGATATTGTGCAGCAAAGCTTTTGAGTGCTGGCAGTTGTGTAACTTGATATGGGTATAAGGACTGAGTCCTGGCGGTTTAATTTATGCAATGTAATTGGGAGAAAGAGTTTGCGATGTGTTATACCGTAGTTTGAAAATGAGTGTATTTTTCCTGTTGGTATGCAAGGCTGGGAATGTGTAATGAGTTTTCTCTATATGGGATCATGAAAGCCCTTGACGAGTTGAGTGCGCCGATATTTGCAGCGGAGGAAAGGGATATGAATTTCCATGTTGTCTTAGTGTGATATGGTATACGCGATGTGTTATGGAAAGTTGATAATGGCATATTCAAGGTTTTGAGATCGGTTCATAATATATGGGAAGTCAATAAAATTATTGAGCAGCGCGGACAGCTGCAGGTGATTCAAGAATCGATCTTTCTGGTAATTAAGGAAAATGGTACTGCTATTCTAGTAATTTGGCAGGGTATATGGTCCAAAAGGACAAGGTAATGTAAATTGATAATATCTAGTGGTATGGTGGTATTCTCTTGTTGGATCGATTGTAATAATTGAGTCGCTAATGGCATAGTGAAATTTCTTAATGGCTTTCGTGGTATGAATGGACGCTTGATGTGCGTTTTGTATTCGTACAGTGAAGTACGGAATCAGGCATAGTGATTCATGTGTTATATATGTGTTGGAGACTAGAAGTTCTCGTAATCCGCCTATATAGTGGTTGTATATCGTGTGTATCGGCACCGTTTAGCGATCATTGGAAGTTGGAAGCCCTAGTGGCTCTCCCTTAGCTCTGATATGATGAATTTGGGTTATGAGACTTGATTGCAGACTGGTTGTCATAAGTCAGGTTGCCTAGACTAACGTGATATGGACTATGTCGGAAATGGCACAAATTGCGTAGCAGAGTGCATCAGAGTATGCTTCAACAGGGTAGTTGCACCCAAAATCAGCGGACGGATGGTAGGTATTGCTTTGTCGGTTGGGCCTTTGTGGCGGATGTCAGTGTAGAGGTATTTACCATTGATTCAGTTCCGGTATTGAGGAACGTTGTCGGATGCGTTTCATGTGGCCAAGCTTGAGGCTATATATATGTTTGTTGTAATGAGCAACTTGACTCAATGTGCATTTCCTCTTGCGAGATTTATGCGTGGATCGGGTGGCATGCCGCCACAGGTATGGTATCTGGATCGGGTGGCACGCCGCCACGGGTATGTTATTGGAACGGGTTGCGCGCCGCAATAGTGTGATGTGGAAAATATAGTTTCCTATAAGTTACTTTGTATACAATACTTCCTAGCTTTTAAGGAATAGTCCGTATTGGGTACCGCTCGGGGAATAGCACATCGGTTGTATCCATTCAGGATTTGATAGCATATATTAAATGTATCACCACGAGTGTGATTGATTGCTTGAGTTCAGACCTAAATATGTACGTGGCTGGCCGTTTTGAGCATGGTGACTTGAGGTGCTCCATGAGTAATAGTGCTTGGATAGAATCGTAAGTTGTGGCAAGGCCACGTGATGTTATGACCTTTCGAGGAGGATTCAAGTACCCTAATTCTATGATGTGAGACGAGATCTCAGTTCTATGTTATGATGGTACGGGTGAATTGAACTATAGCTCTTTTGTGTGAGTTAGTTGTCATGATTCGAGTGTGTTCGGATCGTTTTTTTATTGGAGCCTGTGTTGTGATCATTGTGGCTTAGGTCGATGCTGAGGTATCGTGTCACCAATGCGGTGTGTTATAATCGACAAGATCGTTGGAGTCATTAATGAGTACGAGCATATTTGATCTCAGCTCGTTAGAAAGGTAATATCGAGGTTTGGCTCCGAAATCTATTGTGGTCATATGAGTAAAGTGATGCAAAGTGTGAATTCAATAAAGTTATGCATTAATGTTTGGGTACAACATGTGGAGATTGATATGGTGGTCGAATGATGGAAACATACTTGGCAGGAAATTCAGGATGTTGGAATTTGGCCTAATGGCTTATTCGCTTGAATAAAGAATTATATCTACAGAATTATATAGCTAATGTGCTCAACTAAGTAGTGGTAGCACGAGAAGGTGCATGATGTGTTAAACAAGTTATTTGAGACTACATCATTGTAGTTCTCAGCACGTTCGAGGACGAACGTATGTTTAAGTCGGGGAGATTGTAACGACCCGACCGGTCGTTTTGAGCTCCGGCGCGTCATTCAGCAGATTGAGGCTATGACCAGCTTCATCTCAGGTATATTGACTTGTGTGTATGGTCAGCATTAAAATTCAGGAAGTTTGGAGTCAAATCTAAATGGAAATTCTCATTTTGAAAGCTTAAAGTTGAAGAACTGAACTACGGTTGGAATTTTGAGTAAATGACCTCGGAATTGGGATCTAAAAGTTCCAATATGCTCGTATGATGATTTTAAACTTGGAAGTATGTCCGGATTTGATTTTTGATAACCCGTGAGCATTTCAACGTATATGGTGGAAGTTAGTATTTTAGAAGGATTTCATAAATTTGGGTTGGAAGGCATTTTAGAGTTATAGATGTCTGTTTGGGATTCCGAGTCTGCGAATAGATCCATACGGTGATTTTGGAGTTGGGAACGCGATCGGAAGTGAATTCGGGTGTCCGGCGGTCATTTTGAAGTCATTTGGCAAAATATATGAATTTGAAGGTTTATGAGAAAATTCGACCGGAAGTGAAAATTTTGATATCGGGTTCGGAATGCAATTCCGAAAGTTCGTGAAAGTCCGTAATGTCGAGTGTGACTTGTGTGCAAATCTTGAGTCAATTAGGATTGATTTTGGTAGGAAATGAAACAATTAATCTCTTTAAGGAAAGCTTAAGTTGGAAAAGTCAACTCAACGTTGACTTATGAGTTCGAGGGATCAGAACTGAATTCCGATGATTCGGTTAGTTTTGGTGGATGATTTAAGACTTAGGAGCGCATTCGGAAGTAATTTTGGAGGTTCGGTGAAGAAGTTAGCCTATTTTGGCGAAGTTGGAATTTTGGCGGAATCCGATCGATAGGTGAGATTTTGATCCGGGAGTCGGAATGGAATTCCGACAAATGCAGTAGCTCCGTTAGGTGATTTTGGATGTTCCTGCAAAATTTCAGGTCATTCGGAGGTCGTTTGGTCGGGTTTTTGATCGAATGTTGGTTGCGGAAGTTTAAATGAAAACTTAGGATTGAATTTGCTTGGATTCAATGTTTTTCGTGTTTAAGGGCGTGTTTTTATGATTGGAACAAGTTTGAATCGTGTTATGGAGTATGTTGGTGGTTTTCGTTGGGGGCCCGGGGGCCTCGGGATGAATTCGGGGGTCCAAACGGACCATTTAGAGCCAAAGTGAGCAGCTGATTGCTGCACTAATTGCAGCAGATTTTCAGCAATTTTCGGCTACTTTAAGAGCTGATATCTTGTAATTTATAAGGAAGCACAAAAAGTCCAAAACATAAAAGTTGTAGAACATCGTGTCTAGTTTCCAGAAAGCTAAAGAACGCGTAATTTGGACATCTGTACTAGAAGTTATGATCGACGGAAAATGACTGCTGGAGCAATAGGATGTACAACTTGTACAGCGCAGCAGGGTACAACCCGACGAAGCACAGACAGATTCTTTATTTCACGAAATTGGGTTATTTCTTTCATTGATTTCATTTTGTTTGGATGATTTTGGAGAGCTTCAAGAGGGGATTTCACCGGGTAAACATCGGAGGTAAGATTCTTGACTCAAAAACATCATTTTATGGTAGTATTAACATCAATCTTCATGAAATTGGGTAGAAATCTTGAAGAAATGTGGCATAAATATTGAAAACAGGATTTTTGGATTTGGAAGGCCATTTGAACTCCGATTTCGATAAATTTTATATGCACAGACTCGTGGCGAGATAAGGATCGCGTTGGTACTAATTTCGAATTTTTTCGAGCAGTGGGCCCGGGGTCGGGTTTTACCAACTTGGTGTATTTATGCGAATTTCATGTAAATTGAAGTGGGTTATGATTCTTTGACCCGTATTTGATATAATTATTGTTATTTGACTAGATTCTACACACGAGGCAGCGAAATTCAAAGGAAAAGGCATCGCGGACGAGTCTACGATCGGCTAGAGGTGAGTAGTTTGTGTATATGGTAGCCTGAGGGTTCGAAACCCCGGCTTAGCACATTGTGACGCTAGTAGGGCGTGGCTCGCACACCGTGGCAGGTGCGGGATTGATTGTGACTAGGGATTGAGACTTGGTCCATCCCGAATGTGAATAATATGTTGTTAGTGTTGGAAATACACTGTATTTGATATATTTGTGGGCTGTAAGCCTTGTTTGGGGCCTTGTGCCGATCTGTAGCGTCCTTAGAGGATAATATTTATGTGATAGCTATAATTTCTTAAATCACTGATCTCAGTCCTGGAAATGGAAATCATACTTTTGAAATGCTAAGTCACCGGCTTTTACAAATTTAATAAAGTTAAAGTATTTTTCATAAATTATGAATTGAGAACTGGAATTAAGAACAATGAACTGTTTTGTGACTTAATTGCTTATTGTGGACTGAGCATGGGATCGGGCTGCACGCCGCAGTGGTTGATATGAGGATCGGGCTGCACGCCGCATCGGTATTTGCGCTTGGGCTGTAGGAGCCCCTCCGGAGTCTGTACACACCCCCAGTGAGCGCCGTCGACGTTAACTGGATCGGGCTACACGCCGTAGCGGTTATGTGCATTGCATTGCATCTTTATCTCCTGAATTATTCAATGGTAGCTGTATTGTACCGTTGATGCTAGTTCGTAGGAGATTCGGACTGTAGTTTAGCTTCATATTGTGGTATTCTGTGGATTTCCTACTTTCAGTCGCTTTTATATATTTATTACTCACTGAGTACTTAGTACTCACCCCTACTCCCTGCACCTTTGTGTGCAGATTCAGGTACTCAGAAGAAGTAGATGATCACTCCAGTTTTCACTCCGGGTTGCTGAGGTAGCTGCTGGCTTTCGCAGGACCTGGCTTCTCTTCTTATTCCAGTTTTCCTTTGTATATACATTATTTATACTTGAGTATTTGGTTTAGATATTGTTATCCTATTATGTTTAGAGGCTCTAGACTCGTGACCCTAGATCTTTGGGTGGTTATTCAGTTTAGCTTTATTGTCGAAATAATATCCAGGTAATTGATTTGAGCTTCATGCTCGGGTGAGAGTGTAAATGGTCGGGCTTGCCTAGCAGGTGTGTTGGGCGCCATCACGACCGGAATTTGGGTCGTGACAAGTTGGTATCAGAGCCTAGGTTAACAGGTCTCGCGAGTCATGAGCCGGTTGGTAGAGTCTCGTGGATCGGTGCGGGGACACCTGTACTTATCCTCGGGAGGCTGCAAACCTTTAGGAAAGTTTCAAATTCTTGGAGATCTTATCGTGCGTGTTTGATTCAGCTTGAGATGTAATTCTTGAAATTCCTCCTGCACGTTGATGTGCGCACTCGAGTGCCTAATGATATATTTGCCTTGATGACTTATGATTCCCCAATCGAGGTACGAGATATAATCTCTATGAGTTCATGTTGGGCCTGTCTGGAGGACTTGAGGGCAAATCCTTGTCTATGGCTTGAGCACCAAGGTGCTAATTTCGTGAGTCGGTATTATGAAGTTCATACGATCGGTATTGATCTTAATTATGAAAATGGCAGTATGATAATGGGAGAGTTGTAAGGTATTCGGTTCTTATTGTGATTTGATATGTAGCACTAGCTATGGGTGTGAGAAATATGTTCATTTCCTCTTAGCAGAAATGTAAAGTGCACTACGTGGGGTAGTATGAGTTCAAACTCAAGAAAACTGAATTGGTTGTGCTAGGTGTAGTATTGAGATTTATGTTGTTAGATATACATTGTGATGTCTTGTCGAGTTGCGGATGTATTGTTAGGATGATTTTGGTGATTCTCTGGTAGGTGGATAGGACAAATTACAAAGGAAACTCTGCCGAAACTTTTGGAAAATTTGGGACTTAGAAAAGATGTTGTGGCCTAAGGAATGGGCTTAGCTGTTGCGTGTGAATGAATACGAGAATTGCAAAAGAGTTAAGATTTCCGATGATTCGAGTTTCCGCCAAAGTTTGTAAATAGCTCGAGTTTAATCTCACTGTAAATTGGAGCATCAATTGAGTAAGAATGCTATGAGTGGCTAAAAGTGCTTTGATGTATGGCTCCGAGCCAAGTTGGGGAGGTTGCTATTAAATAACTAATTGCACGGTTGTGTGCTATGTGGGCACTGTCTTTAAGTATGTTGGGAAAATTCTGACAAGGTTATGGCGCTTCGTAGATGTGAAGAAATACTAGGATGTTTTGAACTACTGTTGGTAAGGAATGTTCGGTGTATAGAAAAGAAAGATAGCGAATTGTACCTGTAAGTAATCATGTTCTGCGATGTCAGAGTTCTAACAAAACACGAGTGGTTCTACTCAATGGGACAATTGAACTACAGTTGAATAAGGGTGAATGATGCCCGAGAATGGTTTTGCAGTGTTCAAGATTTTGCTTGTAATAGTCAGGTGCCTTAAGATTTGTGTATGTGGCTAAAAATGTCGGTTTCGTTAGAGAAGATCAAGGCTTGTGTTATATCATGTGAAGGATGAGATTCTATGTATCCGTATTGGGAAGTAATGATAACAATTTAAAAATCACGGGAAGTTCATCAAAATAAAGTGTGGTAGAACATGGTACTTCTGGGAACACTGAGAGAGTATTCAGTGGCCTATGGGTCTTAGACAGTGTGGTCTTGTGTACGAGTCTTGTGTGGTAAAAAGGGTTGAGGCATTGTCGTACTACAGTAAAGACTGATATGAAATTAGAAATGAATCAGAAAGGAAACTGGGTAAATGGAACAACTTGTTAATAAACTGAAGCGGTATGATCGGGAATACGATTAATTCATGGTATGTGTTTGAAGTGATGAGTCTTGCAGATATTGTGCAGCAAAGCTTTTGAGTGCTGGCAGTTGTGTAACTTGATATGGGTATAAGGACTGAGTCCTGGCGGTTTAATTTATGCAATGTAATTGGGAGAAAGAGTTTGCGATGTGTTATACCGTAGTTTGAAAATGAGTGTATTTTTCCTGTTGGTATGCAAGGCTGGGAATGTGTAATGAGTTTTCTCTATATGGGATCATGAAAGCCCTTGACGAGTTGAGTGCGCCGATGTTTGCAGCGGAGGAAAGGGATATGAATTTCCATGTTGTCTTAGTGTGATATGGTATACGCGATGTGTTATGGAAAGTTGATAATGGCATATTCAAGGTTTTGAGATCAGTTCATAATATACGGGAAGTCAATAAAATTATTGAGCAGCGCGGACGGCTGCAGGTGATTCAAGAATTGATCTTTCTGGTAATTAAGGAAAATGGTACTGCTATTCTAGTAATTTGGCAGGGTATATGGTCCAAAAGGACAAGGTAATGTAAATTGATAATATCTAGTGGTATGGTGGTATTCTCTTGTTGGATCGACTGTAATAATTGAGTCGCTAATGGCATAGTGAAATTTCTGAATGGCTTTCGTGGTATGAATAGACGCTTGATGTGCATTATGTATTCATACGGTGAAGTACGGAATCAGGCACAGTGATTCATGTGTTATATATGTGTTGGAGACTAGAAGTTCTCGTAATCCGCCTATGTAGTGGTTGTATATCGTGTGTATCAGCACCGTTTAGCGATCATTGGAAGTTGGAAGCCCTAGTGGCTCTCCCTTAGCTCTATATAATGAATTTGGGTTATGAGACTTGATTGCAGACTGGTTGTCATAAGTCAGGTTGCCTAGACTAATGTGATATGGACTATGTCGGAAATGGCACAAATTGCGTAGCAGAGTGCATCAGAGTATGCTTCAACAGGGTAGTTGCACCCAAAATCAGCGGACGGATGGTAGGTATTGCTTTGTCGGTTGGGCCTTTGTGGCGGATGTCAGTGTAGAGGTATTTACCATTGATTCAGTTCCGGTATTGAGGAACGTTGTCGGATGCGTTTCATGTGGCCGAGCTTGAGGCTATATATATGTTTGTTGTAATGAGCAACTTGACTCGATGTGCATTTCCTCTTGCGAGATTTATGCGTGGATCGGGTGGCATGCCGCCACGGGTTATCTGGATCGGGTGGCACGCCGCCACAGGTATGGTATCTGGATCGGGTGGCACGCCGCCACGGGTATGTTATTGGAATGTATATCCGCTCACTTATCTTTGCACGAAAACTCTGCGTGTTTACGCGCAAAGAGGGGCAGCTGTGAGCACGTGATTTCTGCCCTACATGAGATTTACTCCCAAAAATTCAAATAAAAGAGTTTTGCATTGTTTGTGAATTTTTTTTTTATATATTTTCTCTTATTGTTCGCATATTTGTGTGTCCGTGTTTACTTGTTTAATTAATGAAAAAATACAAAATATGTTGTGTTTGCATTCTTAGGAGTTAATTTACAATTGAAAGTAATCAAAATTATTTGACAAAAATGGAAAATATTAATAATATTGTATCTTACATTTTAGTATTTAATTGTGTGATTTTCGTATAACACTGGTGTTTAATCATCTGTGATGAAGATTAGTAAGAGTTAATTAATATTTTGGCTTTACAAATTATCTTAGAATTTTTGGTAACTAAGAATCAAAAGGAAAATAAAAGAACTAGAAGAAAACAAGTAAGGATGAATACAAATCGGAACTGGGCCATTTATTTGGACCCAAAACCAGGCCCAACGCCCCAACCCAGTCCAAATAACCCTCAACCCATCTCCCCTTACCCGCCCAAACCAAACGAACCGACCCACCTCCCCGTTGATCTGAGCCGTTGGACTCCTTGATCCAACGGCTAAGATTGAAACTTTAATTTTAATTATCCAAAACCCCCCCAAACCCTAATTCATATGCATTTTATCGTCTCCCACAGAGACCAAGCCGACGCCGCCTTCCCCCGCCGCACTCCGCCGGCCGGAAATCGTCTCCGCCGGCGGCGGTGGTCCAAACCACGCCATTTCAACACCACAAAGCCTCCATCACGCCCTGAACCCAAATCCACAAACCCCTTGGCTCGAATCTAGCTACATCTTCTCGAATCTTCAATTGAAGATTCGAGCCCAAGACTAACTTACACCATTTGCCCCAAAATTGACACCATACCACCACCAGACCTTCTCCTCCACAAATCCATGCCTCGTTTTGTTCGAATCCCACCAGAAATTATCGAGCCCCAATCCGAGCCCTCAAGAACCCTAATTTTAGAGGGTTAAAATTGAATAGAAATTGAAGCCCAATGGACCTTAATTTAGGTGTTCTCAACCGAGAACACCTCAATTAAGACCCGTTTGGCTTCAATAATTTCGAGTCCGAGTTCAAGCCTGGGTCGCCTACAATTATAAGGTATTTGTTCTTCTTCTTTTGTTTTATTTGTTGTTATATTTGTTGTTTAGTATTAGTATTTGTGTGTTTCAAATTTTCATTCGTTTCTTCTCAAATGACCCTTTTATTCGGTCGAAAACATTTCTTGTTCTCTCCTGTCCGATTGATTGTGTTGGTTGTGATAGCATTGTATGTTTACTTCGTTTAAGGTCGTCGAATAAGTAGATTCGATTTGGTTTGTTTCTGCCCGTCCCTGTTTCATTTCTTTCTCAAAAAAAAAAAAAAAAAAACTTGCTGATTCTACTCTTCAAGACCTTTTATTTGGTCGATTCTTTCCGTGTTCAGTAGTTAAAATGAATCGTATATTCAGTTCGATTAAGGTCGTCAAGCATTTAATTCGTATTCGATTTGGTTCCTTGATTCTGCTTGAAGCATATTGAATCTGTAGATCATTCATTTGTTATCAATTGTGTATGTTTATCGTCAACTAATCAATGTGATCGAATAGTTTCGTATGTTTTGTTTACTAGCATTGATCGAATAGCCGTTAGGAGTTAAATTGGTTGTTTGATTGATTGGTCATTATGAAATAGGAATTGAATTGGTTTGATTTGTTTGAATTAAAATAGGACTATGAATTGTACTCCTGGTAGTTTCTGCAAAGCATTAAGCTGATAGGCCTGT
Organism: Nicotiana noctiflora; assembly: GCA_032618575.1. Lineage (NCBI taxonomy): Eukaryota > Viridiplantae > Streptophyta > Magnoliopsida > Solanales > Solanaceae > Nicotiana > Nicotiana noctiflora. The sequence continues at coordinate 730,017 of JASVEL010007011.1, read as the reverse complement.
TGTGAATTAAGTAAAATAATAGATTAATGAGGGCTGATGACTGTGCAAAACACTGGCAGTCAAGTAGGAATCACATGGGCACACCTGAATGTTAATGTCATGACTGCCAGTGCACTGGTTGATAAAATAATGGTATAAGGCACTTATAGTGGGCTGGCAGAGCATGGGCTAGGCAAAGGGATGGGTCTGCCCAGGGGAATATACTGGGCTGGCAGGCAGAGCATGGGCAGGGGGTGTCTATTGATTATTGTATGTTAGAGTTTCTGATTCTCTTGGCTTGGGGTGTTCTTTTAACTATAAGTATAAGAGACATAGAGTAAGGGAGAGGTTACACACATAGACAGACACAAAAAAGAGATAGAAAAACAGAAAAATAAACCTTAAACACACACATATAGATAGAGAGGACAAACAGGATAGAAAGGGGACTGTTCCATTGGGTTTTGTTACTGTTTCGTTTGTGGTTGTCTCTGCTGTGGTTCTAGTTCTCATACTACTGCTGTTGGTTTGCTTCACTGGTGTGATTTTGTTGCTGGTGATTGTTTGATTGTTGCTGTTTGGTCCAGTGGTTTTGTTGTTGGTCTGTTGTGGAAGCTATTGTCATTGTATTTGCTACTGCTGGTGGTTCTGTTTGGTTGCTACTATTGCTGTGTTTTGGTCACTGCTATTCTCCTGTTGCTGTTTCTGTTGTTGCTGGTACGGTTGTCGTTGTTGTGCATTCTGCTGCTGCAACTAACTTCTCTCCATTGTAATTTCCAGGTACACCTCCGAAATTCGAAGATGTAGTCGCAAATTTGATGATATAAAAATGTTCGACTGCTTTTATGAGTTTTCTTATTTGATTCTGTTTATTAGAAGTAGAATTAGTTTGATTCATGTATAATTAGGTGAATCGTACGTATATTTGGACTGTATGGACTGTAAACTCGGACTGTTAGTTTCTTTAGTAGCTTAGTTTTATTACTACATGGAAAGTCGCATGTGAAGTGGATTAATAGAAATACAATCACATAGATTATAGATTAGGAAAAATTGAAAACAAATGTTAAAGTCTGTTTTGATCAAGGTTTAGATCTTCAGTTATTGCCAATCAGGTAAACAAAAATGAAATTTTAAAAATTTGTTGTTATCCTTTGTCTGTATTCGCCAGTTTTAATAATAAAAGCATGAATCCTTCAAATTCAAGTCTTGATTAGTTAATATTGTGTGCTTCAAATTAATTCGTGCTATGAAAGAACAATTGTAATAAGTTTTCAATAATGAGTATAAAATGACTGTTTCAGTGTGAACGAGCTTGTACTTCAATTCAAATATATTTTCTATAGTTTAGTTTAATATTTCCAATGGAATAAAGTAGTAATTCAACTCTGCATTTGATGAGTCTGCATTTCAATTCATAAATATAGTATAAATCAGTTTATAGTAATAGTTAATATGAAAATTGTTTAAAAATAGATATAGTTAATCTGAATAAGTCAAAACAGTAATACTCGAATAAGAGTTTAGTATTATTGCCTTGATTAATTTTTGATACTATGAAGTTACAATAACTTTGTAAATCCAATATTAGTTCAGTGATAACATTTGTGCCTGTGTTGGATTCGTATTAGTAATATTGGGCTTGATTCAGGCATAAGGGCCCAGATTCAGTAGCATAGCTTTATTGCTTATTTGAACAAATCAATGTGTATGAATTGGGCCGAAGTGAGCCCTACGCACAGTTGTACGTCGTTCTTCACTGGCCCGATTTCAAGGCCCAAAGCACGTGAAGGCCCGAACATCAATGTAAATAAAACGCAAATCACAACTAGACATCATTATTTGTTACTTTGGTAGGGCAAAAACAGTAGTAGAAAATGTAGCATACCTTAGGCTTGACCTCTAAAATAAATGAGATGTGCCTCGTTTAAGAATAAAAATGCACGGGGCCCTCAATTAATTGTTATAAAACATTTAGATTTGGAAGGACCGTTTAGCAAAATTTCACGGCCTTTCCCAAAGTAAATAGACGATAGACTCTTTAGGCACGACTTGAAATAAAATTACTTTCCCGAATACGGGTGTGCATTTATGTGACCCAAATCTTACTCTCGGCGAAACTGAAATACATTAGAGTCGCAGGCGTACTGGTTACGGTGCGGCTCGAAATGTGTTTTCGTAACGTCGCAATTCTTCTAAAAATAAGAGCGGAGCATTGAAAGCACATAGTTAAAAATATATAAAAGAACCAGATAGAAACAAAAATTGCAATTGAGCGACCGTGCTAAAACCACGGAATCCGGGAGTGCCTAACACCTTCTCCCGGGTTAACAGAATTCCTTATCCAGATTTCTAGTTTCGCAGACTATATTACAGAGTCATAAATTTCCTCGGTTCGGGATTAAACCGGTGACTTGGAACACCATTATTTTTCCAAGTGGCGACTCTGAATTAAATAAACTAGTCCCGTCTCGATTGTCCTTTAATTGGAAAAACTCCCTCGCTCCCTCGCGGGTGCGGAAAAAGGAGGTGTGACAGCTCTGGCGACTCTGCTGGGGACCGACCTCTGAACTTCGGTTCAGGGTTTAAGAATTCGAGCTCAGTTAAATTGTTGTTTTGTCTATATCTGATTTTACTACATGTTCAATTAACGTGCTACATGTCTACCGCTTTGATACTAGCTGCACTGTACATACAAACTGTTATATGTTTACCGCTTTGATATTACGTGAACCGTATATAAAACTGTGCCGCAAACCCTTCACTTCTCGCCCCGGGGATGTGCTCACTGGTTGAGACTCCCTATTCTGTTAGTGTCATACCCGAAATAATGAAGAGGCTCGGAAAGTTTCTAAGCCGGTTGGCCTTTTGGTTCCCGGAAAGGAACTCCTTCCTCAACTCGAGTTGTCCGCTCGGGTACACAGTCTAGAACACATACCCAGGTTTTTAAACATAGAATAACGTGACTTCATGCCGGATCCCTAGTAGGAAACGCTTATTTGCATCACGCTGCATTTGACTTAGGGACTCAACACAGGGGTTGGGTCCGTCTAGGACAGGCAACATGAAATGAAAGACCATCCTGCTATGCCATGTTTGTTTCAAGCATCTATTCGAACTTGCATGCTGACCGGCTTTTAAGAAACGAAAAAAAAAAAAAAAAAAAAAAAAAGGAAACAGTGTGGGCAAATAGATATTTTCAGAAAACACAAAAATGGGTCTTACCAACAAGAATCAATAGTTTGTTAATAAGAGACAACGGAAGGTTGACTTTGACGACAATGGGTTTCTTAACAAAATGTGTTTTTTTTTCGTCGGCCAATAAAAGAAAATGTGTTTCTTAATAAAATGTGTTTTCTTTGTCGGCCAATAAAAGAAAATGTGTTTTTTTTTTAACAAAATGTGTTTTTCTTTGTCGGTCAATAAAGGAAAATGTATTTTTAACAAAGTGTGTTTTTGTCGGTCAATAAAAGAAATAGTTTGTCTTGACGGACCGAACTACGCGAGTTTGATTCTCACCGGAGGTGAGATACGTAGGCAACCCCCGTCGGGTCCAACTTGCCATTTTTTCCGAAATATATACCAAAATCTGTAAATTTTGAAAAAAAACCATTGCCAGCCAAAATGATCGATTTCTTTAAATAAATGTGCAGGATGAGCACGATTCAAAATGAACCCTTTTCACTCATGACTAAAATCCCGGTACAAATACGGCTATGGTGGAATGATCTAGGCCAAGGAGGACAGGATGAGGTTAAAAAGTATTTGAAAGGTCTCACGGGTCTGCTTGAAATAAAACCCCGGGGGGACATCATAAGAGCCTTAGTCACATATTGGGACTCCGCGCACAATGTCTTTCACTTCTCGGACTTCGAGCTCACCCCAACTGTTGAGGAAATGACCGGATACATTGGAAACACCGATATACCATTGGGGCATCAATATCTAATCGCCCCCAGAGGGTTGTCGCCATACACCGGTTTTTAGACTCACTGAAGACGGCCAGGACGGTACGTAACCCGGATCTAGCACGAGGGTTTTGTACTTTGAACTTCATCTATCAAAGGTACGGTCATGCGGGAGGTTTCGACGACCCAGAAAACAAATTATGCAGCAAGGGTAATCGCCCGAAATGGGAGGAGAACAGACGAGTTGCTTTCATGATAGCCTTTTTAGGACTCGTGGTATTCCCGAGGAAAGACGGGAACATTGATATAAAGTTAGCCGGAGTCGTCAGTACTTTGCTTGACCAAAGCGAAAGTACTCTTGCTCCTATGATACTATCGGACATATATCGAGCCCTCACAATCTGCAAAGCCGGGGGAGATTTTTTCGAAGGCTGTAATTTACTGCTGCAAATGTGGATGATCGAGCACCTGTGTCGCCGCACCCAATTCTTGAGATATGGTCTGGTTGAGAAAACTTGCATAAGCGAATTCTATACAAGGATTGATAGGGTCGTCTTGCTTGAAGGAACATTGGCATGGAGGGCATACTTTCAGGCTCTCAACGCAAGCCAAATACAATGGACGTTGGGTTGGTTGCAGATAGACAGAATCGTGTACATGCCAGCAGCTAGGTCCCCCTTTCTCTTAATGGGACTTAAAAGCATTCAACCTTATGCGCCCCATCGGGTGTTGAGACAGCTCGGGAGGTGCCAGATAGTACCCAAAGAAGAAGACCTGAGTACCCAGGTTATTGAAATTGGTCCCGATGGTCAATTCCCGGAAGCGAGGGTCCGCCAGATCTGGAGCAAATGCCAATATCTAGAGGCAAACACTTGTGTGCACGATCGAGCTAGAGGAGAGGTTGCACCTAGATATCTTACTTGGTACAAAGGAGAAACATCGGGGGAGAGACCAGCCAAAAGACCTCACCTCAGGGAATTTGCTGAAGCGTCCCAAGACCAATGGGACTGGTTGGCTAAGGAAGAGGTTTACAAAACCAGGATTGGCAAGATAGAGCAACGGGTCCAGGATCTTCAATTTGAAAGGGATGTGCAAGCCGCCGCCAACGAAGGAGATAAAAAGAAGTTGGCGCAAGAAAATGACTTTCTGAGAGCTCAAATCCAGCAAATGAAAAGGGATGCTGATAGACAGTTGAGGAGTCGGGCCGACGAAAAATTGATAAGGGGTTTGAGAAGCCAAGTCACCGACATCCAAAGAGAATTGGACGAGTCAAAAGCCCAAATAACGAGGATCCGTGCTAGCTGGAAAAGGAGGCACATCAACATGCACTTCACCTAAAGCAAGTAGAAGAAGATTACACCGATATCATCACTAGCCTGAGGGAAGCAAATGTTGTCCTTAGGGAGCGGGTTTTCAAGCAAGCCCAAGATGCCGGAGCAGACCTCGACCGCTGCCACAATTTGATGGCCCGACTGCAAGGACAAGTGGATAGGCTCCTAGATCAAGTCACCAACAATGCTCGAAGATTGGGGGCGAAAAACCAGCAAATAGAGCGGCTACTCGGAGAAAGGGACATGATCAAGGATAGAATTGGAGAAATCGGGCACTATGTCACCATGAAGTGCCTAGCTTGCGAACGAATGCCCCGCGCCGACCTTTTCGCTTCAATTATGGGTTATGTTCATCGGATCATGGAAGAGTTGAGGGAACTGCACAAGGACCTCACACCAAGGCCCGCGGCAAGGCCGAATGATGCCTCGCGGGCCCCCAGGGAATTTAGGGCATTAGATTTTTAATTGAAAATGTATTTTAATGTTGAGTCAAGCTAGTTGGCATTTTCTTTACTTTTCCAAGTCAAGCATTTTCTTTTGTTTTGCTGATCGTTGTAAGACGTGTTTTGTAACTACACGGTTTTATTTGATATAAAAGTTACTGAATTTTGCCACAATCTTGTCACCAGAACTACGCTCGGTCTGATTCACGCGGGGTCGTGATACGTAGGCAATCCACATAAGATTCGACCACCACTAAAAAGAAAGAAAAAGAATCCAAAGGTTAAATAACAATAAGGCTTGCAAAGATAGTCGAAAAGAAAAAAAAAGGGAAAAGAAAAAGAAAAAGAAAAAGAAAAAGGGCCGGGATGACGCATGTTAAAGAGTACACGTAGAAAGGGTTATTTGGTTAGGTGCATTGCATCCAACGTGCTATAACATATCTGTCAAACTCGGTGAACTAACAAGTTTGTTGCGCGTTCCAGAAAGTTTAGCAGTTGGTTTGACAGAATATCCTGGCCAGCCATCACTACCGTACTAGATCCAAAGGACCAGTTACAGTAAGCATGTCGAGTTCTGGCAAGAGTCTCGAGGAAGAAAAGTCCGAGCTACAAATCATGAAGGAAGAAGTAGACCGGTTAAAACAACAGATAACAGAGATGCACTTGGCCTGGGCCAGGGAACAGGCTTCACCAAATCGCCCCACTCTCGCCTCAGCTCCGGAACATCCGCCCATCGATCCTTCAACAAGCGCCCCAAGCTACCCTTACTTTCAAGGGGAAAACCCATATGCCACCCACATTCCACCAGCCAAACCAAATCCTCCTCCAGTCACCCCTGTTTTTGTGGCACCTCCACCCGCTCCTCTGCAAAGGCCGGCCAGCGAGCCATATGTTCACATCCATGACAACTCTTACTATCCTCCAGAGCCTACTTTCAGGGCTCCTGAACCACAATCACATACACCTCACTGGGATAATCCGGCAGAACCGGAAAAGCACTTCCAAAGTTCGGAACACGAGGAAGTTGTCAGAAAAGTTAAAAGCCTGGAGCAGTCCTTCAGGAACATGCACGGCTTGGGCAACCAGGTCAGTGTCGCCTATAAGGATCTGTGTCCATTTCCGGACGTCCAGTTGCCAGCAGGATTTAAAATGCCCAAATTCGACCTATACGAGGGGCATGGTGACCCAGTGGCCCACCTGCGGGGGTTTTGCAGTAAAATGAGAGGAGCCGGAGGACGGGACGAACTTCTGATAGCCTACTTCGGCCAGAGTCTGGGAGGATCGGCGTTGGAGTGGTACACTAGACAGGATCCCAGTAGATGGTTTACGTGGGATGATTTGGCTCAAGCTTTTATCGGCCAGCTCCAATACAATCTTGAGATAATCCCCGACCGCCTATCATTGCTAAAACTAGAGAAGAAGCCTGCGCTGAAAGCTTCAGGGAATTTGGTTTCCGACGGAGGGAACAGGCGGCCAGGGTAGATCCGCCGATGAGAGAAAGCGAGATGGCGGACTACTTCTTGCAGACATTAGAGCCCACCTACTTCGGACATCCGGTAACGTCCGTAGGCAAATCATTCACCGAGGTGATAAAAATGGGGGTATGATCGAGGAGGGTCCGAAGGCCAACAAGATCATGAGTTACTCAACATTGAAAGCCACCACTCAGAGGCTATCCAAAGTGGTACCGGAGGAGTACTGGGGAAAAGAGGAGAGAGGAAGTCGCGGCCGTCGAGTCCGGGCATGGTTCATAAATAGAGGCCCCGCACCCCAATATAGCCCACCCCAACCTCACCACCAAAACTACTCTCACAACCCATATAGCCACCCGCAACATTATTATCCCGCACCCGATCCCCATTTTACCTGTCCACCATGCACAATCCTATTCTGCACCTCCTGTTCATGCACCGTGGCGTGCACCGAACCCCCATAACAATCATCCACCCCCAAGAGCTTACAGAAACCCCTCGGGCGCGAGTTTCCGTCCGAACCAGGCATTCAGGGGCGACAGGGCGCCGAGGCCAAAGACTTTCACTCCCTTAGGAGAGTCTTATACCAGTCTATTCCACCGGTTGAAGCAAGTAGGATTGCTCAATCCGGTTGAAGCTAAGCTACCAAACCCCCTCCCGAAGAACCTGGACCATTCAGTAAATTGTGCTTACTGCTCGGGATGTCCGGGACACGATACAGAAAAGTGTTGGAGGCTAAAGACGGCCATCCAGGAGCTTATTGATACTCGCAGGATTGAGGTCCAGACTCCAACAGAGCCCAACATCAACCAAAACCCGCTTCCAACTCATCATGAGACCAATATGATCGAGTTGGTACGGGCGGAGGAAGGAAAGGAGAAAGCCTCTCAGACTGTAATGATGATTAAGTCTAGCGGGGCAGGAATGAGAAAGGGGCCGAGCCTTGATGAGTCATCCAGCTGCAAGAAGGACATACCAGGAGGGTCGGAAGCAGGAAAGGGAAGTGTGAGCGGAGTACCGGTGAGGCCGAGGGAAGCAAAGATAGTTGTACCAGGGGCAGCAATCAAGCCCATCTTGACAGTAGCAGGCGTTCGAATGGATCCTTTCATCATCCAGCCGGCAACACAGCTGCCAGTAACTGATAGCCGGGCTGTACCATGGAATTATGCTCGGATTACAACGACCTACAGAGGAAAGGAGGTGAAAGAGGAAGTTTGTGAAGCCTAAGGGTTGACCCGCTCGGGGAGATGTTTTGCCCCTGCGGAATTGAGGAAGACCACTCCGGCAGCATTGAAAAAGCCGGTAACTGATGAAGAGGCGGAAGAATTCTTGAAAAAGATGAAGCTGCATGACTACTCTGTCTTAGAGCAGTTAAAGAAGACTCCGGCACAAATATCATTGCTATCCTTGCTGATACATTCTGAAGAACATCGGCAAGCATTGATGAAAGTCCTGAATGAGGCACATGTACCGGATAAAATCTCAATGAGCCATTTGGAGAAGATCACCAATAGGATCTTCGAAGCAAATCAGATCACCTTCACCGATGATGAGTTGCCTGAGGAAGGCACTGAGCACAACAGGGCTTTATATCTTACGGTGAAGTGTGAAGAGGCGGTGGTTACCAAAGTCTTGGTCGATAATGGGTCCAATGCTAACATTTGTCCTCTCTCTACACTGGGCAAATTGCAAGTAGACATCGGCAGGGTACGCAAGAACAGCGTATGTGTTCGAGGGTTTGACGGAGGAGGCAAAGCGTCGGTTGGTGACATAGTGTTGATCTTGACGATTGGGCCAGTGGAGTTCACCATGGAATTCCAGGTGCTGGACATGGTGGTGTCATATAACCTCCTGATAGGGCGACCATGGATTCATGCCGCAAGAGCAGTTCCATCCAGCTTACACCAGCTCGTCAAGTTTGAATGGGATCAGCAGGAGATCGTCGTCCATGGAGAGAACGATCCACAATCAGGCACCATCATTCCCTTTGTTGAAACAGAAGAAGATGTTGGGCCGTGGGTATATCAGGTCTGCGATGTGGTGTCCGCCAATCGAGTTCCGGAAGGGGAATGCATTCCCGGCGACAGAACAATTACTGCGGATGTCATGGTGGCGCATGAAATGTTGCGACATGGTTTCGTACCCGGTAGAGGTCTAGGTGCATCTCTGCAAGGAATCATACAACCGGTATCGGTGGTCGAGAACTTGGGAACCTTCGGCTTGGGATTCCAGCCAACCTCAGAGGACATCCGGCGAGCAAAGAGGAGTAAGCAGAAAACACGGGTGCTCCCAAAGCCTGTTCCACGCCTTTCCCAATCTTTTGTCAGGTCCGGAGCAAGAGGACATCCAGCGCCAAAGATTCCCGGTCCTACGGTCAGGCCAGACGAAGAGTTCTTCAGGAAGTTCGAAAACCTATTCACAGATGTATGTATGCTCGAAGATGGTGAAGGATCCAGTCCATGCCGAGATACAATTTGTGGGACCAAAGGCAAAACTGAATAACTGGAAGGCTACTCCTCTCCCCGTCCGGAAGGAGTCTTGGTAGTTTGTCTTGGATTGTTTTTCTTTCGAAATTTTGTGTTGGGGGTTTGTCCCCAGAGTAAAATCCCGTTGTTTTGTTCATTTCTGATTTAAGTTTGCAGTTTGTTTTCCCTTTGTACAATTCACATCAATGAAATTTGGTTCCTTCGTGTCTAATTTTGTTTATCTTTTCTTCTTTTTTACTTTTCTGAACAGCCTTCTTGCAACTGATCTTAATGATATGGCGTGCTTAAAGATTAATCAACCCAGTCTAGAAAGTCAATCGGGTTTGGAAATAATAACACATGAAATAAGAAGTGACGAGAGTGAGTCAGAGTACGGCGATGATGAAGCCGTAGAAGAAATCGGTGAAGAATTAAGTCACTTCGAGGAAAAACCCAAACCGAATTTAAATGATACCGAGGCCGTTAATCTAGGGAATGCGGATGACGTCAAAGAAACCCGGATAAGTGTCCATATTGAACCCAATCCGAGAGAAGAATTGATCAAAACACTCATGGAGTTTAAAGATATTTTCGCATGGTCGTACGACGACATGCCAGGACTCAGCACTGATCTAGTGGTTCATAGATTACCCACCGATCCGGCATATCCTCCCGTCAAGCAAAAGCTGCGGAAATTCAAGACGGAGATGAGTGTGAAGATTAAGGAGGAGGTAACCAAGCAGTTGCAGGCGAAAGTCATTCGTGTCACTCGATACCCTGAATGGTTGGCTAACGTAGTACCGGTGCCAAAGAAAGACGGAAAGATCAGAGTATGCGTGGACTATCGCAATCTCAACAAGGCAAGTCCTAAGGATAATTTCCCACTTCCCAATATCCATATCCTGATTGATAATTGCGCCGGACGCGAAATTGGATCCTTTGTGGATTGTTATGCGGGATATCATCAGATTTTGATGGATGAAGAGGACGCAGAAAAGACGGCTTTTATCACACCGTGGGGGACTTATTGCTACCGAGTGATGCCGTTTGGTTTGAAGAATGCAGGAGCAACATATACGAGGGCGATGACCACGGTATTCCATGACATGATACACAAGGAAATTGAGGTGTACGTGGATGATGTGATCATAAAATCTAGGCGTCAAGAAGACCATGTTGTTGACCTCAGGAAGTTCTTTCAAAGACTCCGAAGGTACGACATCAAGCTTAATCCGGCCAAATGCGCATTCGGAGTTCCATCAGGAAAGCTGCTAGGATTCATCGTCAGCCGACGGGGCATTGAGTTAGACCCCTCCAAAATCAAGTCCATTCAGGAGTTACCCCCGCCGAAGAATAAAACAGAGGTAATGAGTCTGTTGGGAAGGTTGAATTACATCAGTAGGTTTATTGCCCAGCTTACGGCAACTTGTGAACCCATATTCCGCCTATTGAAGAAAGACGCCGCGATAGAATGGACGGCAGAATGTCAGGAAGCGTTTGACCGGATCAAAGGGTATCTGTCAAATCCACCCGTACTAGTTCCGCCTGAGCCGGGTAGACCCCTGATTCTTTATCTGACGGTCTTGGAGAATTCGTTTGGCTGCGTACTGGGGCAGCATGATCTTACCGGCAGGAAGGAACGGGCCATTTACTACCTCAGCAAGAAGTTTACAGTCCACGAGGTCAAGTACACTCATCTAGAAAAGACATGTTGCGCCCTGACTTGGGTAGCCCAAAAGCTGAAACACTATTTGTCTTCTTACACCACTTACCTCATTTCGCGTTTGGATCCATTGAAGTATATTTTCCAAAAACCTATGCCTACAGGGAGGTTAGCAAAATGGCAAATATTACTTACAGAGTTCGACATCATATATGTGACAAGGACGGCTATGAAAGCTCAAGCCCTGGCCGATCACTTAGCTGAAAATCCTGTTGATGACGAATACGAACCTTTGAGGACGTATTTTCCGGACGAAGAAGTATTGCAAATTGAGGGGTTAGAACTAACCAAGGATCCAGGATGGAAGCTCTTCTTCGACGGAGCGGCGAACGCAAAAGGAGTCGGAGTAGGGGCTGTGCTCATCTCTGAAACAGGACATCATTATCCTGTTACTGCTCAACTGCGTTTTCATTGTACCAATAATATGGCCGAGTACGAGGCATGTATCTTGGGGTTGCGATTAGCGGTGGACATGGATGTACAGGACGTCTTGGTCTTGGGAGACTCGGACCTTCTGGTACATCAGATTCAGGGAGAATGGGAAACCAGAGATTTAAAGCTTATCCCGTATCGTCAATGCTTGCATGATCTGACCAAGCGCTTTCGATCAGTAGAATTCAGACACATCCCAAGGATGCATAATGAGGTTGCCGACGCGTTGGCTACTTTAGCGTCAATGCTACACCACCCGGACAAGGTTCGTGTCGATCCATTACATATCCAGATCCGGAATCAACATGCTTATTGTAATGTGATAGAGGAAGAGGTGGACGGTGAGCCGTGGTTTCATGATGTCAAGGAGTACCTCAGGTTGGGAATATACCCGGAGCAGGCAACCGGAGATCAGAAGAGGGCTATCCGGCGATTGGCAAACGGATTTTTCCTCAGTGGAGGGGTGCCGTACAAAAGAACCCCGGATTTGGGATTATTGAGATGTATAGATGCAAGTCAAGCCACAACAGTGATGACAGATATACACTCGGGAGTTTGTGGACCACACATGAGCGGATACGTATTGGCAAAGAAGATTCTTCGAGCAGGATATTATTGGCTCACTATGGAGCGGGATTGTATAAGTTTCGTGCGAAGATGCCATCGGTGTCAGATACACGGAGATTTGATTCATTCTCCGCCGACTGAATTGCATACAATGTCAGCACCATGGCCGTTTGTCGCATGGGGTATGGATGTTATTGGACCTATTGAGCCTGCGGCTTCCAATGGTCACAGGTTCATTCCGGTAACGATTGATTATTTTACCAAGTGGGTGGAGGCCAAAACATTCAAATCAGTGACCAAGAAGGCGGTGGTGGACTTCGTACACTCCCACATCATTTGTAGGTTTGGAATTCCAAAGATAATCATCACAGATAACGGTGCAAATCTTAACAGTGGATTGATGAAAGAGGTATGTCAACAGTTCAAGATTACACACCGAAATTCCACACCGTATCGCCCAAAAGCAAACGGTGCGGTCGAGGCAACAAACAAGAACATAAAGAAGATATTGAGGAAGATGATAGAAGGGTCTAGGCAGTGGCATGAAAAGTTACCATTTGCGCTGTTGGGTTATCGCACTACCGTCCGGACTTCGGTAGGTGCAACTCCTTACTTGTTGGTATACGGGACTGAAGCAGTAATACCCGCAGAAGTTGAGATTCCATCCCTCCGAATCGTCGCTGAAGCCGAGATTGATGACGACGAGTGGGTCAAAACCCGATTAGAGCAATTAAGCTTGATCGATGAAAAGAGATTGACAGCAGTATGTCACGGCCAATTGTATCAAAGGAGGATGGCAAGAGCATATAACAAGAAGGTACGTCCCAGGAGATTTGAAGTGGGACAGCATGTGCTGAAGAGAGTCCTACCACATCAGGCCGAGGCGAGAGGCAAGTTCGCTCCAAATTGGCAGGGACCATTTGTGGTGACTAGAGTATTATCCAACGGCGCTCTATGTCTGACGGATGTCGAGGGAAGATGCACCGATATGGCTATCAATTCTGATGCAGTCAAGAGATACTATGTGTAATTCTTTAACGCATTTGTCAACGTTTGGTTTCGTTTGTGTGTATTTGGCATTTTTCGGAGAATGAAAGGACAGAGGCAATCTTTCTACTACCCAAACACTTTAACCTTTGTTTCCCCATTTGAGCCTTAATTATTCTTCCATATACCCTCTTTCGGAATCATCAAGAGAGATGTGTAACAGAATAGAAAAGAAACAAAGAAGTAATACAAGAAAAAGTGAACTACGTTCGACCTGATTCCTCAAGAAGGATACGTAGGCGCCACACGGCTCGGTCATAATAAAATAAAAATAAAAAAAAATCCCCCAAGCAACAAAACTGGGGCAGAAGTTATTGTTTTCGTTGGAAAGATAGCGTGGATTCCGAAAGTTGTAATAAGCTAACCGTCGAGGCTAAACCCCTTTCTTCAGCCTCACGCGCAGAAACCATATTAAGAACCAGAAAGACCTCTCGATCAGTATTTGAAGAAGTGCCAAGTCATGTGAATGAAAGCCAAGAGTGACATCCCGATCCTCGATTGAATTCAGGATGCACAAACCAAAAGGGGATAACGCTCTAGAGAGAATCTCAGGGGCGATACCCCGCCGCAAGGAAAGAAAGCATAAACGAGAGAGTCTTAACGGTGAAAACCCTCGCGGGCACCTTAAGGCGAAGGAAGTTGAGAGAAGTAAAACGAGAGAGTCTTACGGTGAAAACCTTCACGGGCACCGTGAGGCGACGGGAGATAGAGAGAAATGAGAGAATCTCATTAGTGAAAACCCTTTGAAGGGCACTATGAGGTGGCAGGATGAGATGGTTACAAGATGTCTGCATGAGACAAGGTTGAGACATCCGTTTACCTCTAGCAGGACGCGGTATCAGAAAGTGATTGACATGAATAGACTGGGTAGTTTAATCTCAAAGGCGCGGCATAACATTGGATCAGGCACACATTCAGATAAGTTTTCCTATTTTTGAGTTCAGAAAAGTTTTTCTCTTCTTTTGTCATTTGCGGTCAGTATTCTTTTCTTTTCTTTCATTTTCGAAAATTGATTTTTCAAAGCTTACTACCAAGTCTCCCAAAGCAGGATATTGAAAGTGAATAGGCATGGAACAAGGCAATGAGACAGAAGTCGTTACGATAGTGAGATTGGGATGACAGGCCGAGTGGAAGGTTCGCAAGAATTATGGAGTATGACGGACACATGTGGCATGTCCGAAAGATGATTTCACGCAACAGATCACCGACTAGAAAGAGTCGGACCAAACCAAAGAGTGGAATAAAAGGAAAGATGAGAGGTCGTTCGTGGAAAAAGCATCTTCCCAAGCAAGCGTCAACGTCGTTCTCGAAGTTCGAGAGAGGCCAAGCAGCTGAAAGAGAATGGCCTCAACAAGAGTGGCACGACCACTCGCGGTGTTTTGAAACTAACAATTTTTCTTTGATTTAAAGCAGGAAAAGAGGGTTCGTTGGCAGAAAAGCATACCGTCCAGAAGTTTATCAAACTGGGGCAGAAAATTTTCTCCTATTGCGAAAATTTTCCGGAAAGCAAGACTCAGAGGGTAAGTGTAGAAAGCAACACAAGATGGGGTGATTTTTGAGCCGGGTATCATCTCCAGCAGTTATCGGAAAATAAAACAATGGCTTCGAGATTCCTCCAGCGGTATTACATTCCATAATTTGCTCGAGGAGGCAAAAGCGTGAGTCCCGGAAAAGGTATGGGAAGAAGGAAGAGAATGAGGGGTGAAGGAAACAAAGAATACTTCCTCAGCAGCATCACCCCCCAGCAGGCGAGTAAACAGTTCCAAAAATATCCCCAGCAGCCAGAAGAAAAGTAATACGACCGGGGAAAGCAATTCCAAGACAGGATAATTCAGAAGAGAAGGTGGTCCGAGAGGTAATGCAGGAACAAGGATAGGGTACAAGAGGCAAAGCAAGGTAATCAAGATAGGAAATCAATGAAGTGTAATTGAAGTCAGGGGAGCCCGCCCGGAGAATGGAGTGGCGATTTAATTTTGAAGTTGTAATCGAAGTCAGGGAAGCCCGCCCGGAGAACGGAGTGGCGATTTAATTTTGAAGTTGTAATCGAAGTCAGGGAGCCCGCCCGGAGAATGGAGTGGCGATCTAATTTTGAAGTTGTAATTGAAGTCGGGAAGCCCGCCGGGAGAACGGAGTGGCGATTTAATTTTAAAGGTGTAGTTGAAGTCAGGGGAAGCCCGCCCGGAGAACGGAGTGGCGATTTAATTTTGAAGTTGTAATCGAAGTCGGGAGCCCGCCCGGAGAATGGAGTGGCGATCTAATTTTGAAGTTGTAATTGAAGTCGGGAAGCCCGCCTTGGAGAATGGAGTGGCGATTTAATTTTAAAGGTGTAATTGAAGTCAGGGAAGCCCGCCCGGAGAACGGAGTGGCGATTTAATTTTAAAGGTGTAGTTGAAGTCAGGGAGCCCGCCCGGAGAATGGAGTGGCGATTTAATTTTGAAGTTGTAATCGAAGTCAGGGAAGCCCGCCCGGAGAACGGAGTGGCGATTTAATTTTAAAGGTGTAGTTGAAGTCAGGGGAAGCCCGCCCGGAGAACGGAGTGGCGATTTAATTTTGAAGTTGTAATTGAAGTCGGAAGCCCGCCCGGAGAACGGAGTGGCGATTTAATTTTAAAGGTGTAGTTGAAGTCAGGGAGCCCGCCGGGAGAACGGAGTGGCGATTTAATTTTGAAGTTGTAATTGAAGTCGGGGAGCCCGCCTGGAGAATGGAGTGGCGATTTAATTTTGAAGTTGTAATTGAAGTCGGGGAGCCCGCCCGGAGAATGGAGTGGCGATTTAATTTTGAAGTTGTAATCGAAGTCGGAAGCCCGCCCGGAGAATGGAGTGGCGATTTAATTTTAAAGGTGTAGTTGAAGTCAGGGGAGCCCGCCCGGAGAATGGAGTGGCGATTTAATTTTGAAGTCGTAATCGAAGTCGGAAGCCCGCCCGGAGAATGGAGTGGCGATTTAATTTTGAGGTAGTAGTTGAAGTCGTGGAGCCCGCCTGGGGTAATCGGAGTGGCGATTTAATTTTGAAGAAGTCGTGAGCCCGCCCGGAGAATGGAATGGCGATCCGTTTTAATTCGGTAGAGGAAAGCGGTAGAATGTAACAGAAATCTTCGGCATGGGTCCAAGTTCGAAAGAAGAGACGAAGCATCAGAAGGAACGCCAAGTCAGACAAGATGGCAAGGAGCGCGGCAAGATCAAGTTAAAAAGGATAGATAAGAACTTGTAGTACTGTAACTTAGTCTAGCTTCTTGTTTTGTTGCTTAGCGCGGTGTAACAAGGAAATCAGCTAAGCAGTGGTAACAACAGTAACAGCGGCAACAGCAGTAACAGCGAGATCGCAACAGTCATGGTAGTCCCAGCTACCAGAACTTCCCGAACTACATTGACCTGATTCCCTTTTAGCCAGGGATATGTAGGAGACCTTTGAAGCAAGGTTCGGTCAAAACTTTTCCAAAATGCTTCATACGGAGTGCTCGAATGGGCAAAATCGCTTATATCCGCTCACTTATCTTTGCACGAAAACTCTGCGTGTTTACGCGCAAAGAGGGGCAGCTGTGAGCACGTGATTTCTGCCCTACATGAGATTTACTCCCAAAAATTCAAATAAAAGAGTTTTGCATTGTTTGTGAATTTTTTTTTTATATATTTTCTCTTATTGTTCGCATATTTGTGTGTCCGTGTTTACTTGTTTAATTAATGAAAAAATACAAAATATGTTGTGTTTGCATTCTTAGGAGTTAATTTACAATTGAAAGTAATCAAAATTATTTGACAAAAATGGAAAATATTAATAATATTGTATCTTACATTTTAGTATTTAATTGTGTGATTTTCGTATAACACTGGTGTTTAATCATCTGTGATGAAGATTAGTAAGAGTTAATTAATATTTTGGCTTTACAAATTATCTTAGAATTTTTGGTAACTAAGAATCAAAAGGAAAATAAAAGAACTAGAAGAAAACAAGTAAGGATGAATACAAATCGGAACTGGGCCATTTATTTGGACCCAAAACCAGGCCCAACGCCCCAACCCAGTCCAAATAACCCTCAACCCATCTCCCCTTACCCGCCCAAACCAAACGAACCGACCCACCTCCCCGTTGATCTGAGCCGTTGGACTCCTTGATCCAACGGCTAAGATTGAAACTTTAATTTTAATTATCCAAACCCCCCCCCCAAACCCTAATTCATATGCATTTTATCATCTCCCACAGAGACCAAGCCGACGCCGCCTTCCCCCGCCGCACTCCGCCGGCCGGAAATCGTCTCCGCCGGCGGCGGTGGTCCAAACCACGCCATTTCAACACCACAAAGCCTCCATCACGCCCTGAACCCAAATCCACAAACCCCTTGGCTCGAATCTAGCTACATCTTCTCGAATCTTCAATTGAAGATTCGAGCCCAAGACTAACTTACACCATTTGCCCCAAAATTGACACCATACCACCACCAGACCTTCTCCTCCACGAATCCATGCCTCGTTTTGTTCGAATCCCACCAGAAATTATCGAGCCCCAATCCGAGCCCTCAAGAACCCTAATTTTAGAGGGTTAAAATTGAATAGAAATTGAAGCCCAATGGACCTTAATTTAGGTGTTCTCAACCGAGAACACCTCAATTAAGACCCGTTTGGCTTCAATAATTTCGAGTCCGAGTTCAAGCCTGGGTCGCCTACAATTATAAGGTATTTGTTCTTCTTCTTTTGTTTTATTTGTTGTTATATTTGTTGTTTAGTATTAGTATTTGTGTGTTTCAAATTTTCATTCGTTTCTTCTCAAATGACCCTTTTATTCGGTCGAAAACATTTCTTGTTCTCTCCTGTCCGATTGATTGTGTTGGTTGTGATAGCATTGTATGTTTACTTCGTTTAAGGTCGTCGAATAAGTAGATTCGATTTGGTTTGTTTCTGCCCGTCCCTGTTTCATTTCTTTCTCAAAAAAAAAAAAAAAAAAACTTGCTGATTCTACTCTTCAAGACCTTTTATTTGGTCGATTCTTTCCGTGTTCAGTAGTTAAAATGAATCGTATATTCAGTTCGATTAAGGTCGTCAAGCATTTAATTCGTATTCGATTTGGTTCCTTGATTCTGCTTGAAGCATATTGAATCTGTAGATCATTCATTTGTTATCAATTGTGTATGTTTATCGTCAACTAATCAATGTGGTCGAATAGTTTCGTATGTTTTGTTTACTAGCATTGATCGAATAGCCGTTAGGAGTTAAATTGGTTGTTTGATTGATTGGTCATTATGAAATAGGAATTGAATTGGTTTGATTTGTTTGAATTAAAATAGGACTATGAATTGTACTCCTGGTAGTTTCTGCAAAGCATTAAGCTGATAGGCCTGTTGTGAATTAAGTAAAATAATAGATTAATGAGGGCTGATGACTGTGCAAAACACTGGCAGTCAAGTAGGAATCACATGGGCACACCTGAATGTTAATGTCATGACTGCCAGTGCACTGGTTGATAAAATAATGGTATAAGGCACTTATAGTGGGCTGGCAGAGCATGGGCTAGGCAAAGGGATGGGTCTGCCCAGGGGAATATACTGGGCTGGCAGGCAGAGCATGGGCAGGGGGTGTCTATTGATTATTGTATGTTAGAGTTTCTGATTCTCTTGGCTTGGGGTGTTCTTTTAACTATAAGTATAAGAGACATAGAGTAAGGGAGAGGTTACACACATAGACAGACACAAAAAAGAGATAGAAAAACAGAAAAATAAACCTTAAACACACACATATAGATAGAGAGGACAAACAGGATAGAAAGGGGACTGTTCCATTGGGTTTTGTTACTGTTTCGTTTGTGGTTGTCTCTGCTGTGGTTCTAGTTCTCATACTACTGCTGTTGGTTTGCTTCACTGGTGTGATTTTGTTGCTGGTGATTGTTTGATTGTTGCTGTTTGGTCCAGTGGTTTTGTTGTTGGTCTGTTGTGGAAGCTATTGTCATTGTATTTGCTACTGCTGGTGGTTCTGTTTGGTTGCTACTATTGCTGTGTTTTGGTCACTGCTATTCTCCTGTTGCTGTTTCTGTTGTTGCTGGTACGGTTGTCGTTGTTGTGCATTCTGCTGCTGCAACTAACTTCTCTCCATTGTAATTTCCAGGTACACCTCCGAAATTCGAAGATGTAGTCGCAAATTTGATGATATAAAAATGTTCGACTGCTTTTATGAGTTTTCTTATTTGATTCTGTTTATTAGAAGTAGAATTAGTTTGATTCATGTATAATTAGGTGAATCGTACGTATATTTGGACTGTATGGACTGTAAACTCGGACTGTTAGTTTCTTTAGTAGCTTAGTTTTATTACTACATGGAAAGTCGCATGTGAAGTGGATTAATAGAAATACAATCACATAGATTATAGATTAGGAAAAATTGAAAACAAATGTTAAAGTCTGTTTTGATCAAGGTTTAGATCTTCAGTTATTGCCAATCAGGTAAACAAAAATGAAATTTTAAAAATTTGTTGTTATCCTTTGTCTGTATTCGCCAGTTTTAATAATAAAAGCATGAATCCTTCAAATTCAAGTCTTGATTAGTTAATATTGTGTGCTTCAAATTAATTCGTGCTATGAAAGAACAATTGTAATAAGTTTTCAATAATGAGTATAAAATGACTGTTTCAGTGTGAACGAGCTTGTACTTCAATTCAAATATATTTTCTATAGTTTAGTTTAATATTTCCAATGGAATAAAGTAGTAATTCAACTCTGCATTTGATGAGTCTGCATTTCAATTCATAAATATAGTATAAATCAGTTTATAGTAATAGTTAATATGAAAATTGTTTAAAAATAGATATAGTTAATCTGAATAAGTCAAAACAGTAATACTCGAATAAGAGTTTAGTATTATTGCCTTGATTAATTTTTGATACTATGAAGTTACAATAACTTTGTAAATCCAATATTAGTTCAGTGATAACATTTGTGCCTGTGTTGGATTCGTATTAGTAATATTGGGCTTGATTCAAGCATAAGGGCCCAGATTCAGTAGCATAGCTTTATTGCTTATTTGAACAAATCAATGTGTATGAATTGGGCCGAAGTGAGCCCTACGCACAGTTGTACGTCGTTCTTCACTGGCCCGATTTCAAGGCCCAAAGCACGTGAAGGCCCGAACATCAATGTAAATAAAACGCAAATCACAACTAGACATCATTATTTGTTACTTTGGTAGGGCAAAAACAGTAGTAGAAAATGTAGCATACCTTAGGCTTGACCTCTAAAATAAATGAGATGTGCCTCGTTTAAGAATAAAAATGCACGGGGCCCTCAATTAATTGTTATAAAACATTTAGATTTGGAAGGACCGTTTAGCAAAATTTCACGGCCTTTCCCAAAGTAAATAGACGATAGACTCTTTAGGCACGACTTGAAATAAAATTACTTTCCTGAATACGGGTGTGCATTTATGTGACCCAAATCTTACTCTCGGCGAAACTGAAATACATTAGAGTCGCAGGCGTACTGGTTACGGTGCGGCTCGAAATGTGTTTTCGTAACGTCGCAATTCTTCTAAAAATAAGAGCGGAGCATTGAAAGCACATAGTTAAAAATATATAAAAGAACCAGATAGAAACAAAAATTGCAATTGAGCGACCGTGCTAAAACCACGGAATCCGGGAGTGCCCAACACCTTCTCCCGGGTTAACAGAATTCCTTGTCCAGATTTCTAGTTTCGCAGACTGTATTACAGAGCCATAAATTTCCTCGGTTCGGGATTAAACCGGTGACTTGGAACACCATTATTTTTCCAAGTGGCGACTCTGAATTAAATAAACTAATCCCGTCTCGATTGTCCTTTAATTGGAAAAACTCCATCGCGCCCTCGCGGGTGCGGAAAAAGGAGGTGTGACACCGCTCGGGGAATAGCACATCGGTTGTATCCATTCAGGATTTGATAGCATATATTAAATGTATCACCGCGGGTGTGATTGATTGCATGAGTTCAGACCTAAATATGTGTGTGGCTGACCGTTTTGAGCATGGTGACTTGAGGTGCTCCATGAGTAATAGTGCTTGGATAGAATCGTGAGTCGTGGCAAGGCCACGTGATGTTATGACCTTTCGAGGAGGATTCAAGTACCCTAATTCTATGATGTGAGACGAGATCTCAGTTCTATGTTATGATGGTACGGGTGAATTGAACTATAGCTCTTTTGTGTGAGTTAGTTGTCATGATTCGAGTGTGTTCGGATCGTTTTTTTTTATTGGAGCCTGTGTTGTGATCATTGTGGCTTAGGTCGATGCTGAGGTGTCGTGTCACCAATGCGGTGTGTTATAATCGACAAGATCATTGGAGTCATTAATGAGTACGAGCATATTTGATCTCAGCTCGTTAGAAAGGTAATATCGAGGTTTGGCTCCGAAATCTATTGTGGTCATATGAGTAAAGTGATGCAAAGTGTGAATTCAATAAAGTTATGCATTAATGTTTTGGTACAACATGTGGAGATTGATATGGTGGTCGAATGATGGAAACAGACTTGGCAGGAAATTCAGGATGTTGGAATTTGGCCTAATGTCTTATTCGCTCGAATAAAGAATTATATCTACAGAATTATATAGCTAATATCCTCAACTAAGTAGTGGTAGCACAGGAAGGTGCATGATGTGTTAAACAAGTTATTTGAGACTACATCATTGTAGTTCTCAGCACGTTCGAGGACGAACGTATGTTTAAGTGGGGGAGATTGTAACGACCCGACCGGTCGTTTTGAGCTTTGGCGCGTCATTCAGCAGATTGATGCCATGAACAGCTTCATCTCAGGTATATTGACTTGTGTGTATGGTCAAAAGTCAAATTCAGGAAGTTTGGAGTCAAATCTAAATGGAAATTCTCATTTTGAAAGCTTAAAGTTGAAGAAATGAACTACGATTGGAATTTTGAGTAAATGACCTCGGAATTGGGATCTAAAAGTTCCAACATGCTCGTATGATGATTTTAAACTTGGACGTATGTCCGGATTTGATTTTTGATAACCCGTGAGCATTTCAGCGTATATGGTGGAAGTTAGTATTTTAGAAGGATTTCATAAATTTGGGTTGGAAGGCATTTTAGAGTTATAGATGTCCGTTTGGGATTCCGAGTCTGCGAATAGATCCATATGGTGATTTTGGAGTTGGGAACGCGATCGGAAGTGAATTCGGGTGTCCGGAGGTCATTTTGAAGTCATTTGGCAAAATATATGAATTTGAAGGTTTATGAGAAAATTCGACCGAAGTGAAAATTTTGATATCGGGGTCGGAATGCAATTCCGAAAGTTCTTGCAAGTCCGTAATGTCTAGTGTGACTTGTGTGCAAATCTTGAGTCAATTCGGATTGATTTTGGTAGGAAATGAAACAATTAATCTCTTTAAGGAAAGCTTAAGTTGGAAAAGTCAACTCAACGTTGACTTATGAGTTCGAGGGATCGGAACTGAATTCCGATGATTTGGTTAGTTTCGGTGGATGATTTAAGACTTAGGAGCGCAATCGGAAGTAATTTTGGAGGTCCGGTGAAGAAGTTAGCCTATTTTGGCGAAGTTGGAATTTTGGCGGAATCCGATCGATAGGTGAGATTCTGATCTGGGAGTCGGAATGGAATTCCGACAAATGTAGTAGCTCCGTTAGGTGATTTTGGATGTGCCTGCAAAATTTCAGGTCATTCGGAGGTCGTTTGGTCGGGTTTTTGATCGAATGTTGGTTGCGGAAGTTTAAATGAAAACTTAGGCTTGAATTTGCTTGGATTCGATGTTTTTCGTGTTTAAGGGCGTGTTTTTATGATTGGAACAAGTTTGAATCGTGTTATGGAGTATGTTGGTGGTTTTCGTTGGGGGCCCGGGGGCCTCGGGATGAATTCGGGGGTCCAAACGGACCATTTAGAGCCAAAGTGAGCAGCTGATTGCTGCACTAATTGCAGCAGATTTTTAGCAATTTTTGGCTACTTAGAGAGCTGATATCTTGTAATCTATAAGGAATCACAAAAAGTGCAAAACATAAAAGTTGTAGAACATCGTGTCTAGTTTCCAGAAAGCTAGAGAACTCGTCATTGGGACATCTGTACAAGAAGTTATGATCGACAGAAAATGACTGCTGGAGCAATAGGATGTACAACTTGTACAGCGCAGCAGGGTACAACCCGACGAAGCACAGACAGATTCTTTATTTCACGAAATTGGGTTATTTCTTTCATTGATTTCATTTAGTTGGGATGATTTTGGAGAGCTTCAAGAGGGGATTTCACCGGGTAAACATCGGAGGTAAGATTCTTGACTCAAAAACATCATTTTATGGTAGTATTAACATCAATCTTCATGAAATTGGGTAGAAATCTTGATTAAATGTGGCCTAAATATTAAAAACGGGATTTTTGGATTTGGAAGGCCATTTGAACTCCGATTTCGATAAATTTTATATGCACGGACTCGTGGCGAGATAAGGATCGCGTTGGTACTAATTTCGGATTTTTCCGAGCAGTGGGCCCGGGGTCGGGTTTTACCAACTTGGTGTATTTATGCGAATTTCATGTAAATTGAAGTGGGTTATGATTCTTTGACCCGTATTTGATATAATTATTGTTATTTGACTAGATTCTACACACGAGGCAGCGAAATTCAAAGGAAAAGGCATCGCAGACGAGTCTACGACCGGCTAGAGGTGAGTAGTTTGTGTATATGGTAGCCTCGAGGGTTCGAAACCCCGGCTTAGCACATTGTGACGCTAGTAGGGCGTGGCTCGCACACCGTGGCAGGTGCGGGATTGATTGTGACTAGGGATTGAGACTTGGTCCATCCCGAATGTGAATAATATGTTGTTAGTGTTGGAAATACACTGTATTTGCTATATTTGTGGGTTGTAAGCCTTGTTTGGGGCCTTGTGCCGATCTGTAGCGTCCTTAGAGGACAATATTTATGTGATAGCTATAATTGCTTAAATCACCGATCTCAGTCCGGGAAATCGAAATCACACTTTTGAAATGTTAAGTCACCCGCTTTTACAAATTTAATAAAGTTAAAGTATTTTTCATAAATTATGAATTGAGAACTGGAATTAAGGAAAATGAATTATTTTGTGACTTAATTGCTTATTGTGGACTGAGCATGGGATCGGGCTGCACGCCGCAGTGGTTGATATGAGGATCGGGCTGCACGCCGCAATAGTATTGCGCTTGGGCTGTAGGAGCCCCTTCGGAGTCTGTACACACCCCCAGTGAGCGTCGTCGACGTTAAATGGATCGGGCTACACGCCGTAGCGGTTATGTGCATTGCATTGCATCCGTATTTGTTAAATTATTCTGTGGTAGCTGTATTGTACTGTTGATGCTAGTTCGTAGGAGATTCGGACTGTAGTGTAGCTTCATATTGTGGTATGTTGTGGATTTCCTACTTTCAGCTGCTTTTATACATTTATTACTCACTGAGTACTTAGTACTCACCCCTACTCCCTGCACCTTTGTGTGCAGATTCAGATACACAGGAGGGATAGACGAGCACTCCAGCTTTTATTAGTATTTATCCGAGTTGCTGAGGTAGCTGCTGGCGTTCGCAGGACCTGGCTTCTCTTCTTATTCCAGTTTTCCTTTGTATATACATTATTCATACTTGAGTATTTGGTTTAGATATTGTTATCCGATCATGTTTAGAGGCTCTAGACTCGTGACCCTAGATCTTTGGGTGGTTATTCAGTTTAGCTTTATTGTTGAAATAATATCCAGGTAATTGATTTGAGCTTCATGCTCGGGTGAGAGTGTAAATGGTCGGGCTTGCCTAGCAGGTGTGTTGGGCGCCATCACGACCGGAATTTGGGTCATGACAATAATACATTTCTCTATTGTGTCTTTAATATACTGAAAACTTATAGGAAGTATTCTCTTTAGTATTATTGTAGAGACATGCCCAAATATTTGATGCCACAACTCTATGTTGTCTTTATTTGCCCCGTTTGCAGTCAATTCTCTATTAGCACACATAGCTTTATATATGTATCTTGCAAGTTGAACCAACAAAATGTATAATCTTCTTACTTCCTTACCAATCTCCCTCACCTTTCTAGTGAAGAGATCCTGAAAAACACAAAAATCAGGGGAAAATGTTGCTGCACATTGTAACTCTTTTGTCATTTTTGATACAGAAAGTAAGTTATACTTGAACTGGGGCACATGAAAGACATTAGTTATAGTACTCTTATCAGAAATTGAACTTTCTCCTGTGTGAGTAACTAAGGATAAATCACCATTTGGTAGAAGAACTTTCTTAGGATTAGTAGTATGTACTATTGTAGACTTGTTGAGAAGATTAGGATCAGACACCACGTGATTTGTAGCACCAGTGTCTATGATCCATTCTTTAGAGCTTTGTTAGTACCTGTTGCATTAGCTGCTGAGTCTACATTAGCAGTATTTACTGAAGTTCCTTTGAGCAATTGGACAATCTGATCATATTGCTCCTTTGTGAAAGCAAAGTTTCCCATTTGATTTTTAATAGTTTCCACTCCTTGATTGTAGTTTCCCAACTCATCATACTGCCTTTCATTTGCAGATTTATCATTTGAAGTCTGACCACTATTGAAATTGAAATGACTTGAACTATTATTGTTATCTAGCACATTAGCGTTGTGAGCTGCATTATACCCCTTCTTTTTCTACCTAAAATCTTGAGGATACCCTACTAATTTGTAGCAGTTATCTCTGACATGACCTTTCATTTTGCAGTAATCACAAAATTGAGCATTGAAGTTCTTTTTAAACCTGTGATTCTGTCCACCTCCACCTGCTCTAGTATACATAGCAATATCAAGATTTCCAACTGGATTAGGTCCTGTAATACTAGAATTTGTAGAAATGGACCTTTGGCTTTCATCACTTAATACAAATGCATACGCTTGATTAACAGTAGGCAGAGGTGTTTTCATCAATATCTGGCTTCTAGCTTGAGAATAAGATTCATTAAGTCCCATCAAGAACTGATATAGCCTTAACTTCTGCAAATAACTAACAAACTCTCTTGATTTGGGACAATCACAGCCAGGTGAAGGAACTAATGCCTGAAACTCTTCCCAAAGATCTTTTAATTTTGAAAAATATACAGAAACTGATGAAGAACCTTGAGACATTGTGGCTATTTCTTTATGTAAGTTAAATGTTCTTGAACCATCTACCTTGTTAAACCTTTCTGATAAATCTTCCCACACAGTTTGAGCACTTGAGGCATACATAATGCCTCCAAGAATTTCTTTAGCTACTGAATTCATTAGCCATGACAGTACAATGGCATTAACTTTTTCCCAATGATTCCCCATTGAATTGAATCTGGAAATTTTTCTTTACTGCAGGATCCATCTACCATACCTAATTTGTTTCTTCCTAAAAGAGCAACACGCATAGATCGATTCCAAATTGAATAATTCTCAATACCTTTAAGTTGAAATGAGATGCTTTGAATTCCACTCACATCAGCGGGGGAAAGAAATAGAGGATGGTTATAATCAACTCCAGGTACTTGATTTCCAGCAGCTCGATTTTGACTTCCTGAATCCAAATTTACTTGTCCATCAATCATTCCCATTTCTGTTAATCTTGACTTTGAAAATTCACAGATTCTTGAGAAGAAAGAGAATCCACAACTTCACAGTTTCACAAATTCACAGTTTCACAGATTCACAGTTTGAGAATCTACAGAAACATAAAAAACAGAATAGAAATACAGAAATTGAGAAATGAGAATCTTGAACTCTTGAGCTAACCAAAGCTCTGATACCATGAAGAATAACAAGAAGAAGAAGAGAAGATCGAGAAGAAGAAGAAGAGAAAAATAACAGAGAAATGAAGAATGAAAAATCTTATTCATTGTGTATTACAATAGAGCTAAGCTTATATATATAGAACTTCAACTAACTAACTAACTTTAATTAACTAACTTCCTAACAAACTTTTAACTACTTTTAACTAACAATACAATTATATTTTATTTTACATAACAAAAATAAAATAAAAATTACTAATAATATTTAATATTCAAAAAAAACATAGGTTAAAAGGCATTTGTTTTTTATTATATGGTTAAAATTCATTGAAAACATATAGATAAAGTAATATATAAATTTGAGGTATATTAAAGGTAATTTAGACTAGTTTGAAGCAAAAATTCATTACTAATGATACATAGAACTCGATGAACGTAGAGGAGGTAATATATAAAACTTGAGGAAAACTGGAGGTGATTTGAAATGATTTGCAGTCAAAATTTGTAGTTAAAATCTAGTACAAATTTTCTCTGCGAGACATTTATCTCATATTTTTCTCACATAAATAATACACGAGATATACATCTTATCTTCTTCTAATCTTCTATGTTCATCATCTACTTTAAACTTTGCTCAAATTCAATTATTACCCACCAAATTGTCCAATAATTGAGATTCAAACTCCTTGAGATTAGCCAATTTATTCAAATAATATCCTCTCAAAATAAACTCTAATTTTTAAAATTCAAATTTTCAATTTCAAGTTTAAGCGAATTTCAGTGGCTTTCAATAATAAAAGTAAAAATCACACAAGTATGCACATGTACAAATAAAATGGCATTGTTGTAGGAACCTGAAGTAGATGATCGAATCAAGGATAAAACCTCCAATTGTTGTTATTATTTTTTTACTCCTAAATTAAATAAGTAGTAATATATTTAGGCCTTCGGGATAGTTTCTTAGTTTCTTCAGCAAAAGGCTTTTCTTATATTTTCTCTTCAAGCTTTACTAAAAAGCAGGGAGCATAATCAACTTTTAAATTTACAAAATGTAGTGTTAGGTGTAGTGGTGGTAAATGGAGAGATTAAGTTGGATTTGAGCGGGTCAAAACTGGGTTGAGCAAAAATGGGTTGGGTCTCAACCTACCCATATTTTACGCGGGCAAAAAATGGGTAGGGTGTCAAATGGGCTGTTGAATATGGGTTAAACCATATTATATAAGTGTAATTTTTTTTCAAATGCAATTTATAATGTTGCTTAGTACCTTCACATTCAGTGTAGAAGTATAGCGCGAGTACGTAAATCAACGAGTACCCAGTAAGTATGTTGCCTAACCCCAAAGACATAGCGATGAGAGGTCGACATTAACACTTACTAGTGATCCAATAAATTAAATATAATAAAGTAGACAAGTACGAAACATGTTAAGTTAGCCATGAGAACAAATATAGGAAAATAATATGGTCTACAATTGAACGGTGAACACAAAGTCCTCAATTATAGGATACCTCCTCAAATGAAATACTTAGTGGTCAATACCAAGTCAACGGTCACATCTCAAGTCACTAAACTCATGAGTACTCGGACTCCTTATCAAGTATTTCGCACGAATCTACTGAAGCGAGCGGTCGGATCCCACAAAAGTATTTCATAGAACTGCCGAGGTGAACGAGTCGATCCCATAGGAGTGTAATACATAATCCTACTGAGGCGAATGTTCCGATCTCATAAAAATATGATACATAATACTACCGAGGCGAACGGCCCGAACCCATAAGAATATGTTACTCTACCGAGGCGAATGAACCGATTCCATAATAATGTGTTACATGATGCTGCAGAGGTGAACGACCCAATCTCATAAGAGTATTGTTGAGGTGTTCAACCCGATTCCATTAGAATATGAAACTTTGACAGGTCACTAACTCCACTCACAAATATACGTGTGAGTTTTAAAATTCGAGAAAAATTATCGGACGAATATGCATAACGCAGAATAAATTCGTAAAGGAAAGTATAATTTTTCCGCTAATCAAGTAGCTCATCAAGTATCTAAAATAGCAAGTCTGCTAATCTACAAAAATCTAGTTTCAAGATACATGTAAATTATAGCATTTAAATAGGTAAGAATAACTCAAATAAAGCATGGGTTTAGTGTAAGTTTACCCGAACATAAGCAAGAATTCTATCATACCCATGGAAACTCGTCACATCATACATCCATAGCTCCCACAACATGCAGCACATGATAAATAAATTACCTATGATGTAAATTTTTCCTCACAAGATTAGACAGGAGAATTACCTCGCTCTGAAATCCGATAACCTGCTCCAACGCTTCTCTAACTCCTAAAACGGATACCAAACGATTCGAAACTAATTATTAAACAAATCAAACCATACTACAATACTCATAATTTATAATAATTTCCAACTTTACTCGAAAAGTCAACATAGTCAAGCCCTAGGCCCACGTGCCGGATTTCAAAAATTATCAAAAATAAATGTTACCTAACTTATATAGTCTACATCTAGAAAATCGTCCAATTTCGTCCATGAATTGATCCTCACGTCAAGAATTTACCATTTCTCAACTTTGGGGCTCTAAACTTCAATTTCCACAATCGAAATATGGATAAAAATAATAATAAATAAAAAGAATCATGAGAAATATCAAAATAAAGGTCCTATATTTATCCTCTTGTTAAGACAATAACAGAACCGCAAAATCATCTCAAACAGACCTCTTGAACTCAAAATATGTTCAACATACTAAAATGTTCGGTTTGCCAATTTAAAATACTACCCAGGTGATTTTTGCTCATCGCCTTCACGGGAGAACTTCGTGTTTGCAAAGAGAATTTTTTTTCATTGACCAGTCAACCTAGAATTCCTTTTTCGCGTTCGTGGGACCTCCCTCGCATTCACGGAAAACAAAAGCTCGCACCAGAAATCAGCAATTTTTTTCGACACAGAAATGGGCATAACTCTTTCATACGATCTCGCAATTCGATGATTCTTGTTGATATGGTTCTGTAATTACGATACAGATCTAATCATAAATACAAGGTCATTTGCTCAATATGGTACCCTCTATGCCCAAAGAATCGACGTCGAAACATCAAATAAGAGTGCAACACAATCCAAACACATCTGAAACACACCCAAGACCCCCAGGATTTCGTCCAATCATATATGCCGGTCTTAAAACATAATATGAACCTAATAGATGCCTCAAACCACATCAACTCAAGCCTAATGAACTAATGAACTTCTAAATTTCTAAAACTCATGTCAAACTTACCACATCAACCCGGAATGTCTTGAAAATTTTCAAGCAAGTCTCAAATGACACAACATACCTATACCAACCCCCAAAATCATAATCCCGATCCGATATCAATAAATTCAACTCTCTATCAAACCTATCAATCTTCTAAATATTCATTCTTCCAACTTTCTCCAAAAAGAGTCAAATCAACCTATGGACCTACATATCTAGACATACGCCTAAGGCCAAAATCAACAACCGTATCTAACGGAACCGTCAAAACTCCTTTGAGGTCATTTACTTAAAGGTCAAACCTTGGTCAATCTTCCAACTTAAAGCTTTCAAACTAAGAATTACTCTTCCAAACCAAATCTGATCTTCCCGAAAATCTCATCCGACTACACGTGTAAGTCATTAGACATGAAGTGAAGCTACTTAAGGTCTCAAACTATCAAACGACATGCTAGAGATCAAAATGACTGGTCGGATCGTAACTGTGAGGTTTCTCTCTCGATATTTTGTACTCTCTTTTATATATTGAATTGCTCATATCTGCCATTGATGTAGGTCAATTGACCATAATACGTTAAATATTTGTGTCTCTTTTGGTATATTTCTTTTCTATTGTCTGATTTATCATTGCTCAAGGTTGGCTTTGTTAGCTTCCTCATAAAACCTAATTTTTTGGGTTCTAACAAGTAGTTAAGAGCGAGGGTTAAGACATGTTCATCTTGGGGTGTATAGTTCTAGCCGTAACCTATTTGGCGGTAATCATAATTTTTGTTTGAGAAATTTGACCCGAGTGCTACTCACGTTGAGTCAAATTTTGTGGTAGATATTTGGAGATTCGAGATGTTGAAGATTATGTGAAGAATGTTGATCGAGTTTATTTATCAAAAAATTCAGGCAAATGAGGAGAATTGTTTGGTGTTTGTTCTAATTATCTTATCATATTTGGTTTTATATTCCTTGAAGGAAATGACAACATATTTACCATAATTGAGTTTTCTTCTTGTAAAAAAAATTACGAACCTCTCATTTTGGATACTCAAGGGTTTGGACTTCTATAAATTGAGGATCATTCCTTCTCATTCAGAAGTATCCACAACATAGCCCTAAGGGGTTTGAGAGTCTTGTTTAAGGGGAGAACGCTTCGGGACATATGTTAGTGTATTACTTATGTTTTCCTTTTCGTAATGTTGTTCTTTCGATAGTTTGTACTCTTTTATATAGTGGACCGCTCCCTTCTGCCATGGATGTAGGTCAATTACCACGTTAAAATATTTGTGTATCTTTTGGTATATTTCTTTTCTGTTGTCTAATTTATCGTCGTTCAAGGTTTGCTTTGTTAGCTTCCACATGAAACCTGATTGTTTTTTGTCCTAACAAGTGGTATCAGGGCGAGGGCCAAGACATGTTCATCTTAGGGGATATGGTTCTAGCCGCAACCTATTTGACGATAATCATGACTTTTATCTGAGAAATTTGACTGGAGTGCTACTCTTGTTGAGTCAAATTTTGTGGTACAGATTTGGAGATGTGAGATGTTGAAGATTATGTGAAGAAGGTGAATCGAGTTTATTTTATTAGAAAATCCAGACCAAGGGGAAAAATTATTAGGTATTTCTTACCATATTTGATTTTCCTATTCCTTAAAGGAAAGTGTAACATATTTATCATAATTGGTTTTCCTGCTTGTAAAAGGAAATTTTAAATCTCCCATATTTGGATGCTTTTTTTTCTTGTAGGAAAAATGTTTGGACTTCTATAAATTGAGGATACTTCCTTCAAATACAGTAATATCCACAATGTAGCCATAAGGGGTTTGAGAGTCTTGTTTAGGGGGAGAACTTTTTGAGACAAGCGTTAGTGTGTTACTTATATTTATCTTTTCGTGAAATTGTTCTCTCGATATTTGGTACTCTTTTATACAGTGGATTGCCCATCTCCGCTGTGGTCGTAGGTCATTAACTGAACCACGTTAAATATTTGTGTCTCTATTAGTATATTTTTCTTCTGTTGTGGTCGTTCAAAATTTGCTTTGTCAACTTTCGCATGAAATCTGAGTGTTACGGTCCTAACACGGAGAAAATTAGTTCTTTCCTTATTTGAATCAATTACGTCTAAATTTCAAGTTATTGGAATCAACTCTATGAAAACTTTATACCAATTTCGGTTTATTCATGTCCATCGTTACTAAATTAGTTGAAAGTTGGTTGTATTGCTTATTTATCTTATTTCATTTGAAAATTCCTTTTGTTTCTTACATACTAAGAGCATTTTAATCATGAGAGCTTATGCTCAGAAGCGTAAAATCTGATGAATTCAATTTTAAAAATATTAAAATTGAATTTATTGTATTCATAAAATTATGAATTTTGAATATTTAACAGATTTTTACGTGTATTTTTATATGTCAGGTAAGAAAATATTGAGTTCCTTAGAATATTTGACAAACACTGAGAGGAAAGTACCTCATGACACTGCTTCTCCAAACCTCTCAGAAGAATGAAATGGGATTATGGAAACCAAGAAGAGGTGGCATATGTTTCAAAATCCAAATACAAGACACAAGCATTGGTTTGCTAAAGGCCTGTCAATTGTCATCCTTCATTAGAAACAAAACACACTCGTGCACTCTTGGAAACTTATAATTACAAACACTACTTTGTTTCGTGATCTGAAAAGTCAGCCTTGAAATACGTTATCCAAATCACCTCTGATTATTATTAATTAATTGGATTATGTTTCATTAGATATTATATTAACACAAAAAAGATTTTATATATTTGTCCACATGTGACATGCCTAGCTACTATACATTATGCAGAGACCATTTCCAGAAAATAAGCTCACATGTTGGTTTTTATAGTTTGATATAAAAAGAACTTTGGAATTGATTTTGAGTTGCAAAAACAACCCACGAACCCAATCGCAATTATTCTTTCCGCTCTATCTTAAATTGCCGTTAAGATATAGCACCTTAAATTTCGGCGTCATATATCTACAAGTACTCCCTCCGTTTTTAGTTCGTGTCAAAAAAAATGACTCATTTTCTTATTTGGAAACAATTTACATTTATACAATGATTTATAGCCACACAAAATAAAGGTGCCTCATTTTACACTACAAGATCAAAAGTCTTCTCTCTTTTCTTAAACTCCGTGCCCAGTCAAATGGGTTCACACAAAATGAAACGGAGGGAGTAATATTTTTTTTACACTTATTAGCGTCATATTTGTTCAAAATTATACTCCCTCCGGTCCAAAATAAGTGATTTTTGGATTTTTTTGTGTTCCAAAATAAGTGATTTTTTCGGATTTCAAGAATGACTTGATGATATTTTTCCTACACTGTCCTTGGAGTAAATAGTGTTGGAATATGTGTTAGGAGTTTATGTGAAATAGTAAGGTTAAAATGGTCAATTTCATTGCTAATTAATGCTAAAATGTGACTTTCTTAATATGTGTGAAAACATCCAAAAAATCACTTATTTTGGACCGGAGGGAGTAATAAAAAGGTTTCGGACTCCATTTGAAGGTAATTCGGTGTACTAAACTTCTGCATTGCGTAAAATCTGAAAAAAGACATGATCATATTAATAGCATGTTTGGCCAAGCTTTAAGAAGAAAAAAAGTATTTTTAAAAAGTACAAAAAAATAGTTTTTCTCCAAAAGTATTTTTTCTGAGAAGCGTTTTTGAGAAAAATATACTTACAAGCACTTTTTAAAAGCTTGGCTAAATATTAATTACTGTTCAAAAGTACTTTTCAAATTAAATAGTCAAACACAATTAACTACTTATCACCAAAAGCACTTTTTTGAAAAGTACTTTGAGAAAAATACTTCTTAAAATAAGTAAATTTTAGAAGTTTGACCAACGGCTATAAGTCAACTATGTGCAATTTTACCTTGCATTTAGACCAACAATTAAAATTGGAAAAATGTCTAAATTGGCATTGTGTTTTTCAAAACTATTCAAATTCTTTTCTTTTACAATTTTGGTTTATTCATATTTTTATTGTCAGCAAATCATCTCGTACTTGCTCCTTGCTATATGGCAAAGTTTCTCAATTAATTCGGATAGTATATAACTTTGGCCTTTTTCACTTAAAGTTTTGGTCATTCGATTGTAGTAATTAAGTAGGTTGATTCTAGAGACCAAAGGAAAAGCTTATGAGTCGGTAAAAGCAAAAAAAAAATTCAATCTGCGAGTTTTACCTATGGCAAAAAAAATGGTTCATAATTTTTGTACAATTATTAATATTAATGTATATGAATAAGATTCAAGATGTTAATCAAGAACTTTATGTTTAACCGTTTAATACAAA
Source organism: Nicotiana noctiflora (assembly GCA_032618575.1). NCBI lineage: Eukaryota > Viridiplantae > Streptophyta > Magnoliopsida > Solanales > Solanaceae > Nicotiana > Nicotiana noctiflora. Next base: position 695,335 of record JASVEL010007011.1, on the reverse strand, counting down.
AGAATCTCCAGCTTTCAGATATGCAAGCACAGAATAGAATAGCTTTACTCAATAATGTAATATTCTCTTACAATTAAAACTTTGTTCCCGTTGTGGAATTTCTTGCCAACAACATCCATAAGCCATACTTTACTATGATAATTGATGCATCTTTAATTGCTTAATAATTTCTCTAAATAATTAAGTATATGCATAAGATTTGCGTTGTCATTTCATAAAACTTAGATAAAATACAATTACAACAATATATTTTAAATTGGTTATCTTGTCAAGTATTCTATCCTTACTGATATGTTGTTATCAGTAAAGCATTTTGTGTTAAGACAAATAGATTCTAAGAGTGTATATATATATTATTTTAGATTTATATATTTCTCGTCAAACAATATTATATAAAATAAAATGGAGGGAGTAGTAGAGAAATCAAAGTACATTAATAATGTCTTTTTTATGGTTGTGTTGCAAAGAAAATCTACAGCATAAAAATTCAGGTAAAGGATTTATGATCTAAGATTTAACGTTCATAAAATAAGTAAATGTTTTTTTTATAAAGATTTTGTAAAATAAGAGGAATTTTATTGTAGTAAAGCTTTTTTCATCCTGATTTTTGTGGGGGCAAAAGAAAAGATATATTGGTAGTGGGGAGGAGAAGAAAATTATGAGTGCTGATTAGTAATCTTTTTCGTCTTGTTTTTTTATTTAAAACTTTTTTATTTGTTTTAAGTAGAGTCGTCAATAGCCTGTTGGGCTAGCCCGGCCCAGTCCGTGATTTAGTAGGATTGTGCTAGAATTTTTTAAGCCCATTTAAAAACGAAGCTTTTAAGCCCGGTCCGAGTAAGCCCGTGGCCCGTGAGGCTTAACTGAGGCTGGGCCGGGCCAGCCCGTAGGTCTAATAAAATATTTATTTAAAATATATAAAAAAAATAAAAGTATATTGCCTTTAGAGGTGGAAAGTCAGAATTTATTCTTTACTAAGAGGAACCAAAACTTGATCTTGAGTAGTTTCAAGAAATGATGTTGTCATGTATTGGAAGGACCATTCTAGAAAATATCCTGATCTTTCAATTCAATGATGGTGCGTGATGTACTTAGTATTCTTATTACCGTTAGACTATCGGAATCAATATTTAGCATTTGTGATGTATTCTTACAAAGTACAGAATTTGCATTTATTATGAAAATGTCCAAACACTTGTTACTACTTGAAATTGGCTGCACAAGTTTTCCCGAACTCAAACTGGTAATATTTTTTATGTGAAGTTAAATATTATTAATTTTAAAATTTAATTATTTTAATATTTAGCTAATTAATATTGCATATGAATTGTAGATGAAAGTGAAGATGTTAAGACAACCTTGTCACAAGCGAATTAAAATGTGTTTGATAAAGATTATGTGTTAGATCATCATGAACGTTCTCTTGAATAATTTGTTTTAAGTTTTGACTTTCAGTGAATGAAATATAATCCTGTTTTTTACTTTTTTTTTGTGTTTATTATGATATATTGGAAAAATATAAAAAGTTATTAAGTTTTGCGATTTTTTTATTTTTAAATAATTATCTTTTTTTTTAGGTCAGAACTTAAAGGAAAATATAAAATTATATTTTTAAAAATGATAGGTCGGCCCATGGGGTCGACGGTCCACATAATGCTGCTGTAGGCTCACCATTATAAGGCCCATCAATATAGTAGGCTAGCCCAACCCAACTCATTAATTGCTAAAGCCCATGTGAATCGGAACTAATACGCCATATTGACAGCTCTAGTTTTAAGGGAGACAAAAGGACCGGAAAAAGGATGTGTTCTCTTGTGTGGAGGTGTAGGTCATATGTGTGTGCATATATATAAGCACGTAGATATACTTAGTGCTAATTTAATTAAAAAGTAAAATTAACAGAATTTGATATTCGAAAGTTAAGAAAAAGACAAAATACTCCCTTATTTATTGGGGTTGGTTCAAAATGACCCATTAAATATACTTTCGAATACCGTCAAATATTTAAAAACTCTTACTGTTAAATTTTATACGAACCGTGAGAAAGATGATTTAACCAGAGGAAAATTCGGCAATATTATTTACAATAATTACTGCCATTTAGCCGTTTCTGTTGGCTAGCTACTGATACAGTAATTATATACATTACCATTGTACCTAGAATTTTGCACTATCCGTACTATTAACATCGTGGATGTGTTTGGTATGACGAAAAATATTTTCAGAAAAATATGTTTTCATTTTTTACTGTTTGATTGTACAAAATAGTTTGAAAAATATTTTTCTAAATATCACATTTTTCTAAAAGTAACTTCCCTAGAAAAAGTTAGAAAAATATTTTCATATACTCCACCTACCCTCACATCTAACCTCAATCCCCTCCCCCTTCTCTTCCTTACCTCACCTATCTCATCCCCTCTCCCAGTCACCACCCAGCTTGCTAACCCCGTCCCCCGTCCCCCCTCCCAATTATTTTTTTTAATTTATTTCAACTTTTTGTAATTTTACGTCTCTATACTAGGTAGTTGTTGTTGTTGTTGTTGTAATTTTACGTCTATGGCACCCCCCTCCCCTGCGCAAAAAATTATATTTTGTTTACTTTTTCTTTTTTTTCTTTTTTTGTATTTTAAAATTTTAATTTTTTCAGTTTTCTGTACCACCCAGCCACCCCAACTCCGTCACCCCCACCTTAAAAAAATATAACTTTTTTTTTTGTAATTTCAGGTCCCTATTTTCTGTTTTCTGTACTAGATTTTTTATTTTTCACTTTACAAGTTCGAAATTTTACAAGTTTCAAAGTTATGAGTTCGGAGGTTTATATGTTTGAAAGTTTGCGGCTTTAGAAATTATAGAGTTTACAGGTTCGAAAGTTTGCGGGTTCAAAAGTTAGTGGCTCAGAAGTTTATGAAATTTGTGGTTTCGGAATGTTGCTGGTTCGAAAGTTTATGGGTTCATACTTATTGAATCTAAATTATTTATAAATACTCTTGCAAAGTTATTTTCCTTAATTTGTATACCAAACACCGAAAATAAATATGATTACAACGTATTTTCCAAAAAAATATTTTCCATTATACCAAACACACCCTATAATAAGTAACTTGTCTTATATATTGCAAGTTACTAATTTCTTTTTTATGAAGGATTATTTACAAAATCTTACTCCCTCTATCTTAATTCATATCTTTTTTTTTTTTGGTGAAAAGAAAATATTATTAATCATCTCAACAAGAACTGTATAAAGTATACGTTTTAAAACTGTACAAACTATAGAAGCTAGGTATTTCTACTTATACATTTTTCAGTCATAAAATTGTCTATGATTCTTTGAGCTATATCTTTTTCCTATACAGATCCTCTATCCACTCCCTATCCCTTCTACTTCCTTTCTTACTACCTATTCTATCATTCCTTACTTTGCAGTTGTGTTGAATTTGAGTACAAATTATCTTAGGATTTGGGACTCTTTGGTGCTATAGTGCGTCGTTACGTGCTTTCCATGTAGCATAGACCAGTGCTGCTAGTACTGATTTTACCAGTGGTCTGCAATTTTCACTTTTGACCTCTCTTGTTAGCCTTCTCCATTGAATTCTGCACTCCAATTTTCAATCATTTTGTCATTGCATACATGCAAGCTCTTGAGAATTGGCATTCAAAAAATAGATGTTCGATCGTCTCAAGTGCACTATCATATATTGTACACATTGTATCTTAACCTCCATTTTTTGCCATGTCACTGTTTTAACAATCTTCCAGGTCCAGTATATGAAGCTGTGTTTGGGGACACTTCCCTTGTTCCATACCCAGCTACTCTAAGGCCAATTTTTCATACTTCCTAGTCACCATAAGTAGCCACTTTTAATATTATATTTTCCATTTTTGTTAACCACCCTTGTTCTACATACCCTTATGCAAATATGTTCCTCACCGAGCATATTTTCCTCCAATACCAGCAGCAATCCTTACGAGGCTTATATTGCTATCAAGAGCTATCCTTTAAGTATATGTGATCTATCCATTTTACCCATAAGTCATTTGCCTTTCTAGCAGTATTCCATACATATTTGCCTATTGCAGCCTCATTCTATAGCATCCCATTTGTGATTCCAAATCCTCCCACTTCCTTTGGTCTACCTACCAAATTCCATGCTATTAAAGGTGATTTATTGCTCACCTCCTTCCCATCTCATAAGAAATTTCTACACACTATTGTAATTTATTTCATCACTGCCTTTAGTAGTAGGAAAATGGATGCCCAACATGTGTGAATATGCATTAGTACTTTGTTGATAAGTTGCACTCTACCTGCATATAATAGTTGCTTTGATCCCCATGTTTTAATTCTTGCAGTCATCCTATCTACTAGCGTTGCATAATCTATACCATTCAGCTTTTTAGTTGAAATTGAAATATGTCCATTTCTGGTAGCCTGTTAACTCATATAAATCCAGCAGTCTTTATTGTTCTATATTGGCATTGAAGATATTGGATTTACCTATATTTGTGCATAGTCCTGAGGCCCTTGAGAATGTCTGGAGTCCTCTAAGCATCAGCAATACTGACTGATGTATTCCTTTACAAAACAATAGAAGAACATCATCAGCAAAACATAAATGATTCAGTTTTAGTCTTTTACATTTAGTGTGGTTTTCAAATCCTAGCATATTTGCTACCCTCCTCATTATTCTAGAGAAGTACTCCATGCATATGACAATTAGAAGTGGTGATATAGGATCCCCTGTCTCAATCCCCTTTTGCCCTGAATATTTCTATACTATCCCTCATTCAAAGCAATATTGTATTGTGTTGTAGTTATACAGTTCATCGCCCATTTTGATGAACCTTCCAAGAAAGTTCATAAGATATAATATTTCCTTTACAAATCCTCATTATACCATATCATATGCTTTCTTGAGGTCGATTTTGATCAAACAACTCTTAGTTGTGGTTTTCCTGTTGTATAATCTTACTAAATCTTGATAGATGAGAATGTTCTGCACAATGCTTCTATCAGCTACGAATGCACTTTGGTTTTTTGATACTAGCTCAGGAAAAACTATTCTGAATCCATTACAAAGCATCTTGAAGATATAGAACCAACTTAGACATTATGTTAGTTTAGGGACCAAAATGTAAATAAGGAAACTTATATTAATTATGTTAGTCGGTTAGTTAGTTAAATACTGTATTCTTCTTCTTTATTAGCTAAGACTCTATTTGTAAGCTTCTTCTTCGACAGTTATAATGGAGGTTACAATGGAGCTTCAATTCCTCTCTTCTTAGCTAGATTACTTGCATGCATGTACTTGTATTTGCTCATTATGGTATCAGAGCCTTCGACTGATATCCGGCGACTGATTTCATTCTCCGACTAGGTGTTCTCGTTTTCATCGACATTCTCAATTTTAGATTTCACAGCTAGGGTTTGATATTTCTTCTCAAATCAGAGTACAATGGCGATTGATGAGGCAAGGAATGAAGATGCAGTGATAAGTCACGATCATCCTCTGTATTTGCGACCTTCGGATTCGCCAGGTGAACATCTGATCAATTTCAAACTGATAGGTACTGAAAATTATAATTTGTGGTGTCGATCTATGAGGATTGGACTTTTTACGAAGAACAAAATCGGTTTTATTGATGTCACTTGTCGGAAAGAGAATTTTGGGGAAAATCTTCATGGTCAATGGGAAAGGTGTAATGCCTTTGTACTGTCATGGATTATGAATGCTGTGACGAAAGATTTATACAGTAGTGTAATTTATGGATCTTCTGCACACAATGTATGGAAGGATTTGAAAGAAAGGTTTGATAAGAGGAATATCTCACGGATTTACAACTTGATTCAGGAGATTAGTGCTTTAAAACAAGGATTATCACCTATTTCAACTTACTTCTCTAAACTCAAGGATCTGTGGGATAAGTATGATGCTATGGCTCCCACTCCTTCATGTTCATGCCTAGAATCGAAGGTGTTCATAGAACACATTCAGCAGCAGCGTTTAGTGCAATTTCTAAGTGGTTTGAATGAATCATTTGCTCAAGCAAAAGGCCAAATAATGCTCATGATTCCTACACCTACAATCAATGAAGCTTATGGGATGGTTGTACAGGATGAGAGTCAACGAGCAAAAACAGTGAGTCTTAATAGCTTGGAGATAGGAGCAATAGTTATGAATCATAACACAGGTCAATTTTTCTCTGGTGGTCATAAATAGAAAACTCAGGTATTCTGTGATTATTGTAAACTTAGAGGACATACTAAAGATGTTTGTTACAAGTTAGTAGGCTATCCATCAGACTATAAACCAAGGAAGAAAGGCTTTGGAAGAAATACATCAGCACACAATGCAATGGTGGCTCAAGATGACTCTACAAATCAAGGAGGCACTAGCTCCAAGATAGCAACTACAGGGAATTTTTTCACAGAGGAGCAATATAAGCAATTACTTCAATTTCTGAATCAGAACACAACAACAGTTGAAACAGCAGCACATGCTAAGGTCACAAGTATATCATTATCCCTTCTAAGCAATGCTAAGAAGGATAAATGGATCATAGACTCAGGTGCCACTAATCATATGGTGTCTAGTCTGGACTTTTTTATTGATTTCATGGAGATACCTAAAGGAGAAGGTAGAAAGGTGCAGTTGCCAACCGGTGAAACTAGCAGAATCACACACATAAGATCCTCCACTATTCTCAATGGCTTACCAATAAAGAATGTCTTATATGTGCCATAATTTAGATACAATTTGTTATATGTTTCACAACTCACAAAGGATATTGGATGTTTCATTGCATTCTTTCCTGTTTGGTGTATCTTCCAGGACATTTGCAATGGGAAGGTGAAGGGGATTGATAAGCTGGAGGAAGGACTCTATATGCTGGACCTCAAACAGTCATCAAGTCTCAAACTACCAACTGATGTTATTTCTTCTGCTTTAGTAGTAAACAAAATAAGTGGATCTTTGTGGCATAAAAGGTTTGGTCATATTCCTTTAGATGCCATAAAGAGATTATCAGATTCCCAGAATAAAACTTTTGTTGATCGTGATAGTAACTGTTCTGTATGTCCTCTTGCAAACCAATCAAGGCTACCTTTTCCTATTAGCAATAATAGAAGTGATGTATTTGGTGACCTTATACATGCAGATGTGTGGGGACCTTTTAAAGTTCCAACTATTGATGGTAAGAGATATTTTTTGACTTTGGTTGATGATTTTAGTAGGTATAGGATATGTCTTATGAATACAAAAGATATCAATTGTAGTCTTAAGACATTTTATTTGACTGTTGAGAAACAAGTTCTCAACTACACATAAAACACTAAGAACAGATAATGGAGGAGAATTCTTCAGCAGAGAGTTGACAGCTTTTTTACAATCAGAAGGAATATTTCATCAAAGTTCTTGCCCATACACTCCTCAACAGAATGGTGTTGTTTAAAGGAGACATAAATATATTCTAGATACTACAAGAGCTTTGAGATTTCAAGCTGGACTACCTTTAAAGTTCTGGGGTGAGTGTATTGCAACAGTTGTGTGTTTGATTAATAGAGTTCCTTCAAGACTCTTGTCTGGCAAGTCACCTTTTGAACTGGTGTTTCACAAAAGGGTCACTCTAGATCATCTCAGGGTGTTTGGTTGCTTAGCTTATGCTACAAATCTCAAAAAACAGCACAAATTCTCTCCTAGGGCAGTCCCATCTATATTCCTGGGTTATTCATTGGCGCAAAAGGGATATAAACTTTATGACTTGCATAATAACTGTTTGTTTGTGAGTAGAGATGTTATTTTCAAAGAAGATGTATTTCCCTTTCTTCAGCATGTGAATCAGCCTATGAAGGATCAATATTCACCCATTATGCCTGAAGCTTATGACTCTGAATCTGAAGATATTCTGTTATCTCTGCCTCAATATCCAACTTCTTCATCTGATCAAAATAGTTCACTTCCTGTAGTTGAAGATCGTCAAGGCATTTCTGTGAATTCTGAAGATATCACTTATGCAGATAATCTTCCAGAAAATTCTACTACTTCTGCTCATTATGATCATGTTCCTGAATCTGCTCCATTTCTTGTTGATGATGATTCAACAATTTCTGGTATCAGAAAATCAACCAGAACTTCTAGACCTCCTATATGGATGAAAGACTATGTGGTTCATCAAAATGTTGAAAAACCTTGCAACTACCCTATTACTAATTCTATAAGCTATCATACATTGAAACCTGTGTACAGTCAATGTATTGCAGCATATTTTGCAGAAGTTGAGCCTACTTCATTTGCAGAAGCAGCAAAGGATCCTAGATGGGTAACAGCTATGCATGAAGAACTTAAGGCTTTAGATGACAATACAACTTGGAGCATAGTTTCTTTACCTCCTGGTAAGAAACCTATTGGATGTAAATCGGTGTTCAAGATCAAACATAAAGTTAACGGGGAGATTGAAAGATATAAGGCTCGGCTTGTAGCTAAGGGATATACACAACAAGAGGGACTTGATTATACAGATACTTTTTCACCTGTAGCAAAAATGGTTACAGTTAGAACCATAATTGCAGTAGCTGCTCATCATGGTTGGTTTGTATATCAAATGGATGTTCATAATGCATTTCTTCAGGGTGATCTTTTAGAAGAGGTATATATGACCATTCCTCCTGGTTTTTCTATTTCTAATAAGGTTGCAAGGCAGGGGGAGTATGTTTGCAGACTTCATAAATTATTATATGGGCTTAAACAGGCTTCCAGGCAATGGAACCTTAAGCTCACAGATGCCTTGCACACAATGGGTTTCAAACAGAGTCATTATGACTACTCTCTTTTCAGCAAAAATGAAGATTGCAATCAAGTATTTGTTCTCATCTATGTAGATGATTTACTGGTCACTGGCAATGATATTCAGTTGATCAACAGAACCAGAGAAGATTTGCAGAAATCCTTCAAGATGAAAGACTTAAGGGAGATGAAATTCTTTCTTGGAATTGAATTTGCAAGATCCTCAGAAGGTATATATATGAGTCAAAGGAAATATGCTCTAGAATTAATAGCTGAACTTTGTTTAGCAGGATCAAAACCAGCCAGTACTCGTTTAGAAGTAAATCAGAAGCTGACTACTGTAAAATTTGATAGAGCAATAACTCCAGATGCTGATAGTAATCCTGTTTTAAGTGATGCAAGTATATATCAGAGACTTATTGGGAGATTGTTGTATTTGACAATGACTCGACCAGATATATCTTATGTTGTTCAAACACTCAGTCAATTCATGCATGCTCCTAAATAATCTCATCTTGATGCTGCCATCAGAGTGGTGAGATATATAAAGAATGCTCCAGGTCAAGGGATTTTGTTACCAGCAGAAGGAGATGGACAATTATAGGCATATTGTGATGCAGATTGGGGTGCTTATTTGCATACAAGAAGATCTGTTATAGGGTATCTAGTATTCTATGGAGGTGCTTTAGTTTCTTGGAAGTCGAAGAAACAAGAAACAGTTGCAAGAAGCTCAGCAGAAGTAGAATTTAGAAGCATGGCTTCAGCAGCTGCAGAAATTGTATGGCGGACAAGATTACTCAATGAACTGGGAATTGAGATTAAAAAACAAGTTACATTGATGTGTGATAGCAAGGCAGCAATACAAATTGCAGCTAATCCTATATTCCATGAGCGTACGAAGCATATTGACATTGATTGTCATTTTATTAGAGAGAAAGTGAAGACTGGTTTTATCAGAACTGAACATGTGAACACAAAGGAGCAAATTGCAGATATCTTAACAAAAGAATTGGGTAGAACTCAACATGATTTTCTACTTGGCAAGCTAAGAGTAAAGAACCTGTTTCTTCCCTCTAGCTTGAGGGGGAGTATAGAACCAACTTAGACATTATGTTAGTTTAGGGACCAAAATATAAATAAGGAAACTTATATTAATTATGTTAGTCGGTTAGTTAGTTAAATACTGTATTCTTCTTCTTCATTAGCTAAGACTCTATTTGTAAGCTTCTTCTTCGACAGTTATAATGGAGGTTACAATGGAACTTCAATTCCTCTCTTCTTAGCTAGATTACTTGCATGCATGTACTTGTATTTGCTCATTAGAAGATGATCTTGTATATTGTATTACAACATGCTATTGGCCTGTAATCCCCTACGCTGGAGGCATGTGAACTTTTTGGTATATGGGTAATTATTGTGTTATTCCATACTTTGAGCATTTTTTCATTCCTGAAGAATTACAGCACAATATTTACCACATCATTCCTTACAACTTCCCAACCATCTTTAAAGAATTGACTGCCAAACCCATCTGGTCCTAGCACCTTGTCCCCAGCAATATCCCATAATGCTTCTTTCACTTCCTTCTTAATAAGTTTCTCTATTAGTTTTGTTCTATGCATAGCAGAAATTGTAGGCCCCTCATGTCTTACCAAGTTATTGCATACATGGTCTCTAGCCCTTTGTTTAATTCATATCTTGTACTTTCTTTTTTTATCTGTTTAAAAACGAGTATCACATTTTTATATTTAATAGGCTTTTAAATTTTAATATTTTTATTTTATCCTTAATGACACTCTCTTATATAATTAAAAGGCATAACATGTTGAAACTATAAAATCAAAGAATTTGTTTTATGTTATGTGTTATATACAACAACAACAACTGCTACTACCCAGTATAGTCCCAGCAAATGGGGTTTGGGAAGGGTAATACATTGGGAAGGGTAATACGTACACATGTCTTACCCCTACCTGAAAGCGAAGGGAGGTTGTTTACAATCGACCCTCGGCTTAGGAGAAAGAAGAAAAAGAGGAGGAAAAAATACCATTTATTTAAGGCCATAATCTTTTTAATTCCTAAATTAATTTGGCGTGCATCAAGCTAAGACATATCTATATTATATTAAAAGCACGAAGGCTCTTAGAAAAATATCGTTCGCCTTTATTACCCTTTAAATATATAGTTCACATTGGACAATATAGTAATTTAAATACTTCATTAATATTTAAAAATATTCATACTTAATTTCATATTATTTTGGAATATTTTGCTAGAATTATTTGTTAGTAAATTTTGCCTTAATTATTTGGTATAATTTTTCTTCACGTTGCTCATAAAAGGAAATTTAATAAATCAATTTTCTCCAAGTTTCTTAAACAAGGAAAGTTAATAATAAAAAATTCCTACACTTTCACAACTTTTTATAAAAAAAAAAATCGTATAATACACTTGGTTCACTGTCATTAAATGACCGTATGTCTATTGGAGTTGGTAAAATTCCCTTTATTTTTTGGAGTAGTAAATATTTGGTAAATTTCTTGTACACTAGAAAAGTTAATAACTTTTTTACCTAAACTATTAGTACTTCGTTCAACTCTAAATAAAAGATATTATTTGTTAAATTATCTGAACTAGGAAATTTTATAGTATTAGATTCTCCAGTAGCATATTATTTCTTTTATGTGTCAAATTTTATACCAAAATACTTCTATAAAAGAAGATATAATATCACCTTAATTTAATCGCCAAACTTCGCCTTATTCCAATATCTCTTTTACTAATATCAACATCTTTTCCTACTTCATATTTACAAGAATATTTATATGCACTAATTGTTAAATATTGCATCGAGAAGTTATCTTTAGTGTTGCATGAAGAAAGTTTTACTATATAATTTTTTGTTTAGTGTTTTAAACGTGGCTAATTTTACCTCCCATGTAATTTATAAATTTATCACCGATTATTAAACAATTGAAATTCATCGCAGAAATTGATTAGACATTCGATCTAAGTTTTGTTACTCAATTTTTAGTAATTTTTTGTTGTTGTATAATTAATAATACCTATTGTTATGCCAACTCAAGTTGCTTGTTTAAAAAAAAAATTTAGACTATTTCATTTAATTTTGTGTAATATTAATATTACATGATTTATAATTGTGTTATTTGTAATTGCCATGCCCGATTCACTTAGGTTTCACCAATTACATCAGTTTAGGTAAACAATCTTCCTTATATCATTATAAAAAATTAATTGTTGATTTAGTCACTTTAATAACTTATAAAACTCTTATGTGTACTTTATTTCAGGTACACCTGCAATGGCCAATGAAAAAAAACTGTCAGACCAATGTGTCCCAATTAATAGTGTAAGAGTATCTGATTCATGTTAGGTAATACGAGTCTTAGTGTTTGGGAGTTGAATAGTAAAAGAATTCAACAATAAGACAAATCAAGGCACCTAAAAAACTTGTGACATTAGTTGATGATGAAGAGGTAAATATTATTTTATATCAATAATTTATTTCAGTCTTTTAATATTAGTTTTAACCATCAGATTAAACTTATAGTGGAATATTTTACATGAACAAAAATTCACACTACACTTTGCAATGGTTATATTGAGAAGTGGAAAGAATATTTACACAAACTAAGATTTGTTACATCATAAACGAAGATATTAATAGTGCTAATCCTACTTTTCAATCAGTGCACAAGGAATTTGAGATTGGATTTAAGAAGAATACTTTTGTTGAAGAAAGCAATCTTTTCGACCATTGGTTTTTCAAATCATTCTATTTCATTCGAAATTGTTTCGCCAAATGCGTCGATAATAACGTTATATTAAATGTGTCTTCCTCTTACCAGTAACAACTAAAGCAACATTCTTCCTGGCACACATCAACATTCTTCAACAGGTGACAGTGGGTAAGCAACGACCTGACTAATGGGTCCAGCAATATCACTACATCCACACGTCAATTTAACACTCGATGTAGTGTCTACACGTTGAATACCACTATTTCTTTAATGTAATAAATTTTTGGCATCGTCAATTACTACTAAACTTAATTCGTTCTTATTCATTTTTTATATACGTTGTTTTGGCAGTTCATCATTTAAATGTTTGTTGCACCATTATATTATATTTATACTTAATTCTTTTTTATTCTACCTATTAAAACATGCTCTTTTATACATAAAAGCATAATATACGTGCAACGCGCGTACACTAATTCTAGTCAAATGAAAGAGAGGAGGGTATAAAGATTCTATTAGCTCAGCTATTTAGAGCGTCGTGCTAATAACACGAAGGTCGCAGGTTCTTGACTTGCATGGGCCATTCACAGTCTATATATGTCAATTTACTTTTTATTGTTATTGCATAAAATATAAGGTAAGTGTAAGATATACGTATATATTATCTTCTCCAAACCTCACACATGAAAATATACTGAATATGTTAGAGTGTAAAGACTATTATACTGTGTAGAGACAGTAATTCGCAATTCGCAATTAGGTAAGTACTTTTGCCTTTACCTTTTCCCTTAGTGCAGTAATCAATCTCCAACAAGGACCCCCCTTCTGATGACCATGAAAACCACATCTATCAATTTCCTAATGCCTGCCCCTCTCTCTCTCTCTCTCTCTATAAAAGCATATAACATCTAACCAACCAGAAGGCTCCTCCTTGGCTCCTTCTCTTGCTCCCCACTCCCAATCTATGCTTTTGACACCATGACTGACCCTAACTATCAACCAAATTTCTACCACTCCCAACAACAATATTGGCTCAAATTCAACCCTAATAATACTCACCATTTTCCTTCTTCTAACTCTAAGCCTCCTCCGAATTTCCTTCACAACTTCTACTCAACTAATTATCAAAGTAGTTACAATCACCATCCTCCTCCTCCACCTTCTCCTCCTTTGAAAGAAGCCCTCCCTCTCCTCAGCTTAAGTCCAATCAAACATGACCGTGGCGATGAAGTAGTAGTTCAAGAACCAGTGGATTGTTGCACTTCTACTATGGATGTGGACAATAAGATCAAGAAATCTACAGATCATAATTGTGATACTAAAAATGATGCTGCTGGTGAACAACAAGAAGAAAATGATGAAAATGATGTTACTGTAGCACTTCATATAGGTTTACCAAACCCTAGTGCCGCTGATCTGGCGTCTATTCTCTCTTCTAATAGAGATGAAGAAGAAGAAGAAACTTATCATGATCATGATCATGATAATGATGTTACCAATATGAATATGAATATGATAAACACAAGACTCAACAAGGGACAGTATTGGATTCCCACTCCTTCTCAGATTCTTATTGGTCCTACTCAATTCTCTTGTCCTGTTTGTTTCAAGACTTTCAATAGATACAACAACATGCAAGTGAGTTCTCAAAATCTCCATTTCTTTTGTTTTTCTTAAATTCTTTTTTTTTTCTAAATTTTTTAGGAAGGAAAGGGAGAAGTGAATCAGTGCGAATTGAACTCACATCTATTGTGTCAGCGACTTTGATCTTTACAACTAGCTACAGGCCTTGGTGGTGTCCGGCTTTTTTATTTTTATTTTTGTGATTGGCCTCTTCTATATATATCAAGAAAATCGAGATGATGTTCTTGATCCGAGACGATGTTATTCATATATAGTTTATATGAATAACTATATATATCTCAAATTTCTACATATTATTGGATTTTCTTGTGTTTTGGGGCATGAGATTTCGAGTATAAAACCAGATCCATGGAAAAAAGATGGGTCAGTAAACCTCATTTATGTGATTGAACAAGACTTGGGCGTTGTTCTTTTTGCTTTGAATTAGTACCCTGAAATCTGTGCTCAACAGTTAATTATTTCAGATTGAACTATTCCCATATTTTCAGGAGTTAGTTCTATTTGTCCTTTAAAGACCTACAGTCTGCAGCAAAAAGAGATGTCAAATTTTTTCTTCCAATCCCAATGACTTCAAGATTTCAACCCCTCCTGAGGAAAAATACAAAAGGAAAAATTACAAGATCAGCTTTTCAATTTCGTTGAAAACTCGATCTTGATATGATTAGGCCAAAATTCCATTGTGCTAATTAGGGTAAAACTCCGAATTCTTTTGAAACTGCTCATATATTACTGTTCATAGTAAAGATTCAGAAGCTACCAAATGAGTAGATACATGTTCATTCTCACTGTTTGGCAGGCGTATTTAATGTTAAATCTTTGCACCTTTATTTTATTTAATTTTTTTTTTTTTACATTTTTACACAGGAGATTTGCACATATTTAGAAAAATATAATTCACTCTTTCTTTTCTTTAATTTTCTTTTTGCGAAACGAGAGTTATCAGTGTTGGTGTTGCAGAAGACATACTACCTTAATTATGTTATATAGCTCCTTCCAACTCATCTAAAAGCTTATTTTATTAGACAAAAATATACTTTATTTACTTAATTAATCACGTTTTCAAAATGTAGACCTATTTCTTCTTTTTATGGGCCAGGGATATAAGGCTTGCATCCATGTTTTGTATTTGCTATGTTACCATATTAAAATTGTGTTACTATCTAATTTAAAAGCTTAATCTCAAGGTGTATGTAGTGTGTTATTTATGGGTTCATCTGAACCTAGTAAACTTGACTTGGACCGTGTATATGAGTTAAAAGATCTACTAAGTAAGTACAAATAATAAATTTCAAATAGGTTGTGTGAGAATCCGGACTTCAACCCATAGCGTTCAAATCCTAGATTCACCTCTACTTAATTAAACTATCGGAGAGAATTTAATTATGTATTTAGGGGCAGCCCGGTGCACTAAGCTACCACTATGTGCAGAGTCAAGGGAAGGGCCGGACAACAATGGTCTATTGTACATAACTTTACCTAACACGGCTTATGAATATGTTTTATATATGATGCAGATGCATATGTGGGGGCATGGCTCTCAATACAGAAAAGGTCCAGAATCACTAAGGGGAACTCAACCAACAGGGATGCTAAGGCTACCTTGCTATTGCTGCACTCCTGGCTGCAGAAACAACATTGATCATCCAAGGGCAAAACCATTGAAAGATTTCAGAACACTTCAAACACATTACAAAAGGAAGCATGGAATTAAGCCTTTTATGTGCAGAAAATGTGGAAAAGCTTTTGCTGTTAGAGGAGATTGGAGAACACATGAGAAAAACTGTGGCAAGCTTTGGTATTGTGTTTGTGGATCTGATTTTAAGCACAAGAGGTCTCTTAAAGATCATATTAAAGCTTTTGGTCAAGGTCATGGAGCTTATGGCATTGATAATTTTGAAGAGGAGGAAGATCCTGCATCCGAAGTTGAACAAGATAATGAGTCTATACTATGAAAATCCTAGCCCCGCCACTGATTAGAGCAGTATATGAAATGAGCTCTAGTTGCTCGTCTAGCAAATGGTTCAGTCTATTTCTCTAGCTATTTTAATTTGTGCAGCATCTGAAGTTGAACAAGATAATGACTCTATATCGTGAAAATCCTAGCTCCGTCACTGATCAGAACAGTATATGAAGTGAGTTCTAGTCGCTCGTCTAGCAAATGATTCAGTCTATTTCTCTAGCGATTTTGTGCGCAGCATCTGAAGTTGAACAAGATAATGAGCCTATACCGTGAAAATCCTAGCTCGGCAACTGATTAGAGCAGAAGTGAGTTCTAGTCACTCGTCTAGCAAATGATTTGGTCTATTTCTCTAGCTATTTCGTGCAGCATCTGAAGTTAAACAAGATAATAAATCTATACTGAAAAAAATCCTAGCTCCACCACTGACTGATTAGAGCAGTATATGAAGTGAATTCTAGTCACTCGTCTATCAAATTATTTAGTCTATTTCTCTAGCTAGTTTGTGCTAATTAATTAACCAAGATTTTAGCTAAACCTTTTGTACATGTAAATATTAATTTATTTCCTTTTGGTTTCAAATCAA
This sequence comes from Nicotiana noctiflora, assembly GCA_032618575.1. Classification (NCBI taxonomy): domain Eukaryota; kingdom Viridiplantae; phylum Streptophyta; class Magnoliopsida; order Solanales; family Solanaceae; genus Nicotiana; species Nicotiana noctiflora. The sequence continues at coordinate 678,610 of JASVEL010007011.1, read as the reverse complement.
GGTACGTTTAATTTATGACAATGATTTAATGTGGTCTACGTTATTGTACTAGTTTCCTGTTTGCTCAATGAGTGATGTCAATTTGTATTCACCTTTTAGGGTAATTGATTGCTCGAATTCTCATGAGTTAGGACTAAAGTTTTTATTTGGGGACATATCATAGTAGTACTTTACTTTCCTATCTAGGATTTCGCAGAAACAAAACTTATGGGCAATGAACATGGGAAACACTGCCCCGTAAAGTATGGGATAACTATCTCCATGAAACATGTAAGATATGTGGGACTTAATGTCCAACGCCAAATACCTAGGTTAATTTTTATTAATTATGCATAAATATATTTAAGAAATTTTAATGATGACAAATGAAGCATCAATATCCATAGAGAAGACAAGAATTTTGTTAGCTATCATTAGGAAATTTCTTACAGACAACTCACATTGTTTGTCAGCGTGAAATCAGGGTAGCTCGGAGCACAAGGCATTTTACGTTCCGGCAGAATTTGGAAAAAGGAGACATATCAAGGGGTGTAATATAGACACCTATCGTAATATAAGCATTAATAGTAATTGCTTCCACGGCTCGAACATCTAACATATAGGTTAGAGGGAGATCAAGAAAGTTAATTAAAATTAGAAATATTTCCTCTGGGAAGAAACTAAATGATGAATGCATTATACACATGTCATGTATTTAGTGACTTGATGTCAATCTGCTTCCAAATGGAATGTCTAAGCTCCAAATTTGTCCATCAAAAGCAAATTCCGTTTGCTGAAAAAAGGAACAAATTTCCGTTTGAGTGTAAATATTTCATTGATCATTAAATGTGTAATAAGTAAATTCAAAAAATAGTAACATGGGCGTTTTTAGAGAGACAAATTAATAATGGGGTTGCATTATTCACTATTGATATAAGAGTTTATGTTATATATAACATAAATATAAATATTTTCATATCAGAGGACAAATGATATATGGGGTGATCAAGATTAGCTTTTCCCTTCATGATGTTAGTTTAATTGAAACGATCTAGCCAAAAATCATCTGTCTTTAAAAGCAAGAAAGAAAAGGATAAAAAGAAAACTAAACCAGCAAATAATTAAAGATTGTATCCTGCAATGATTATGCATGCATGCAATTATAAGGATGATCCAAGTGGGAAATCTTTTCTTCCTTTGCCTTTAATGATTCATTATCTTGGAATTATTTTACGAGTCTCTCATATATACCCTGCTAATCTCTTTTTATTTTTATTTTAAGTAAGTCCACAAGAAAGTATCTGAAATAATGGGTGTTTTTGTTAGGCATATATATATAGGTCACTGGATAACAAGACAGGCAGAGTATATTTCCCAACCAATTTGCTGTTGATATAAGCTTTTCATCCTACAAAAACAATCAGCTTTTGAGGTGCATATGATACCCTTTTCCTTTTCCTCGGTTAGTGGATGCATGTGTATCTTATAATTATATTCATGGAACATATACCATTTCATTCGTTTTCACTTATTCTTAGAGAAATTTAAAACTCTTTCTAACCATCAAAAAATGTGGTGCAAGGAATGAGATTGCTTTTTTTCTAATCAAATATTTTGAGTTCGAGTCTTGAATATGAAAAATCCTTAGTAGGGAGCTTTCCCCGAATGGAGCCCTACGCGGTGCAAATTCGGATATAGGTCGAACTTTAATGTGGGTATCGGACAACAGTGAGAAACCAAAAAAAAAATGCTCTCTCTACATTAACAAGAGAGCTAAAAAGATCTTTTCAATTTAATTTCCTTTAAACTAAAAGATTTATGAAAAATGTTTTCAACTAAATTAAAGGAGTTGTACTCCTTGTGAGGAAGGGAAGTCTTGATGCAACTACAAATTATCTTTGTGTGATCTATATAAAGTTCTGGCCGGCTAGTTTCCTGCAAATCGGACGTGAAAAGCCGTTCATAATTATATCGTTACTGGCAGTGGTCTAACAGTTTTCCTTTGTTTCTCAAATTTTTGGTAGTGCAACTACATATATGAAAGCATGTAAACATATTTTATCTCTTATTTTAGCTTCTTTAGGCCTGATCAGTTGAGACAAGAAACTTGGACTGATAGGATAGGTAGATTGTAAAAATTTGAAAATAACATTAGTAAAGTGAAAAATTAAATCCCAAGCTCAGCTACAGCAATGGGTTGGATACGCTCGCTCCATCCTTATTTATAGGTTTCGAGTTTGATCATTGAAAATGAAAAAGTTCATGGTAAAAAATATCTTCCCCTTGAATAGGCCTTACATGAGCCGAATAATTTAAATTAATCATGATATTAAAGCGAGTACTAGATACCAAAAAAATATATAGTATATATATATCACCACATAAGTTGAAGCAACTAGTGGGATATATAGGCCAGGATTACTGCAGAGTGCAGACCTCTATTTATTCTCTTATTATTTGGCTCTCCAATTGTAACATAGTATATTAAAGTTGTTCATATTTTCTTTTAGTACAAGATTTGTTATCATAAATAGTGATATGGGTTTAATTTAATTTGTGAAAGATCATCGTTATTCTCTTGTAACTTTCCTCTCAGTAAAGAATAATTAATTTCCCATGATGTGGCAAACACACACACACACACTCTCTCTCTCTCTCTCTCTATATATATATATATATATATATATATATATATATATATCACAACATACATAGCTTATGTGGAGTCACTAAATTATTTATTCCCTCCGTTTTAATTTATGTGAACTCATTTGACTTGGCACGGAGTTTAAGAAAAGAGAGAAGACTTTTGATTTTGTGGTGTAAAATGAGGCACCTTTATTTTGTGTGGCTATAAGTAATTGCATAAATGTAAATTGTTTCCAAATAAGGAAAGGAATCATTCTTTTTTACACGAATTAAAAATGAAATAGGTTCATATAAATTGAAACGACGGGAGTATTAAGATATATGTAACATATATGATGACATTAAGTTGGTTACAAGAAATGACAGCAGTTCAAAATTTACCTTTTTAATTTGAAAAGAAAAAATGATATTAAAACTAAATAGGCCATCAAACTTGCATCATTTAGATAGGATAGGGTCTTGTATCTGTCATATCTGATGACGGCAAGTCTATATAGGTTGCTTATGTGGATGATAGCAATTCAAAGTTCACATCTTTGTTACAAAAAAAATTATTATTAAAATTAAACAGCCCGTCAAACTTATTTAATTTAAATATGTCAGGGCCTTGTATCTGTCCTATATGTATTTTATCCCCAGATTAATAATTCGAGGGTTGATCAATCACCCTCAATATCGAATAGGATAATAACACAATGGGTAGTGTAATTACTCCTGTAACTGTTAATTCAAAAGTTAAAAATAAAATTATACATAGAATAAAATAATTTACATTTTATCCCGAAATTATTATTCCTATTAAATACAATTATTGTTAATTGATTTATGTAACAAAATAATAGTTAGTTTAGTTAGCTTGAAATCAGTGCATCAGTCACTTAGTGTAGTCAGTCATAGTTTAACTTTCGTCAAAATGATTTTCCGTTATATTTATGCACACGTACGTGTACTATTGAAAATAATAGTATGAAATAATAATATGTGGAAATATCTTTCTCTCTACTCTCTCTCTTTCTCTCTATGTTCTCTCATAACATTCTAGAGAACTCCATGGGAGCTTCATCCATTCAAGCTCACATGCAATTCTGATATGGTATCAGAGCTAGGACCTCGGATTCCTTCAAAGTCTTTCATATATCGATCAAAATTTCACCTTTTGGTTCCGTCAGTTCCTAGGGCTTGGTAGCTATCGCCCAAATCTACCATCAATTTTAGGGCTTTGGTATTTGTCACCTAAATTTTTGCGGCGTTCCTCTTACATATAAAAACACTCAAGTCTAGTCAACATCTGTTAGGTTCGTTAGATCAAAGCTTTGAATATGGCTGCAGATCAACTCGGAGAGATAACTCTTGGCTCGAGCAGGAATGATCAATTGAACATCGATACAGGTAATCCCCTCTACATTCACCCTTCTGATAGTCCCGGCGTGACTTTGGTATCAGTTCCATTCGATGGAACTGGGTATCGCTCTTGAAGAAGAAGCGTTTTGCGAGCCTTATCAGTTAAGAATAAATTGGGGTTTATTACTGGAGAACTCAGTAAACCTAGTTCTGATTTGTCTCAATTTCGACTCTGGGAGAGGTGCGATAACATGGTAACCCCGTGGATCCTCAATTCCCTTGCCAAGGAGATATATGACAGTGTAGAGTATGTGAATGGCTAAGTGGAGCTGTGGAGTGAATTAGAGGATCGATATGACCAGACAAATGGGGAAAATTGTGTCAGATTCAGAAAGAGATCAATGATCTTATGCAAGGTTCCCTAGACATCACTACGTATTACACAAGGATGAAGAAATTGTGGGAAGAATTGAACACCTTAAGTGCCAAATCTCAGTGCACGTGCAATAGCACTTGTGGAGCAAAGGAAACCATGCACAAAGCAGAACAAGATCGATGGCTCATCCAATTTTTAATGGGATTGAATAAGGTCTACACAATAGTTTGAGAGAGTATTCTCAAAACGAAGCCACTGCCTTCTATGGCACAGGCTTTCTTATTGCTGATTCAAGAGGAGAAACAAAGGGAATTCAAGCCTACTAGTCAGCTAACCCTGGATTCCACTTTATTACATGTGAGTGCAAGCTCACAAAATTCAAATCCATTTGGGTCTAGGAATTTCAAAACACACTACACACGTAATAACAACAACATGGGTCGACCATTATGTGATTATTCCAAAAGACCAGGGCATATAAAGGAGAAGTGCTACAAATTACATGGGTATTCTCAAGGAAATTCTTATAGTAAAGTAGTGCTCAATCATATAACCAAGGAAACAATTAGAGCTACAGGTTCAACAAAGGAAAAGGGTATGTGGCTAATGTGCATGGAACCCCAGCTGACATGATTCATGAGAATGTGAATGAACAAGAACCACAAGATGGGAATCAGAATTTCAACCTCACAAAGGAGCAGTATGGACAGATAATGAATTTGCTACAGCACTTCCAAATAGGATATGTAGAACTCCCAGCAACTTGGATGTCACAAGTGGCAGTTTTGCAGGTATTGTTGTTTGTACTTCCTCCATTAATTTTGACAAACATTCATGTAAATGTTTTGAATCAAAGGCTGATCTTTGGATTATAGACTCAGGAGCATCCAATCATATGACATTTAATAGACATGCACTTAGTAATGTCACCAAATTACCCTATCCTTTATTAATAAGTCTACCAAATGTATATAGAGTAAAGGTTCTTGAGTTTGAAGATGTGGTACTTTCTTCAGAAATTGTTATGTATAGGGTCCTTTATGCCCCACCTTTCAAGTACAACTTGATTTCAGTTCATTCTCTTACAGTACACCTTATATGTATTGTGTTCTTTGGTATTACATTTTATCCGATGCAGGCCCCTTCAGTGAAGAGGCCTCGGGTGATTAGTAGTAGCAAAAAAGGCTTGTATTAACTCTGTTCCAGATGTTTGAAGGGTAAAGGAACTGTCTTACCTTCTGTTGTTTCATCCTCCTAATGCAAATGTATTCCTATTTGTCAAATTCTAAATAGTCATGAGTCTATAGGTCAGACTCATTCATGTCACACCTCTCAAGATGTAAATACTTCCATTTTAATCAATAAGAATGAGTCTTCTAGTGTATCTGATAAATATGACGTAAATTCTCTATGGCACATGTTCCTTTTATTAAAATGAAAGGGATATCCTCAATTCCAGTGAATTTGCACCTAGACAACCCTTTGTCTGCCCTGTTTGCCCCATGGGAAGGAAAACCAGACTACATTTTCCGCAAAGAATCATCACTACCTCCAAATTATTTGAACTAGTTCACATGGATTTATGGGGCCCTTACCATGTCACAATCCATGATAATTACAAGTATTTTCTTACATTAGTGGATGACTTCAGTAGATCCACTTGGACACACCTGTTGAGCTGCAAAAGCAATGCCCTTCAAGCCTTAAAAGCTTTTGTAACCATGATTGACAATTAATTTAGTATCTCCATAAAGGCCATCAGATCTAATAATGGCCTGGAATTCACCAGCCATGAAGCCCTTTCATTCTACCAATCTAAAGGGACCATACATCAGAAAACATGTCCCATTACACCACAACAAAATAGTGTGGTAGAAAGAAAACATGAATACCTACTTGAAACTGTCATGGCTCTCATGTTTCAATCCAAACTCCCAACCAAATATATCTTAACAACAACTTATTTGATAAATAAGTTGTCTACCACCTACCTCAATAACAAATGCCTTTTTGAGCTGCTATACAAAAAGAAACCTCTTTACTCCCACATGAGAAGCTTTAGTTGTTTATGTTATCCCATTATACTCAAAATACACAGAGACAAACTTGAACCAAGAACCACTTCTCACATCTTTATAGGCTATCCCTTTGGAACAAAAGGATACAAGGTACTGAGCCTAGTTACCAAGAGAATTTATATTTCTAGAGATGTGGTCTTTCATGAAAAAAATTTCCATTTTCCCTAAGTCCTGAAACTGTTTCTTTTCCTGCTGTTCTTAGAAGAGTCTTATTCCGTAAGTACACTGAAGACAACAGTCAGGTTCTACCTATGGATTTAGGACAAAGACATGTTGGTATCACATCTCTAGAAACATAACATCAATTTGAAATAGCCTCTCATGACCCTCATGATACACCATCCTCAAACACCACTGAACCTCCTTACAACAATGAGAATAACCTACAACTTTCACCTTTTAGTGATACACACACTCACATAGAAACACCACATCTTAGGAGATCAAGCAGAAGTCACCAAATCCCTACTTATCTATAGGACTATGTTTACCAACTACCTAATAATAATTCTGCTCAATTTTCCAGTTCTTCCTCCTCATTAAAGGCCTTTTTTTGTAATCATCACCACATTACTTCTGCTGCTCTATCTACTAAAAGTCAACTCTTGATACAAAATATGTTCCATGATAGTGAGTCATCTTCATATGATGAGGCAACCCTCAATCCTACTTGGCAAGCAACAATGACACTAGAATTTGAGGCCCTTCATGCTAACCACACTCGGGATTTAGTCCTCCTGCCACTTGGCAAGCAAGAAATAGGTTAAAAATAGGTATACAAAATCAAACATAGATCTCATAGTAGTGTTGAGAGATTCAAAGCTAGGTTAGTGGTGAAGGGTTATACTCAACAAGCTGGGATTGACTATACAGAAACCTTCTCCCCTGTGGTGAAAATGACTATTGTTAGAGCTTTATTACAGTAGTTGTTAGGAAGGGGTGGGATATATTTCAACTGGATGTGAATAATGCATTCATCCATGGAGACTTGAACGAGGAAGTCTATATGGAACCCTCTCCTGGGCTGGTAGTGAATCAACAGGGTTCAAGTAAAATTGTGTGTAGATTAAATAAGTCCCTCTATAGACTTAAATAGGCCAGTAGACAATGGTAAGCTAAATTGACGGAAGCACTATCCACAGGGGGGTACCAACATTCGTAAAATGACTATTCCCTGTTTTGCAAGAAAACTCCTACCTGTATTATTTTTGTGGGTGTGTATGTTGATGATGTTATAATCACTAGGAGTGATCCAACAGAGATTGCAGACTTAAAGGCTTTTCTAGATCAATAGTTCAAAATAAAGGACTTCGGAAAACTGCATTATTTCTTGGGATTAGAGGTCCTATACAAACCAAACTGGATTCTCATTTCTCAAAGGAAGTTTTCCCTAGGCTTATTGAAAGAATATCAAGTGTATAACTATAATAGTGTATCTTCACCCGTTGATCCTACTATAAAGTTGAAAGCACGAGAAGGAAACCGTCTGCCAGAACCCCAATATTACAGGAAGTTAGTGGGAAAACTCAATTTCCTCACTAACACCAGGCTGGATATAGCTTATAGTATACAGCTTTTGAGCCAATTCATGCAAGCACCAAGGGATACTCACTTAACAGCTGCCTTTCACCTCCTTACATACTTAAAGAAGGAACCCACTCTAGGTGTTTTCTTCTCAAACAATCCTGATTGTACTATCAAGGCCTTTTGTGATTCAGATTGGGTAGCCTTCCCAGACTCCAGGAGATTTGTCACTGGTTACATAGTTCTGGTGGGAGATAGCCTATTAGTTGGAAGTCCAAGAAGCAAGAGACTGACTCCATGTCCTTAGCTGAGGCTAAGTATAGGTCCCTCACAAAGGTAGTTGGTGAATTGGTCTGGCCAAATAGATTATTTGCTGAACTCACTGTTATCCAGTCATGTCCTATGCAGGTATTTTGTGATAGTCAGTCGGCTATAGACATTGCTCACAATCGAGTGTTTCATGAAAGGACAAAGCACATTGAAGTTGATTGCCACTTTGTTAGGAACAGATTGCAAGAATGCCTAATTTCTTTACATCATGTGCCTACTCACCATCAATTCGCTGACATTCTCACAAAGGCTCTCACAGGGGTCAAGCACTCAACTGTCCTCGACAAGTTAGTTGTGAAGACCTCACCTCCAACTTGGGAGGGGGGGGGGGGTATTGAGTATAATTATTATTAATTGATTTATATAACACAATAATATTTAGTTTAGTTAGCTTGAAATCGGTGCATTAGTTAGTTAGTGTAGCCAGTCATACTTTATCTTTAGTCAAAATGATTTTCAGTCAATGTATATATGCACACATACGTGTACTATTGAAAACATTAAAATAAAATAATAATATGTGGAAATATCTTTGTCTCTCTACTCTCTCTCTTCTCCTCTCTGTTCTCTGAGAACATTCTAGAGAACTCCATGGAAGCTTCACCCATTCAAGCTCACATGCATTTCTGATAATTCCTTATCCCACAAACTAAATAACTGGTTACCGAAATAAAGATACTAATTCTAGAATGATATTTGGTATTGTATTTATCCCACATTTAATTATGAGTAATAACTAATTTCAATATAAATTTTATACTAAATCGCGGTATTAGCTAACTCATACATAATGATTGAATAGCTAATTTCATGGAATATTCCGGCCCATAAAATATCTTTATCCATCCCACAATTGAACCAAACTACCTCTTCCAGGATTGTGGCTTCGAGTCACCGTAAGAACAATGCCGGAGATCAAAGGGAAATAACAAGGAGGGGAAATAAAAATAAAAATAAAAATAAAATAAAAAACAAACCACCCCTTAGTTTCTTCTTTTGGAGTATATATTTGTGCCTGCATAAAGTTGCCTTGACAGCAATGATGGCAGTGGGGAATACCATGAATGTACCAAGTAAAAGATCTTGATTAACGCTGAGTATTGTCCCAGTCCACAGGGGAAAAACAGTCTTTTGGTTGGTATGTAAACAATATATCATTAAATGTTAATACCTCCTCTTTTATTTGGTATAGTTTGTCGGATTTTTTATTTTTTCAGTTGATAATACATAAATTATATATAACTGTATATATTATACATAAATTATACGTTCATTTATTTTTAATTTAAGCGATTGAATGAGCGATTATACACTAAGTCTTCCTTTGAAACTATTTGCATGTGTTGCTTTTCACAAAGCCCAAATATTCAAGCGTATTAATTGTCCAAAGAATTATAGTAATTTCTTTCATTTGTACTGCGAGTCAGCACAGTTAGTAATTAAAAGGCTGAGAATATTTCTCACATCTGTTCAATTTAGCTACGTTTGTTTATTACGTGTATTTCATAATTTACTTAACTCAGAATTTATAGTGTCTATAAGTTGTAGATCCACCATTACTGGCTACTCATTTTGACTAGTATATACAAGAATTGACAACATCAATGTTTTGTTCAAGTAATAAGACCGAAAGTATAAGAACGTTATGGTCTGAGTATTTACAACAACAACAACAAGCTACCCAGTATAGTCCCACAGGGTGAGGTCTGGGAAGGATAATATGTGCGCATGCCTTACCCCTACCCGATAGGGCAGAGAGACTGTTTCTAATCGACTCTCGGCGAAAGATCGAGAAAAGGAAAAAAAACAAAAAGAAAAAATATTAATGACTCCAGAATAAACAACAAAAAACTTACATATAAAAGGGCAAAGTAAACAAAGCAACAACATGAACAAAAGGCATTAGTAATTCTAGGAGTACTCACAGAGATATTAACCTATCGGGAACCCTCTCCCCCCGACCCATCCCTATCCCGCTAAATAATAGAAGACCCTAACCTACAACCTTGATACTAGACCTCCAGACTTTCCTATCAAGAGCCATGTCCTCATAAATTTGCATAATAGTCATGTCCCGCCTAATCACCTCCTCCCAATACCTCTTGGGCCTCCCTCTGCCACGACTCGCACCAACTACCGACAGCTGCTCGCAACTCTTCACCGGTGTATCGGAGCTTCTCCTCCGCACATGCCCGAACCACCTGAGTCTGAGTATTTGGTTTATATATTTGAGTACTTTGGAACCAACAACAATTAGAAGAGAAGGAAACGTAAAAAATAGTAATAAAAGAAATGCTCATCATGACTTGATGATAATTACATTTCAAATGTCAGAGATAGAGTGAAACCTCTGTATAATATCCTAGTTTGTTTCGAATATTTTTGGATGTTATAACGAAGTTGTGTGGTATAGAGAACATAAATCATGACATAATATAAAAATTGCTTTCGGAAAAGTTTAGGTTAATTTTTTATAGTAAACTTTTATACATAAATATGTTATTATAAAAATGTATGACTGTGCGTATTAATTTGACATAAAGTATGAGAAAAAAAATACTTCATTCATTCCAAGAAAATAATATGTATAAGATAGTAGCTTACTAAGTTATTTCTATTAAATATATTTTAAAAATGAGCAGTATTAAAAAGGATTACTACTTTAATATCCAAACAAGAAAGGATAAGAGTATATGTTTATCTATTTCCCTTTTGTATTCATATTCCAATACACAAAGGGGACAGTTGTGTTCCCTGCCTCCAATTAATTATTAGTTTTACCTTCTGTATTTCTATTTGGAGGCATCTAATTTACTTTCTCATCCCTAGATTCAACTTCATTGAAACCAGAACTATATATACTGTGCAGTGTAACTTTAATTTTGGTAAAGAGATCGAGAAAATAGATTAGGAGTATTGTTTTGGCTTTGAATTTTGAGTACTTTAAACTACCTCCAGACTCCAATTTATATATATTTTTTATCAGTTTATATATCACTCTTTCCTTTTTATTTAGTTCCAGAAAGAATAATTTTTTTTTCTAAAATTTTAGTAACAATTCAACTTTAAATTTTTCTTTTTAACATTAATGAGATAATGTTTAGTCACACAAATTTTTACGATTTGTTTCAGACTATAAGTTATAAAAGTTTTTATTTTTTTATTTTTTAAACTCCATATCCAAGCAAACACCTTCACATATATTGGAACAAAGGAAATATATTAATTATATCCTATCTTAAAAAGTTTTTGCAAGTACACCCTTAAAAAGATATTGAAACTCCATTTTTCTTTTAATTAAGGTAAGATGTCTGAATATGTCCACATCCTAATTATTAAGATATTGCGTTTAGATCTAAAGATTAGATAATTAGACCTCTTATTTTTCAACATCTAAGTATGAATATTTTATATTTACAAACTAATAAACATAAAAGTTGAATAAATCACTAATATCACTCTACATGGAGTCATATAAATTATATCTTTAAAGAACTACATTCTGAAAAGACAACGCTGGTGATAGATGATACTAACTAATTATACAGTTAAAAATATTTTATGATTTTCTTACTTCAATTTAGTGCCAAAATAAAGTCCTAATTCATGTATAATGCAAAAAAATAAATGAATCAGATTTTGAAGCTAACAATAGCATTCATATTCTTCCATCTCTTATGCTTAAAAAGTAGCGAGATTTAAAATAGGTTGCAGAATTTCTAAGCAAATCTAAGGTTGCCTTATTGGTCCTCAAAAGGTTGTTTTATGCAAAATTAAAGAACTTTATGGTGTGATTGATATAAGACAACTTTGTTAGAGAGGCCCCCACGGAGAAAAAAAAAGGCTAAAGTTGAGAAGAAAAGGCAAATTAAATCTTGACCCATGATCACCTTTGAAAAAGGAAAAAAAAAATAAAAATATAAATTAAATATGCATCATCAAGTGAAAAACAAAAGTTCTTCTTTTTGGTCTATATCCCCTTTTTCCCAATTATTCTTATCCATCTTATACATATCCCCTTTTAAGGGCTAGAGCTATTGTGTTTAGGTACAAATAAAGACAGAATTTAATAGAATTTGGCCAAAAACTTATAGTTATATTAATAAATTTTAATATTAGAAAATTGTCTAAAATTGTTCGGAAATATCAACTGAAATTGGTCGAAAATTTGAAAAAATAGATCGATTTCCGACCAATTTTCTACCGATTTTAGTCGGTCAATAAAATTCCACAAGCAACCAAAAAAGAAAAAAATTCCGAAAAAATGATCGAAATCGGTTAGTATTTTAATTATGCAATTAAAAATATACTATCTGGGAATCGAGATCGGGGTCTGTACTATGGTAGGATACTATTCTACCACTAGACCATTGGTAAATTTTGGTTTAAGATTATCTTTTATTTTATTTGTACTAATTAACCATCTTCGGTCTTTTTTATTAAAAATATAAAATTACCGATCGAAATTGGTCGATTTTATAAAATGACTGACTAAAATAACCGAACGATTTCGGTACGTTTCTTGAATATTAATTTTAATTTATTGTATATAAAAAATAGACCAAAGTTGGTCAATTTCTTAAAAATCAATTTTGCAAGATTGCTGGAATGACCTAACCGGTCGTTTTGAGTATTTGCGCTTCGCTTGGCAGTTCTCAGGCATGACTAGCCCCGTATAATATATTATGACTTATGTAAATCGTTGGTTTTGATTTTTAGGATAATCGGAATAGTTTTGAAGGAATAATTCTCAGTTTGAAGATTTAAATTTGAAACTATTGACTTTTTAGTATATGAGCTTGGATTTGGATTTTTATGATTTGGATAGCTCCGTTGGGTAATTTTGGACTTAGTAGCGCGTACGAAATGGAATTTGGAGGTTTGTAGTGAATTTGGGCTTGAATTGACGAATTGGAAATGTGGCATTTCCGGTCGGCAGTGGAATCTTGATATTGGATTGGAATAAAATTATGAGAATTGGAGTATGTCCGTTGTGTCATTTATGATATGTGTGCAAAATTTTAAGTCATTTAGATGAGGTTTGATAGACTTTTTGATCATTTGCGGGTTTCGGAAATTTTAAAAAACCTTAGGCTTGAATCCAAGAGTGTTTTGATGATTCGATGTTGTTTTAAGTATTCCGAAGATTTGAATAAGTTTGAATAGTGGAATATGACTCGTTGGTATGTTTGGTCGAGGTCCCGAGGGCATCGAGATAATTTTGAGTAGTTGACGAAAGGTTTAGAGTGGTATTCTTGCTGCAGATTTTAACCTTCTGTTGTTTTCGCACCTGTGGATAAGGGAACGCATGTGCGATGCTCGCAGGAGCAGTGAACAACTGCAGATGCGGGTTTTGTCACAAGAGCGCACGCATTTGCCACATCTGTGAGCCCGCAGGAGCGATGCTTGGGGCACAAGTGCGAGAGTTGATAAATTAAGTTAAAACCGCAGATGCGGTCATTTTGGCGCTTAACCGGCCCCACAGATGCGTAATGGAGACCGCAGATGCGGTAATACTAGACAGAATATATTTATAAAGGCTCCTTTTCAATTTTCAGCATGTGTTCATCATTTTTGTGCGATTTTGGAGCTCCAAGCTATGATTTCAATAGGGAGTTAAGTGTTGATAGAGAGGTATGCTACTTGGGATTTGTATCTTGTGTTTATGGTGATTATTTTATGGTTTAATCATGAAAATTAGTGGGAAAAATTAGAGAAAGAGTTGGAAAATTAGGGCTTGAAATTGGAGAGTGAAATTGGGGATTTGAGGGGTCATTTGACGTCCGATTTTGACGATTTTGGTATGTATAGACTCATGGGAGGATGAGAATTATATTGATGTAATTTTTATCAGATTCTGAAACGTGGACTAGGGGTTGGGTTGGACCAATTTCGGGGTTTTGAGTTTAATTTGATTATTTTCGTGCGGGCTTTGTCCCTTTGGCATGTATTGATGATATGATTCTCATTTTGAATTTATTCGGAGCGATTTGAGGCCGAGTTGAGAGGCAAGGGGATCACGACATATATTTTTGTCCGATTTGAGGTAAGTAATGATTATAAATCTTGTTCTGAGGGTATAAAAACCCGAATTTTACATCGTTGTGCTACTTTTAGGTGACACACATGCTAGATGACGAGCGTGAGATCGTGCACCGTTAGGAATTGTGACTTGGTTTGTCCCATACAACTGTTAAGTCGCGTACTTGAGTGAATTGTTTGATGTCATTGTGTTTTGGAAAATAATGCTATATTTTTGGCGGAATATCATATTTGGGCCTCGTGCCAACTGTTTGGACTCTTATGAGGCTTTTTACTACTATTTTCTGCTGTTTTGACTTAATGTTTATACTGAGTCATGCTGTATTTTTACTGATTTCATAAATCAACCTTATTTACTCAAATTTGGATATTATAAATGATATTTTGGGTAGAACGCCCTGGTTTATTGATAGTCGGAGTCTCTTGTGAGGCTAATGACCGAGAGAGATCGAGGGTCTGATCGCAAGGTTGATGATTGAGAAAAAGGCCGAGGGCCTGATTGGAAACATACTGTACTCACTATGGTGCTATGACATGGTTTACGTAATTTTTTACTGCTCTGTCTTTATTTACTCTTATTACTTATAACTGAGTTGTCATACTCACATCACTCCCTGCACATTGTATGCAGATCCAGGTATTTTTTAGCTCGGTAACAAGTTCATCGGAGTTAGCAAGGTAGTTGCCTGGCGATCGTAGCCCCGCTTTTCTCCCTTCTGATTCTCCCTTAGTGTATTCTGTTATTTCCCAAACATGTTAGTCTTGAAGTTGTTAGACAGTTGTAGTAGATGCTCATGACTAGTGACACCCCAATGTCGGGCTTTCCTTCCGCGCTATTGTTTGTTTTTAAACACTATATAATGGTTTATTGTTAAACATATTTGATTTTTATCCTAATGGAAATTACTGGTTGGTTTGGGATTTGTGTCGGCTGGCCTAGTTCCATGATAGACGCCATCAAGATCGGGTTTGTTTTGGGGTCGTGACAACGCCGAAATTGTTTCCTTCATTTTTGCGTCGAAAAAAACAGATCGAAGTTAATCAATTTCATAAAAGTTTTGAAAAATAAAATATTTTAAAGTAACAATTGAAGTCGGTCGGTTTGTTGTGGTTGATTTTGACTGAATTTCTAGTAGTATTTATTATATATATAATTTTTTACTATAAATTAGCAATTAAAACAAACTAATTATATATTTGATGATAAATTTAAAATTCATAAACTTTAAATTCTGACTTTAATTCTTATGCTAAAGTTTCTCTACTTTGATGTTTAGATATTCTGCAAGCTGTATTTAGGGGTACCTTTATTATTGGAATATGTACAAAAAATCTTCATGGTGAAGAAAGACAACATAATAGGGGGTGGGGGTGGCAGCATGTTTTATACTCCTATATGTATATCTAGGTTCTTTACACTGCCAAAGAACCATAAAAATGGTTATGTCTAGCTATCAAATCAAAGGGGTCTTGTTATCTAAAATGATACTCCACAAAAGAGCACCTATAATAATAATTCCATAATGGATGTATCCCTACTTGCTAAATAAAGTATATGAAAAAAAGCTATATATATTGACCCTAAGAAAAACCTATATCCAACACCAAACTACGTAGGGCCCGAAAGCAAACCACCATATGCGGAATGCCTGTCAACATATGCATAATACAAAATATTTCTCAACTTGGGAGCAAATAATTACAAATGAATATCGCCTCCTCTAATATATAAGGGGTGTTTTTTATTTGAAGCATAAACTAAAGAAATTTAATTTCAGTATAAGATTCTGTATTACTTACATAATTTTTAGTTCCCAGTATTATAAAATGCTGCTAATTTAATATCAGGTTAATTCTTCGCCATTTTAAAATTTAAAATAATTTGAATTTATAGTCTTAAACATATTATGACATTTTTGACTGCACTGGCCGGCATCTTAATAAGGATAAAATTCAAAATTAAAGAGCTTCCAAATATAAAATGGTGCTATATGTTCTTTTTGAAACACAAAATTAGAAAGAAACAAACTAAAATAGAGGGAATACATAATTTAGTTTCTAGTATATAATAAATTTTGTATAACTTATGCAGAGTTTAATATTAAAATCAAATGTTATTTTACTAATATTGGGGTTAACTTAATTAATTATACATCAATCTACATATCATTTTTATGTATCAACAATATATGAATAAGAGTATTAAAAACATAACTGCTCTTAAAATAGCTAGACAATCCTTGCATAAAAATTATTGCAACCCAGGTGTTAGCATTCACTGCATATAATTCCTATCTTATTATGACCAGAAAAGCATTTTCGACATTATATAATCCGTGGATAAATAGATGGCAAACCAAACGCTCCTCTTTTTCTTTTAGCAAGATATATATATATATATATATATATATATATATATATATATATATATATATATATATATACCATAGGTTAAAAAGAATTTAATATAGTTTAATAAAAAGGATAGCTCTGCACGAAGTATTTCGCGTTCACGCAGGGTTCTGAGAAAGCCGCACTCTGAGAGGATATGATGTAGAGGTGTAGACAGCCTACCCAGATACAATCATTAGTGGCTGATTTTGCAAATCAAACTCGTGACCTTATAAATCATACAGTATGATTTACCGTTGTTCAAAGGCTCTTCTTCTAGTATAGTTTAATAGAGGGACAAACAAAAAAAATAATATAGGGCCAAATTTGTTTGATACTTGATGGATGACAACTTACAACTACCTTAAATTTTTCTGATGGTTCACAAATGAGACATGCATGGCCTTTTTTCTAATATATAATTGAATTCTTTTTAATAGACAAATCATGATTGCATGCACTCACACGTAAGTAAAGAGAACAAACGACCCAAAAAGATACTAAACCAGCAATTAGCTGAATATTAGGATCTTCACTTTAATCAACCCCGTTTTAATTAATTAAATAATAAAGAATGATGGGATGTTGTTCCAATATAGTAATATAGAAAAATGTTGACTAGCCAATCACTACTTTAAGCGTTCTTCTGTAGACCATCCATCCAATTATATGGCTTTCTAGCATCCGATCCTCTGAAGCAAAATGAATCCAAGATTTTAAATTTTAAATTTTATAGGTTTAAGATCCAAGAGTATTCAATGTTTTCAGTTGATTTTATACAAATAAATTATGTCTAAGCTAAAATTTATGAGTTCAGATGAATCATATCTACTGAGTTGGATTCGCCCCTGTTGTAGAAATGATGATGAAATTTTAGGGTTAAGTACCTAAATTAAGTTGGATTATAAACTAACAAATGTAGAATTGTTTAACAATATGAGTTATTTAATTAGTTATTGCAGGTCCTCACTCATTTATTTCTCAAGTTACCATCAGGCTTCAAATAAAACATAAGTCAATTTTTATTATTCAATGTAAGGAAAAATAATACATTAGCATTATATAAACTTAAAGTCATTTGAGTTTACATATTTGTCAAAACAAATGAAGCAACCAAAGAACAACCAAATAGGGGAAATTACCGATTCAAAAAATCTGACCTGCTTCCTTGAAATCATGTAACATAGTATAAATGCGCATAATGTAAAGTAGATAAAGCAGGGAAAGATAAAAATAAATAAAGAAATAAAAGAAGAGAGAAAAAAAGTATCTTTCATTCAAAATTTTGGTAAAGTAAATAAAGTTAAAGAAATTTTTTCGAACTATTGTAATGGTTAGGTGAATTATGAAGTATGGGGTAGACTATTGATTTGTATATTACGCTCGCTAAGTACTCCCTTTCTTTATTTATTTATTTTTTCAAAAAGAAAAAAGTTATCTCTCCTCTTTTTTATACTACAAAGGCTTTCAAATTTTTTGATGATACATTACATGCAAAATTATAGAATAAAAAACGATAATTTTCTTATTCCGGGAGTAACACAATAACTTTGAAAGTCTTCTAAAATCGTTCATAACCGAAAGGCAAAATGGATTAAAAAATATTTATTCCTCTATATTATCAATTTAAAATCGATACTTAATGGCTAACAAACATGATTACATTCAAGAAGTCATGGATAATATGAATACTTCTATTATTCATTGATTAATTTATTTTTTATCCGTATTAAATATAAACATATTAGAATATTTTATCCGTTTTTGCATTACTATTATCGACCCACCTATATTTGATCTTGGTCCGCCATTTGCCACCCCAACCCGAGACATATGATTTAACTAGAGCCTTAACTTTTCTAGTTAAATAAAATTCAGAGTAAAGAAAATGGATAATGCTACGAGATTTTAGATACATCATAACAACGAAGGATGACGTGCATCGTAAATAAAAATAATATATTGTCCGGGAGCTTTAATGGTAGGCGTTCTTTCCATTGTAGTCTTTTGTTTAGACTTTGACAAAATCGAGCTTGTGAGCTCAAAATTGAAGAGCTTCCATGGCGGAAGTTCTTAGATGAAGAAGAAGACAATTAAGAGGAAAAAACAGTTAAGAAAATATCATTGCATTGAATGAATACCGTGTAAGAGTATTGTGTAAGTATTTATACACTTTGTTATACAATGACTAAAATACCGTTAATACTAAAGAATACAATAGCTAATAAGAAAAAGAAGATACAAATACAAATATACAAATACAATTAAATATTATATTCAATACACCCCCCCCCCCCTCTCAAGTTGGAGGTGAAGCCTTCACAACCAACTTGCCTAGTACAGCAGAGTATTTAATTCCTGTAAGAGCTTTGGTAAGAATATCAGCCAATTGATCATTAGTTCTCACATGATGAAGTGAAATCAACCCTTCTTGCAATTTATTGCGCAAAAAGTGACAATCAACTTCAATGTGTTTTGTTCTTTCGTGGAAAACTGGATTGTGAGCAATGTGAATTACTGATTGACTGTCACAAAACACCTGAATTGGAAGCAACTGAGTGAGAGTCAGCTCTGTGAATAACCTGTTTAGCCATGTTAGTTCCCCAACCACTTTTCTGATGGATCTGTACTCTGCCTCAGTTGATGATAAGGAGATAGTTTCTTGTTTCTTAGATTTCCAACTAATTGGGCTATCTCCCACTAGAACTATGTAACCAGTAACAGATTTTCTAGAATCTGGGCAAGAAGCCCAGTCTGAGTCACAGTATGCTCTAATTGAGCAGTCAGGATTATTAGAAATAAAAATCCCAAGACTAGGAGCACCTTTGAGATATATGAGAAGGTGAAAGACTGCAGTTAAGTGTGAATCTCTTGTTGCCTGCATAAATTGACTCAAATGCTATACACTGTATGCTATATCCAGTCTAGTATTTGTTAGAAAGTTGAGTTTGCCTACTAGTTTCCTGTAGTAAGTAGGATCTGGCAAAATGTTTACTTCATGTGCTTTGAGCTTGACAGTGGGATCAAGAGGTGAAGAAACACTACTGTAATTGAATACCTGATACTCTTCTAGTAAATCTAGAGTAAACTTTCTTTGTGTTATGATAACTCCATCTTGCTTATAGAGAGCCTCCAGTCCTAAGAAGTAATGTAGTTTTCCCAGATCCTTAATCCTAAATTGCTGATCAAGGAACAGCTTCAATTGTTCAATTTCCTCTGAATCATTTCCAGTTATAAGTATGTCATCAACATACACTGCTACAAATACAGTAGAAGTAGAAGATCTTTTACAAAAAAAGGGAGTGATCATTTTCAGAGTGTTTATAACCCTTTGAAGACAGTGTTTCAACTAATTTTGAGTACCACTGTCTGCCAGCTTGTTTCAAGCCATACAATAATTTATTTAACTTGCACACTGTTTTACCTGAAGCTGATTTGTCAACTAAGAGACCAGGTGGGACTTCCATGTAGACTTCTTCATGTAAATCACCATGAAGAAAAGCATTGTTTGTATCTAATTGAAAAATGTCCCATCTCTTTTTGACAACCACTGTAATTAGGGCCCTCACAGTTGTTATCTTTACAACGGGGGAAAAGGTTTCATTGTAATCAATTCCAGCTTGTTGAGTATAGCATTTTACTACTAATCTGGCTTTAAACCTCTCAACACTACCATCAGCCTTGTGTTTAACTTTATAGACCCATCTACAACCTATTGCTTGTTTTCTAGGTGGTAAGGGAACAAGTTCCCAAGTATTATTAGCATGTAGAGCCTCAAATTCTGCTGTCATGGCTTGTTGCCAAGCAGGATTGATGGCTGCCTCTTCATATGAAGATGATTCACTTTCATGACAAATGTTTGATAACAAACATTGACTTTCAGACAACAGAATATCAGGAGCAATGTAATGATGGCTAGAAAATAGGGCATTTAATGAAGGATTGCAATTTGATGGATTAGAAGGCTGGGTGATACTCTTGGGCAATTGATAGATATAATCCTTAAGATAACTTGGGGCTTGATGAACTCTGGAGGATTTTCTTGTGGTTGGTGTGTGTAACAGTTCATGTGAAGAAGGAAAATGTGAATTATCATTATCAGGAGGTACAGGGTTATTAGGTGAAGTAGAGAAATGTGGAACAGTGTTAGTGTTATTAGGTGATGTAGGGTGAAGTTCTGTTTCTGGAGGTGTGATGTTTTCAGAACCTTGTGAATTTTTATTAGGACAATCAGAAAAATCAAATCTACTACTTTTAGAGGAATCAGAGAATGAAGAATAAACAGGAGTAGAAACTGTTTTAAGAATAGTAGGAAAAGAATTAACAGCATTCAATGAAAAAAGAAAAATGTGTTCATGAAAGATGACATCTCTGGATATGTGAATTTTCTTAGTCACTAGACTTAGTACCTTGTATCCTTTTGTCCCAAAAGGGTATCCAACAAAGATATGAGGGTTAGTTCTAGGTTCAAATTTGTCTCTATGGACTTTGGGTATAGTAGGGTAACAAAGACATCCAAAACTCTTCAAATGGGTGTAATTAGGTTTCCTTTGGTACAGAATTTCATAAGGGCACTTGTTGTTGAGGTAGGTTGTTGGCAATCTGTTAATTATATAAGTAGCAGTCAAGATACATTCTCCCCAGTATCTAATAGGAAGTTTAGATTGGAACAAAAGAGCTCTGGCAGTTTCCAAGAGATATTTGTGCTTTCTTTCTACTACACCATTTTGTTGTGGTGTGTAAGGGCATGTTTTTTAGTGTAATATTCCCTTTGTTTGATAGAAAGAAATGGCTTCATGACTGATGAACTCCAAACCATTATCAGATCTGATGGTTTTGATAGATGTATTAAATTGGTTTTCAATCATCACTACAAAGGCTTTAATGGCTTGTAGAGCATTGCTCTTACAACTTAACAAATGTGTCCAAGTGGATCTACTGAAATCATCCACAAGAGTAAGGAAATATTTGTGATTATCATGAGTAGTTACATGGTAAGGTCCCTATATATCTATATGGACTAATTCAAACAGTTTTGATGTGACAGTGGTTCTTTGAGGAAATGTAAGGCTAGTTTGTCTTGCCATAGGGCATATGGGACAGAAAAATGGTTGTTTGGGTGCAAACTTGGTTGGAATTGATGACATACCCTTCATTTTAACAAAAGGAACATGACCAAGTCTTTTATGCCAGAGAAAATTCACATCATATTTATTAAGAGCATAAGAAGAATCACTTTTGTTATTGGAATTTGAGGAACATACAGACTGAAAAACATTGTCTGAACGATTATGAATATCTACCTTTGGAACAGAAAAACAATTACAATGTGAAACTGAAGCAGCAGTAGGTAAAAAAGTAGATTTATTACTCTTCAGACACCTGGAATAGAGATAATACAGCCCTTCTTTGATGTTACCAATTACCTGAGGCCTCTTCAGTGAAGGGGCTGCAAGAGACAAAGTACATCATTGAACATTACTAGGGCTTTAAGATGGATAGCAAGGGAATAGACAGAAATTAAGTTGAATTTAAAAGATGGAACATAAAGGACTCTATATAGGACAATGTCTGAAGACAAAACCACATCTCCAAATTCAAGAACTTTCACCCTATAACCATTTGGTAGGCTTATTAATAAAGGATAAGGTAGTTTAGTGGTGTTAGTAAGTGCTTTTTTGTTAAAGGTCATATGGTTGGATGCTCCTGAATCTATAATTCAAAGGTCATTTTTTTATTCAAAACATTTGCAGGAAGGCTTATCAAAATCAATAGATGAGGTGCAGACAACAATACCTGCAAAGTTTGCACTGCAAGTAGGATCATTGTTGCCAGAAGAGCTTCCCACTTGAAAATGCTGCAGTAAGGTCATTATTTGCCCATATTGCTCCTTAGTTAAGCTAACATTCTGATACTCATTTTGAATATCCTGACTTCTTCCACCATCATGAGCTGTATCATTCAGAGCAGCATGTGCATTTGCCACAGATCCTCTTCCTTTGTTGAACCTGTAGTTGCTTGTTTGATTATTCCCCTGACTGTATGACTGTGTATTGTTCCTATTGTAATTCTGGTTGCTGCATGAATTTCCTTGAGGATATCCATGTAGTTTGTAGCATTTCTCTTTTGTGTGGCCTGGTTTCTTGCAGTAGTCACAGAATGGCCGACCCTTATTTCCATTATTGACTGTGTAGTTTGTTCTAAACTTTCTGGTTCCAAAAGAGTTTTGAAGCTGTTGTGGACTTGTACTTACATTCAATGAAGTATAACTTAGATTGAGTTGATTTTTAGGTTTAAATTCGCTTTGTTTCTGTGAGCACATGATTTTTGCACTGAGCCATTAATTCCAAAATTAAAATAAATATGTTTTTGAGTGCAATTACTTGCCTTGTTTGTAATTAGCTATATTTTGTGTGTTTGAATAAGTAAAAAATTAGAAAAATCAAAAAAAATTAGGCTAGTTAATTACTTTGTTTAACTAGTTAGATTTTAAGAAAATTAGCAAAAAATAGTGTTAATTAGGGAAAAATAGTAGAAAATTGCCAAAAAATATTAGAAAATTAGAATAAGTAGGAAATTAGGTTTTATAATTTTTCATAAAAAGAAAAAGAAAAAAAAAGTATAAAGAAAATACATAAAAATAATTAAAAGCAAAAATGCAAAAATAGCTTGTATATAATAAGGTGGGCTGGTTTAATTCAAAGAGAGCAGGCCCAAGTCTTTGGCCCAAAGGAAACCCGGTCCAGAGATTAGGTCGAAGTTGATCTCGGCCGTTCTTTTCATCGAATCCAACGGCTGGGAACTCAGTGGAATTATATGAGTTTAATTAATATGGGAAAAGTGATCTAGGCCGTCCATTTATATTGATCTAACGGTTGATGGCCTGGGTCTCATATGCAACCAATGCGACGCCGTTTTAGTAACGCTCATCCTCAGCCGTTGATCTCCCTTCAATGAATGGTCCAGATCACCTCGTATGACCAGCCTATAAAAGGCTTTGGTCTGAACGAGGGTATTCATTTCATGAACCCTAGAGACCGCCGCCCTAATCGTCTCCTCTTCTTCGTCATCTTCATCTTCTGCAAGTTCAACCGTCCATGGAGGACACCACCTCCCACGGTGGTCTCCGGCTATACCCCATACCCCAAAACATCTTCTCCTGCTTCTTCATTCCATAACACACCCAAAACCCAGAAAAAACACCCTGTTCTTCAAGTCCCGGTCACCGGAACTTACCGCCGGTGACCACTAAAGTATGAATCCCACCTCAAAACCAATGCCAATCTATTCCCCTTGCTCTGATCTACACCCCTATATCATTCACTTCCCTCGAATATGTCCCAATCGCTTCGAATATCCGAAAAAGGGTCGTCGGAACCCTAACTCCGGCGACCCCAAATTCAACCCCAATCAAGATCCATTCTTTTACACTCCCAGACACCACCATACAACTCAAAACCACAAAAAGGCTTCGCCTTGAAGCCCTAAAAGAAAATCAGAGAAGGAAAAAGAAGATAAAGGATTAAAAAAAGAGAGTCTGGAAAAGAAATAAGAAGAAGAGAAGAAGGCCTGAAGAGTCTGAGAAGAATAAAGAAAAAGAATAAGAAAAAAAGAGATAGGAAGCTCAGGGGACCGGCCTTGCGAGCTAAGTACCCCCGCCTTTTTGTGCTTTATTCGTTTTCTTTGCTTGTCTGTTCATGTATTCGATTTCTTTGCTTGTCTGTTCATGTTCTCTTGTCTTATGTCTTTCATCTTATGTTTCTGTCTGTCTCTTCTATTCTGTAGATTCTCTATATCTTATGTTTCATCTGTTAGTTTAGGTTCTTTAACTTGCTCATCTTTCGTATCTTTTTCCTGTTTGTCTGTTCATCCTCTCTTGTTTCATATCTTTCATCCTGTGTATTCTTGTATGTTTTTCTGTTTCTTTTTAGATCCTGAAATCCCATGACTATATCTGTTTAGTATTAGGGTTTCTTAACTCGCTCATTTTTATATATTTGTTCTTCTGTTCGTTGGTTTCAAATCATGCTCTGTTTCTGATAAATCAAAGTGTTACCTTGACTCTCTTCTCTTCTTCATCTTGTGAACCATATGGTCTTTGATCTATTTGGCTCTTATAGTATAGCTTTTCTTCTACTGTCATGCATGCTTAGTTCTGATATTAGCTTAACTCTTATTTTCTTTTCATCTTTTAAGTTGATGTCCTGACTGTTCTTCCGTGTGTATTCTTCACTCTTGGTTTTAGTTAGAGTTCTCTTATTTGTTTAGCTTGATACATTTCATCTTTTAAAATTAGATATCTCTTGTGCCTCCCTTCATGCTTTAGCTTAGTTGTTTAACTCTCAAGTGGGGCTTGTTCTATTCAACTTGCCATGTTTTCTATTGTTCTCTCTTCTTAGTTAGATTCTAGGGTAAACAGTTTGATTCTCATGCCTACTTAAGGGCTTTTACTCTAATAACATCCTCAATGGTCATTCACATGCATTTTAATGATTCTTTCTTCATTATCTTCTCTATGCCCTTCTGTTCTACATCCTTCATCTTGTCTGTCATGACTTGCATTGAAAATGGGTTGGTATAGTGGGTCTAAGTGATACCATAGTTCCTCTGATTCTTGTGAGCCATGCTTAATCTTTCATGTTGACCGTTTGTGAGAGTCTATGCTTCTGTGTGCCTATGCCATGAACCATTAAAGTTTTGAAGTTTTTCAATGTATTATATAACATAAACTGCTTGTAACTAAGTCTAATTTGACATTGATTGACACGTTGTCACATGAAATTGGGTAATGTGGACTGATTAATTAAGATTCAACCCTATCAATTTTTTCCTTTTGAGTTTTGATTGATTGATTCACATTGTTTGATCTTATGTGGCTATGTGTGCAATACATGTTGAAAATGATTGAGTTCTCAGCAGTTCTTGTTAGTATGAGCATATGATTTACATTCATTAACTTTAGGGGATTGGTTATAGCTGCTAGTGCAAGGTTCCATAAAAATGGTTAGTTTTTAAGTAGGTATTAACTGAAAAAGAATAAAATAAGCTATAAGTTAAATAATTGGCTTAAGAATGGTCAACCTTGCAAAAGGTTAACCTATTCTATGAGGCCCTAACACACAACCCACTTTTTAAAGTGGCTGGTTGTGCAAAAGGGTTATGTCTGCAAATGCAGACTGGCCCAGGCTCTATATTGAGCCCTGAACAGCAAAGTGGCCAAACCTGTAAAGGTTTTGGGCCCAGCTGTTCAGTATTTGGCTTTGATAGCCCAAGCTAAGTCTCAACTTGAGACTGACTAGTTCTTAAATAGTTAATCTCAGTAATAAAATAGGCTAGTCCTGTAATTGGCTTTAATTTGTAATAACTTAGTCTTAATTAACTGGAACTAATTAAAAGTGGCTATAATTGAAATAGTTTCTTAAAAATAAAACTGGCCAGCCTTTAAATACTAATGCCAGGGCTGGCTATTAGTTAAATAGGTTCAAAAGAAAGCTGAAATCTGATCAGCAGTGCCCTTAAGGGCACAATTGGGAGTTAAAAAGGTAAAACAGTAATTAGTTTAGAACCTAAGAGGGTAAGGGAGTCCTTTGTACCCCTGATTTCTGCAATTTTTGCAGAGATTTAAGGGTATAATGGTCTCCCTAAAAAGGGAAATCTGTAAAAATCTCAAACCCTTAGGGTCATACTAGTAAAAGGCCCTAAAAGGAATCTTTTAGAACCTTCCAGCACATGCTGGAAGGGTTTTTCATAACTGAAATGGGGTTTAAGTGTAGAATTGATAATTTTAGGAGGGGAGAAGTGGGATTAATCCCATACTTCCTCCCCAAGTATTCAGCCCTAAAAAATAGCTATAAATATCTCTAAGAAAGGGGCTGAAGGGGGGGTCCAAGTTCAGCAGTTCTGAAATATATCTAGCCTGATTAAATATAAAGTTTCAGAGAGTAAAATAGCAATAGAACAGTAGACTTCACGATTTTGTTGAGCAAAAACTTGTTGGTTCTCTTCTGATTTTGAGGTTTTCTGCTCGAATCTGGGTCTGGATTTCTGTCTTGATTCCACTGGTTTTCCTGCTTATTGATTGCTATTTGGTCTCATTCGTTTGGCACTTCATTCTCCTGTTGCATTGGTTGTTTGGATTTGCTGTGGTTATTGCTTACTCCTTCTCCCTTAGAACTCATTGGCTACCATTTTGCTGAACCAGGTACATTCCCTTGTTCAACTGAAGATGTAATTGTTAAAGCTCAAACAATGGAATGAAGTTCAGGATGTTGAAATTAACTGTTCTGCTGTAGTTCAATTTATCCCTTTGATTGATAGTTTAGTGTAGTTTAGATCTAAATGTCATGTAGTGAAGCATGTAGTAGAATGAAAACAGAAACAAAAATATGTAATAGCTAGTGGTATAGTAGTAGTATAGTAGTAATAGTATATCACGCCTAATTTAAACAGATAAAACATAAGTAAACAAATCATGATTTAATTTAGCTAATAACTACTGTTTCATAGAGAATGTCGTGAATCAACATAACTTAGCTAATGTAATAGATCTACATTTGAACATGGAATAGCAAACGTTAGATAGTGATTCATTCATAATGGAATTGATAATCTAATAAGTGAGGTAAGCCGTATTAAAAATCAGTGGTTTAATTATGATAAAGTCTTTGAGCCATTTAGATGGAAGTATTTGAGTTATAACCATGAACGTTTGGGACTGTTTAAACTATGATCATGTAATTAGCTTATTTGGAAATCAATAATTGGGTAGTGAAATAGCTCGATTAGAATCGGATTTGTGATAGGTCTAGTTCACAACGAAACTTGTATATAATCTCAACCCTGCTTACAATCTTGCTTTAATAATCTGTAGGTAATTAGTTTAACTGTTCTTCAAACCTCTTATATAATCCAAACCGTCTTTCTCAGATTTAGTACTGACCTCAAATAAAAAGTGTAAAAAGAAGAAGAAGCAATCTGTTAGTTCTAGTTTGTAGTCTGATAAATTGATGTACTGGCTTCCCTTTACTGAATAAATAAAAGTGATGTGATTTCATTTCCAATTCTGAGTATTTGTTCCTTTATGAAACCTGTATCATGTCTTCTGTTATTACAATCTGGTTTGGGCCCTATGTATAGCGTGGGCCTGAACTACCCTACGAAATTGTTTGGTTCATTGATCGATAGCCTGAAGACTGCCTGGGCTTTAAGGCCTGGGCTGATGCTGATCCAGCTAAGCGAAATGAAGAGATCAGGCCTAATAAACAATGAAAATTACGGGCCTGGATTATTATAGTATTAGCAAAACGAGTAAGGAAAAAACAATATAGCAAAAATGTAGTTGGAATAGGATCGGACTTTAATAAAGTTAAATTGGGACGAGCCTCGCTCGAATAACAACGGGGCCCCCATTTAGTAATAAGATTAACATAGTAGAATCGGAGAGGCTAATAGTGAATTCCCATAGCCTCTCCCAAAGTTAAAAGCCGATAGACATCATTTAAGGCACGATTTTAATATACTTTCCATTGAACGAGTGTGCACTTGGTGCGACTCAAATCCAAATCTCGGCAAAGCCGAAATATACCGAAAGTCATAGGCGTACTGGTTGCGGTATGACTCAAGGTGTGTTTCCGCGATGTCGCAAATTCCTAAAAAATGATATTTAACGTAAAAGCACATTATGTTGTTAAAAATTTTTATAATTGAGTCAAACAAAAGTCACGAACGACAGTGGAGCGACCGTGCTAAAACCACAGAATCCGGGAGTGCCTAACACCTTCTCCCGGGTTAACAGAGTTCCTTATCCGGACCTCTGCTTCGCATACATTTTAAGAGTCAAAATTCCTCGGATTCGGGATTAACCGGTGACTTGGGACACCATTGTCATTCCCAAGTGGCGACTCTGATTAAT
Organism: Nicotiana noctiflora; assembly: GCA_032618575.1. Taxonomy (NCBI): domain Eukaryota; kingdom Viridiplantae; phylum Streptophyta; class Magnoliopsida; order Solanales; family Solanaceae; genus Nicotiana; species Nicotiana noctiflora. The sequence continues at coordinate 649,989 of JASVEL010007011.1, read as the reverse complement.
CTCCAATAAAATCCCGAACCGATTGTCCTTAAATTGGAAAAACTCCTTCCCTTACGTTATTGTATCCGTTTCGGGTATTTGAGCGTCGGGGTATACCCTACAAGTGTATTTATACACCTTTAAGTGTTGTGGGGTAGTGAAAAAGGGAGGTGTGACAGCTCTGGCGACTCTGCTGGGGATAAGTAACCCAGAACTTCGGTTCAGGGTTTAAGAATTCGAGCTCAGTTAAATTGTTGTTTTTGCTTATATCTGATTTCATTATATATTTTGATTAATGTGCTACATGTTTACCGCTTTGATATTGCGTGAACTGTATATATAAAACTGTGCCGAAAACCCTTCTCTTCTTACCCCGGGGATGTGCTTACTGGTTGAGACTCCCCTTTCTGTTAGTGTCAATACCAAAAATAAGAAAAACGGCCGGATAAGTTACAAAGCCGATTGACTCCGCGGGTCACCGGTACGTAGCCCCCTCCTCGATCCGAGTTGTCCGCTCGGGTACACGGTCTAGTACCATTGAAAACATCGGGATATTGAGCCTAGATTTAGGACGTTTATTTGCATCATATCTGACTTAGGGGACTCAACACAGGGGGTTGGGTCCGTCTAGGACAGGTGACCCGGTAATAAAAGACCGAGCATGTTATATGTTGCATTTATTTGTCCTATTATGCTGATTGGCTAAATTCCTGAAAACAAAAAGAGAGAAATTTTAGATATCGAAATATTGTCGATTGCTTGAAAAGAAAATTTGAAAAATAGGTAGAACACTTTTGTTGAAATAATTGGTCAAATAATCTGACCGAACTACGCATGTTTGATTCTCGCCGTTAGGTGGGATACGTAGGCAACCCTCATCGGGTCCAACCACCCCTTTTAAAAAAATGAAAAAAAATGTGTGTGTTTTTGTCAATAAAATCAAAGTGATGCCGTTTTTGCAAATAGCCGAATGTTCTGAAAGGACGCCGGAAGGCTGTTTTTGCAAAAATAGCCACTTTGAAACTTTTTTAATAATTTGCGGGCACAATCTTGAAATATTCCTTGTGGAAATGTTGCAAGGCCATAGCCGCAAAATCAAGTCTGGGTTCACACCCCTTTTGCAAAAATAACCAAAAAATGTCAAATTTTTGATTTTGTTATAAATAAGTCGGGTGATGCTATTCTTGCTTAAACTAAGCCGAATGTCCCTCAAAAAGACGCCGGAAGGCCGTTTTGGCAAGAATAGCCACTTTGAGTCATTTTAAATAATTTGCGTGCATAGCCTTGAAATGTTCCCTCGCGGAAATGTCGAAAGGCCATATCCGCAAAATCAAGTCTTGAGTCATCACTCAACTCTTCAAAAATATCCGCTTTATCAAATAAGTCATTACATGGCTGAAATTTTGCAAAAAGAGCCACTTTGTCCAATAAGCCATTACATGGCCATTTTATGAAAAATAATCTTGTGTTGGTTTATGGTGATGCCGAACGTTTCCCCATGAGCCACAGGATAAAAAAAATTCAAACTTATTTTTTCTTAAACAAAATTTTGCAAAAAATAGTCATTTTGTCAAATAAGCCGTTATGTGGCCAATTTTGTGGAAATAGTCATAATTGACGCCAAAAATATTCTTATTCTTGTAGAAATCTCCTACACAAGTTTGTAGTTGGAGTCGGCTTCTATAATTTTCCTTCAAAGAAAAAGAAAAAAAAATCAAAAAAAAAATCGAATAAACATCTCTTTATTTCTTGCATTAATTTGCAAGAACTACGCTCGGTCTGATTCACGCGGGGTCGTAATACGTAGGCAATCCACATAGGATTCGACCATTTCCATAACCAAAAAGAAAAAAAATGAAAAACTACAAAAAGAAAAAAAGGAAAAAATGAAAAAAAAAACACAAAAAGGGAAAAAGAAAAGAAAATAGCAAAAAAAAAAAAGGGGGAAATCAATAAGTGGAATACCTTAACCTTACCCGGTGGTTTCGTTTTGTTGATTCAGAAAGTCGAGGTGGTTGGTTGTGGTAAACAAGATTCAAGGAAAATGATAACCGACATCGAAGCTGTTACGAGTGCTCAAGAGACTCAGGGTCAGAAAATTCAACAAGGGTCTACTGTGGTTGAGGAAAACAAAGCATTGAAACAACAAATGACCAAAATGCGTCAAGCATGGGCCAATGGCCAAGGACAGCCTTCTCATGAGTCACAATCTGCTATACAGCAAGAACAGTACCACTCTCCCGAGTACCACTCGTACTCGTTTGACCTTCCTGCAAACGTTGAGAAGCTTACCCGAAATAATGTACAGGAAGAAATGGCCCAAAGATTGAAGAGATTAGAACAACGGCTGAAAAACATGCAAGAAATGGCATGTCAAAAGAGTGTTGCCTTCAGAGATCTTTGTATGTTCCCCGATGTCCACTTGCCGCCTGGTTTCAAGGTTCCCAAATTGGAAAAGTATGATGGACGCAAAAACCCCATAGCCCACCTGAAAAGGTATTGCAACCAATTGAGAGGTGTGGGAAGAAAAGAAGAATTGCTTATGGCTTATTTTGGGGAAAGCCTCTCGGGAGTAACATCTGAATGGTTTTGGGATCAGGACGCATCTGGTTGGCACGTCTGGGATGATTTGGCACGAGCCTTTATCAAACAGTTTCAATACAATATTGACGCCACCCCAAACCGCATTTCCCTTTCTAAACTGAAAAAGAAACCAACTGAAAGTTTCAGGGAATATGCCATCAAATGGAGAGAGCAGGCAGCGAGAGCTAAGCCACCCATGAATGATCACGAGTTGGCCACTGTTTTCCTTCAGGCTCAAGAGTCGGATTACTTTCAAAACATGATATCTGCAGTTGGTCACTCCTTTGAAGAAATAATCAAAATGGGAGAAATGGTGGAAGATGGTCTTAAGACAGGCAAAATTATAAGTCAAGCGGCTCTCAAAAATGCGGCTCAGGATGTCCAAAGTGAATTCAGTGATGTGAATAGGGAGTGATGAAGAAATCATGATGATGTCAGGGTCGAGAAGAGGTCATATGAGAACATCTCAAAGGTATACACAACCTCATCAAGTTTTCCATGACCCTCTTAAGCATTACTACCCGCCTCGGAACCCTCCACACTCTGTTGATCCAGTCCAGTATGTTGCTCAATCCTCAAAACACCCAAGAAAGCGAGCCCGAACATCACAAAATCTTTACCAGCCTCCGCAAAATTTTCAAATACCCTATAACCCACATCCAAGCCAGGGGTATGGAAAGGAACAGAAGTTGAAAGATAATTTTACACCAATCGGAGAGTCCTATGCAAGCTTGTTTGAGAAGCTAAAACGACGTGGCGTGATTGCACCCATCCCTCCAAATCGGGTGGACCGACGTGCGAGAAGTTTTGACTCATCCAAAAGGTGTGAATACCACTCCAATGCCCCGGGGCACGATGTTGAAAGTTGTCGGGATTTGAAAAGAGAGATAGAAAGAATGATTCAGGAAGGAATAATTGTGGTCCAAGGCAGAGGCATCCAAAACATTGCACAGAATCCTTTACCTGCACATAACGAAGCACATTTTGTGGGAATGATGCCCGGTGACGTGGGTGATGAAAATCTTCTTGGGAGGTCAACTGAAGTTAAAGATATTGAAACAGAAAGTGATCTTGGCAACATTAATGCAGAATTCAGTGGCTAGGATGCCATGCTTGTCAATTGGGAAGGCGCTCCGTCTCTTGGAGTTTTGGTGGTATATTTTGGTGTCACCTCTTTTGCCCGGGTTATTTCAGGGTTGTAATTCGGACGTTGTCTTGAGAGTCAAAACCCTTCTATCTTTCCACTTTGCTTTGTTTAGTAATAAATTTGTTTAGTCCTGTCTAGGTTTGTAATTCTAGTCTAGTCTGTTCGTTTTGTTGTTCATCTTGTTGTTTCAACCCATCAGTTTAATACAACTCTCCGTTTCCCGTCATTTCTAGTCATTCCATTTCTAATCACTTTACAGTTCTTTTCATACCGATTTTAGTGACATGACATGCACATAATTCTCGGCTTGATTTTAAAAGTCAATTTAACAATGAAGCAATGTTGAAGATGTAATGATACTCGCAAGAAATGAAACATATTGGAATACTGTGAAACCTGAATCAAGTGAATACTGGGGGAAAACAGAACATAAAGAAATGCCTTGGAAATGCATCATGCTTCATCGGTTTAAAGCCAAAGGCAAGAGTACCCCAAGGTTAAAGGAACCATTCGAGGTATCGGGATTGTGGCCCAATGGCACTGAGAGTCGTCAAGGCAAATATGTGAATCAATCAAAGGTGTTTAACTGTGTAGTTTGTACTTGGTAGGTTTTGAAGATTGGAATGACGAAGGCATTTTATTCGGCTATCCAAACACTTCGTCCATTGCTACCCCTTTGAGCCATATTATATTTTTCTTTCATATCCCTCTTTTGGAATCAACAACAAAAATTGAGGATTGAGCAGGAAAATCAAATGGAGAAACAAAAGAAAAAAAAAAGAGAAAAGAAAAAAAAAAGAAAAGAAAAGAAAAGAACAATAAAGGAAAAATGAATGAAAAAAACGGGAAAAAGTCAAAAGAAATTTATAAATTGATGACGTAGTCTGAACTACGTTTGACTTGATCCCGAAAGGGTACGTAGGCAGCCTCACTGAGGTTCAGTCACAATAAAAGAAAAATCCAAAAAATCCCCCAAGAAGGAAACTGGGGCCGAAGTTATGGTTGTTGAATAAATAAGATTCCGAAAGTTGTAATTTTAACCCACGATGAAATATTTTTGAGCCTTTATATCTTTTTTTTCTTACCCCATCCAAAAGCCCGCATTACAGTCCAAAGGAAGACCTTCCGATCAATCTTCAAGAAATGCCGAGTCAAACGAGCAAAGGTGAATCACATCAAGGGCAACACTCGAGTCCGAACAAAGGAGAATGAAGAATTCAAGATGATGAAAACCACCACGAGACTCCACGATGAGAGAAATCAAAATGAGAGAGTCTTATCGGTGAAAACCCTCACGGGCACCGTAAGGCGACGGTGAGTCGAGAGAAAGAAAGAGCAAATGAGAGAGGCTTGATGGTGAAAACCCTATGGGCACTACAAGTCGACTAAGGATCAGATCAAAGAAATGAAGTGTTGAAGACCGGTTTCACGGCAGAACTTGCAACAAGAGTTGAACATCAGATTTGCTACACAAAGAAGGTTGAAGTGCATGTTAAGGTCGCTAGAGTCGGTATTCACATCCGCTAGGTCATTCTTCCGTAGGTTTCTTGTTAGGAATTATGTTTTCCTTTCTTTCTATTCTTCATACCTTGTTTTATCATCCCTCTTATTGAGTTTGTCTGGTCATAACAAGTATAGAAATGATTCCAAAATTTGCCACCAAGCTTTCCAATTGCACAAGATGGGATTTGGCCAACACGACAATTGTCGTAAGTCAGGAAAAGGCAAGGCCAGTGCTTTAAGCCAAAAGAGCAACATGTACAATGGAGCGGGCAACAATAAAATGTTTGGGGTGCGTACAAGATGCAAAGGTCGGCAAAGTGCCAATTCGAGAAAATATAACAAATGGAAATAGGGGAGTGTATTCTGACAAAGGAAAGAGCCAATCAAGAAACACCCCAAGGTTGTCCAATGAAATCATTGAAGAAATCGTAGACTTCAAGATCGGAATTGTGGGATCCGTCAAAAATGGAAGAACATACATGCCTAAAGAGAGGCGAATTTTGAACAAAGAAGAAGTGCAAATGGATAGTCGGTGAACAGGACAAGCATTCAAGCGGAAAGTTCAAGGCCACAACCAACCACCTCATTTTTAAACTGACAGAGTTTTCTTTGCTTTGAAACAGGAGCAAAAGATAATGTCAAACTGGGGCAAGAAAATTTTCTGTCATTGGATAATCATCCGAAGAGCATGAAGGTGAATACAATTGTTTTTGAAGATGAACAAGGCAAGTTGAAAGGTGAAGGAAACAACTGTTAGAGAATGATAAGATCTTTGTCTGTTGAAACTTTCTCCTAAGACAAAAGTCTTACATTAAAATGGACATAGTCCAGTGAGATACAATCTTAGTCTGTTGAATCTTTCTCCCAAGATAGAAGTCTTGGTCCGATGAATTTTTCACCTAAGATAAAGAGATAATGCAATGTGAAAACAAAAGGAAGGCAGAAGCCAATGAAAGTAGAAGTTGGAAAAGAAAGAAAGGGCAAAAGCCGAAAAAGAAAGAAAAGTTTGTTGAATGTGAAAGACTTAAGAAAGTCTGAATTGCAAATGGACCCAGTCTGATGAGTTATCTCCTGGAGTCATAAACTCAGTCCGATGGATAATCCTCCCGAGACCATGCAAATGAATAGACCCAGTCCGAAGAGTTATCTCCTGGAGTCATAAACTCAGTCTGATGGATAATCCTCCTGAGATTACATTGAAATGGACATAGTCCAGTAAGATACAATCTTAGTCTGTTGAATCTTTCTCCCAAGATAAAAGTCTTGGTCTGATGAATTTTTCACCTAAGATAAAGAGATAATGAAATGTGAAAACAAAAGGAAGGCCGAAGTCAATGAAAGTAGAAGTTGGAAAAGGAAATGAAGGCATAATTTGAAGCGAAAAGGAAAGGCATAATTTGAAAGGTAAAATCAGAAGTTGGAAAAGAAAGAAAGGTAAGAAGTTGAAAAGAAAGAAAAGTTTGTTGAATTTGAAAGGCTTAAGAAAGTATGAATTGCAAATGGACCCAGACTGATGAATTATCTCCTGGAGTCATAAACTCAGTCCGATGGTTAATCCTCCTGAGATTACATTGAAATGGACATAGTCCAGTGAGAATGAAAATCTTAGTCTGTTGAAACTTTCTCCTAAGATTAAAAATCTTAGTCTGATGAATTTTTCACCTAAGATAAAGGGATAGTGCAATTTGAAAACAAAAGGGAAAAACGGAACTTTGGGAAATAAAGAAAGTTAAAAGTTGAAAAGAAAGAAAAGTTTGTTGAATGTGAAAGGCTTAAGACCCAGTCTGATGAATTATCTCCTGGAGTCATAAACTCAGTCCGATGGATAATCCTCCCGAGATTACATTGAAATGGACATAGTCCAATGAGAATCAAAATCTTAGTCTGTTGAAACTTTCTCCTAAGATTAAATGTCTTAGTCTGATGAATTTTTCACCTAAGATAACCTTCAGTCAAGGTAACACAAAAGATTTTAATTTCATGCATTTTTAATTTCTGTTAGGCGCCCACCTTCAAACACGGGAATACATTTATGCATTGCACGTTTAATTTCTGTTAGGTGCCCACCTTCAAATACGGGAATACTTTTCTGCATCGCATTGCACGTTTAATTTCTGTTAGGTGCCCACCTTCAAATACGGGAATACTTTTTCTGCATCGCATTGCACGTTTAATTTCTGTTAGGTGCCCACCTTCAAATACGGGAATATTTTTTGCATCGCATTGCACGTTTAATTTATGTTAGGTGCCCACCTTCAAATACGGGAATATTTTTCTGCTTCTGCATTGCACGTTTAAATTCTGTTAGGTGCCCACCTTCTAATACGGGAATATTTTCTGCATCGCATTGCACGTTTAATTTCTGTTAGGTGCCCACCTTCTAATACGGGAATACTTTTCTGCATTTTGCATTGCACGTTTAATTTCTGTTAGGTGCCCACCTTCAAATACGGGAATATTTTTTGCATCGCATTGCACGTTTAATTTCTGTTAGGCGCCCACCTTCTAATACGGGAATACATTTCTGCATTGCACGTTTAATTTCTGTTAGGTGCCCATCTTCTAACACGGAAATATTTTTCTGCACTGCATCTCATACATGTCTGCATTTAAAAAAAAAAAGAAAAAAAATGAACGAAAAAAAAAGAAAAAAAAATGATGAAAATCTGATATTCAAAAGCATGATGTGCCCAGTAACCATACTGGGGCAGAAAAATCTTTCTTTGGTTGTTTATTTTGTCACAAGCAGAGGTCCACCTGGAGAATGGACGAATACTTCATATTGAAGAATGTTTGAACAAGTCAAGGCAAGAACAAGAATGCCGGTGAAAAGAAGTTGAACAAGTCGAGGCAATAACAAGAATGCCACTGAAAGAGAAATACAAGTCAAGGCTCAGCAACTAGGAGCCCACCTGAAATCATGAGCACTATATGTCCGGACTTGATCCAAAAGTTGAAGAAGATTGAACCAACACCTGCGGCTAACAAGCATCAAGATTCAGATCAGGGTCCGCATGAAGCACCAACCAACTCAAGATCAAGCTTCAGAAGACTCATAGATAGGAATTTTGTAACTCGTAGCTGATAAGTTTAGTTAGTCTTTTTCAATTTTGATGTAATAGCGGGACAACGGACCGGAGCCTCGGACGGAACCTCGACTCTCAACCTCGATACTCCATCCTTCCCGAACTACACTGACCTGATTCCTGTTTAGCCCAGGATATGTAGGCAACCTCTGAAGTAGGGTGCGGTCAAAGTTTTTCAGAATGCTTCACAACGGGATACTCGAACGGGTAAAAATCGTTCATAGTTGCTCACTTATCTTTGCACGGAAACTCTTCGTGTTCCCGAGCAAAGAGGGGCAGCTGTAAGCACGTGATTTTTACCCTATATATGAGTTATTCCCATAAATTCAAAATAAATAATTTTTCCTTATTTTTACAATTTGTGTGTTAATTCATGTTAAATCATATTAAAATAAAATAATACAAAAAATATTTACATTTAGAAAATCAATTTCTCATTTAGTAGGCATTAATTAATTTTAGAACAATTAAAAGAAAAATAAAAAAAATAGAATTTTATTATTTTAATTGGAAATTACTACAAAATGGTTATTAAATAGTTTTAATTGTTAGTTTAATCTCTCAATTTTTTTAAAAAAAATACAACAAAATACAAAAAAAAAATAATACAAGGAGAAATAAATACAAAAATACAAAGAATTAAAGAGAAACAAGGAAAGGCAAAATTTGGGCCAAACACCCCAGCCCAATTATCCCTACCCAGCAGGCCCACACCCAAATCTCCTGAACCCAGTCCAACCCATACATATCGCCCGACCCAGTCCATTTTCCCTTGGATATCATCCAGTCTCATCAGATAGTAGAGACACGGAAATTCCGTGTCTCTATCCCCACCCTCTCCTTCAGTAAAGAAGACACACGCCAAAATACACGAGGGGAGCGAATCAGATTTGGAGAGATTTTTGGAGAGAAAATTCAGGGAGATTTTTCGGGGGATAAAACTTTGGGCAAGGAGACTTTAGACGATTTTCAGGGATTTTTTCAGAGAAGATTTGGAGAGAACGAGTGAAGCATAGGAAAATTGGAGATTCATCAATTCAAATTCTAGGTTTTTTTTAGTTCATCCGATTTTACTTTCCATTTCGTCGATTGCTTGTTCTTCATCCATTTTTCACCATGGAGTTCGATTGAGCGGAGTTAATTTCCGAGGTCGTCGTTGTTGCTGTTTGGTGTAGATTCTAATTGACGCCTCCTGTATTCTCTCTAACGATTCCAGTTGAAAGTTCCGATTGAAGGTTTATTAAATTCGATTTGAATCTCCTAAGTCTATTTTTACTTCAAGGTACTCATCTTTACTTTGATAATGTAATATTGAATAATTTGATAGTTCATAAGTTTTTTTTTACATTGAGATTGTAGAAAATCACACTCGAATGCTCGTTACAGATTTAGTCTATTCGAAAGAGGCATTCGATGTTCTGTTTGGTCGTCTGATGCTCTGTTTCTCCATCGATATGCTTTAAGTTTCTGTTTTGATTGTTGTTAGTTTAATTCGATTTGTTCGTTTGTGTGATTTTAAACACTGAATCATCTGTCTCATTATTTCACTCGGAATATAGTGTTCAGGCATTTGTATTGAAAACTCAGAATATGAATCCTCCAAGTCTTTGGCAGTAGCATATGTAACACAGATTACTCTCTTTTCTTTAAAGCTCGATGCATTCAAAATGCATTAATCTGCTGCTAGGACTGTTTGAGCTTCGTCCTGATTTGTCTTAGCCTCGTTTTGGTTCATCTTAGCTGATTCTTGGTTTAATAGAGTAATTTGTGAATCCTTCGTGTTAGGTTTTAATTTAAGCGACTGAAACTGTTGATGTACATTTGAATAGCTGCAGTATTTGTGTTAAGTTTAATCTGTGTGAATCTGTTTTATGACCTGAAATTAAACATATGACCAAATACTCTCCTGGGAATTAGTAGTACTTAGGAGCTGTCCAGTAATTTTCATTTGGCAATTGGTATTTTATGAGACGAGTGCTGAAACTCCTTTGAAATTGCTCTCATTGGTGGTTCTGCTAGATCCCTCTTTGGTCATGCTTTGAGTGAACATTTTGCATCCATGTTATAGGTTCAAATGGATGATATTCGAGATGCTATCAAATGTTTGGTTCTTGCTTCATAACGATACTCAAATCAGTAATAGTTTGATTAATGTACTCAAATCAGTAGCAAATGCTCATGAGGTTTTGACTGCAATTCATTAGGCTTTCTCTCTTTCGTAGTTTCATTAGCAAGTGTTGTTAAAGTAGGAATTTGATGTAAACATAATACATGAGGCATTTTGTGCATTCTGCTTTAGGTTCATAGAGTCAATTCTCCAAACATTGTGATTCAGTTATGCTAGAAGATTCTATGTTCACTGGTTGGTTTCAATGTCTTCTGGGATTCAGAATAGCTTTAAAGCTTGGGAAATGTTTGACTGTGAATTTGTTGCTGTCTGTTGGCTGGGGTTTCAATTTCTTTTCTTCTGATTTGTCAAGTTCAAGTTCTTGAGTGTGCTTCTTGGTATGGTGAAATCTTCCTTGTATTTCTCCTAAATAAGTTAATGAGGAATGAAAAACCTACTGTTGGCATGTTTTCCTTTTTAATACATTCGCTTTTCAAGTACAACGTTTTAATGAATGTCGACATATTGACATACTGCCAAACGTGACATTCGAACTCTATTTTCTCTTGTTGCAGATTTCTCTATGAAAGAACAAAAGATGATTTCTTTTAGTTTGCCTTAACTTTATAGCACCATGATCCTTTCTTGCTTCTTCAGTGATATGCTTGTATTACAATTAGTTTGTCCCTTGTCGACTTGTGATACCTATTAGCAGAAGAGTTATTACATGTTAAAATTGCAAGCTTAGTGGGAGGTGAGCCGTACTAGGAAACCCAAATAGTTTACGGGCCTCCAAAGTTTGGTATAAATCCTTTTTTAAAAATTGGAATTAAGGTGTGCCATGCCAAACAAAAATGACAAATTGAATAGCCCTCTTTTATTATAAATTGAACCTTAGATTTCGAGGCGTGCCATTTAGCAAATTTCATGGCCCTCGCAAAGTACAAACGCGAAATTACTTTAGGCACGTTAGTTAATAATAATACCTTCCTAATCACGGGTGCGCATTTATGTGACCCAAATCTTACTCTCGGCGAAACCGAAATACATTAAAGTCACAGGCGTACTGGTTGCGGTGTGGCTCGAAATGTGTTTTCGTGACGTCGCAATTCTTCTAAAATTAAAAAGCGGAACATAAAAGCACATAGTTAAAATATATAAAGAAATCAGATAGAAATAAAAATTGCAGTTGAGCGACCGTGCTAAAACCACGGAATCCGGGAGTGCCTAACACCTTCTCCCGGGTTAACAGAATTCCTTATCCAGGTTTCTAGTTTCGCAGACTGTAATACGGAGTCATAAATTTCCTCGGTTCGGGATTAAACCGGTGACTTGGGACACCATTATTTTCCCAAGTGGCGACTCTGAATAATTAAATAAATTGATCCCGTTCCGACTGTCCTTTAATTGAAAAAACTCCTTCACTGATTATTATTATATCTCTTCTCGGGGTGTAGTATTAAACAGTGGCACATATACGTTATGTGCGGTGAAAAAAGGGAGGTGTGACAGTTTCTCCTCTTGAACTAAGAGAGAAAAGGCTTGAGCCATAGAAGGTAAGGGATTCATCATAAGAATGCTTTCTCGCACTATAGTATATACCTCATTCAGGACCATTAAAAATTGAATGAGTCTTCGATCTTGTTTTGCCTTATGCATTGTTTCTTTTGCTCCACATACACAGTTGCAACTGCATTGAGACTTAGTACTCAAAGTGTTCAGTTCTTCCCATAGTCTTTTCATACGCGTATAATATGCAGTAATGTCTAGGGAGCCCTGTGTAAGATCGTTGATTTCCTTTTGGATCTGATACAATTTTGCTCCATTTGTTTGGTCATAGCGATCTTCTAGCTCTCTCCATAGCTCAACTGAATTGTTCACATATTCCACACTGTCAGAGATATCTTTTGCTAAGGAATTCAGAATCCATGATGTCACCATATCATCACATCTTTCCCATTGACGAGCTTGAAGAGAATCAGCACTAGGTTTCACAAAATCCCTTTTTATAAACCCTAATTTATTTTTCACCGATAGAGCTCGTAAAACACTTCTCCTCCACGAGCGATATCCAATTCCGTCAAAAAGAGATGGAACCAGAACCATCCCAGGACTATCAGAAGGATGAATATAGAGAGGATTACTGGAATCTGTAACGGATTGATTGATTGTGTCCGCGTTAGGAACCGTTTCTTCAATTTGATCAATAGCCATACATGCAACTCCAAAAATTAACGATATTACGTATTATTCACCAATTGAGACTCGAAACTGCTGTCGATCTTCGAAATAAAGTTGAAAATTGGTTGAAATAGCAAATTGATTGAAATATGAGTTAAAGGATAAAAGAAAAACTTCTGAGAAGATGAATGGGACTTGGATTTATGAGCTGAGCTCTGATACCATGACAAAATCGAGCTTGTGAGCTCAAAATTGAAGAGCTTCCATGGCGGAAGTTCTTAGATGAAGAAGAAGACAATTAAGAGGAAAAACAGTTAAGAAAATATCATTGCATTGAATGAATACCGTGTAAGAGTATTGTGTAAGTATTTATACACTTTGTTATACAATGACTAAAATACCTTTAATACTAAAGAATACAATAGCTAATAAGAAAAAGAAGATACAAATACAAAGATACAAATACAATTAAATATTATATTCAATAGACTTTAAATCCTTTGTATTTGTATTAAAAATATATTAAAATGCATAAATATTTAACTGCACCTAATAACTACAATGTTGAAATTCATAAACTCTAAATCCTAATTACGACCCTTATTCTAAATCTATTTTATTAAATATTGCACAATTTGCCTTTTAAGGCGAATCAATATTTTTTTTTTTTATAAAAGAACTCCCAGAAAAAATGTACAGTTATTATTCATTTGAACAGTGACAACAAAGAGGACATTCATTGATTGCATTTACATTTCATGCATCTATGTACGTTCATTTTCACTGTGCTCTATACCTATTCATAGGCTTAGGCGTCAATATAAGAAAAGACAAACTCACCACTGACCCGACAAAGTAGCTTAATTAGGTTTGGTTCTTAACTGAAGAAAATAATTTAAATATATTCCTTTGAGCTAGTAAGCTTTTACGTTTTACATCATTTTCTTGATGTTACCACATATTTGGAAAATAAAAAAACACTCGGTGTGTATAGTATTCCGTGGTCATACAAGATTTGGGAAAGAATTATATTTCATGGGATATGATGTAGACAACTTATCCTTATTCAAGAATGACTGACTTCATGGCTTGAACCCGTAACATATATGTTACAAAAGAATAACTTTACTGTTGCTACAAAAATCCCTTCTATTTGGATAAATAAAAAATGTTTCTGTCACTACCTAAAGAATATTTCTTACGTTGCCAGGCGAAACATGACCTGATATAAGAGTAAAATTAACTTTTACCCCTTCACAAAAGTGTTTTCCCCCTTCCATATAACTATTAAAATGGTGCTGGTTGAAGCAAATCTGGAACTCTATTCACTTTATAAAAGCAAGATCCATTTATGGAGGTAAGACATCACGAATGCCTATCTTATATGATAATGCTCTAGGATGGGACGGTTGGCAAAATCAACAACAACAACTCATTAAAATTCTGCAAGTAAAGAGTTTTGAAAGGGTAGTATATATACAGATCTTACTCCTACCTCGATGAAGCACATGCTATTTTTGATAGGTCACCAGCTCAAGAAAACAAAAAAGACGAAAAAGATAATATATCAGTACCATCAACAAAAACTACAGAAATAATAACAACATTATAAAAACCAGAAAATAGTTGAAATGCAATAACAATAATCATTAAGGAAAAAGGGGAGAATTGTGTGAACATAATATTAATGTCACGACCCCAAATCCGGTCGTGATGGCGCCCAGCACACTGCTAGGCCAGCCCGACCAATTAACAACAATCACGGAGCCATAAGCTCACTTTATCCAATTTAAGCATACGGAAATAATTCAACAGTGATAGATACATATTAAAAACAGGGAACCAAGTCCCAACGCGTGCCAACTCCCATAGACCGAAGGGTCAAGAGTCATGAGCCTCTACGGAATATACAAGTGTAAATAGTGAATATAACTGTGCACAAATGTGGGATGATCAGAACAAAATATAGACAAACTGGAGAATCAGGTCCTGCGAACGCTGGCAGCTACCTCGACTGTCCAAAAGCACTCCCGAGCCGCAATGGAATCAGCTCTGCTGTAATGTACCTGAATCTGCACACAAGGTGCAGGGAGTCGGGTGTGAGTACTTCCAACTCAGCGGTAATAAAAGTAAATAATGCTGAAGGGAAGAAAACCACGCAAGGCACTATCTCTTGCTACACAATACATAACTATCATTAAACTTCAAAACACTATCATTTTATTCATTTCCAGCATATGTGAGTAGATTATTAGAAATCTCAATTTTAGCTACTTTCCTTCATGATAATATACCAATACCTGGGAGAATCTCAAGCAGTGCAAGTCAGCACTCAATTCAGCCTCTCGGGCTCAGCACTCCTTAACAATTTATACCAGGAGATCTGGTCAATAAAGCAACAAATGCACATGTGCCAGTAAAGTATGAGTGCTAAAATATTATGCCACGTAGTACACGTAAACCAATGTATGTATGCCATGCAATGCATATGACCGCTACGGCGTGTAGCCCGATCCTTTTGGGTACCCGTGCTCACTGGGGGTGTCCAGACTTCGGAGGAGCTTCTATAGCCCAAGCACAATATTAATATCACACCTGCTGCGGCGCGCAGCCCGATCCATATACCACTGCGGCGTGCAATCCGATCCATGCATGTGTATGCATATGCTCATATGAATGTCATGCCCTAACATATGGCCCTCGGCCCCAATCAGGTCTAACAAATAATCAAGAAAGCCCTACGGGCAACAATATCACATTAGCTCACAACTAAAATATTATTAAGACCTTGTTCAAGTTTTTCATAACCTTATAAGAATGCTGAATAGCAAAAATCCCATTTTTAAACCTTAAATTAGAATAAAATATGCACAGTGTTATCAAAACAATGATACTAATCCCTGAAGGATTCAAATAATCGGCACGAAGCCCAAACATGATAATTAGTCCTATTCACTTCAACAATTAGGTGTTATTATTTATTACGCGGGACGGACCAGGTCACGATCCCCAATGGTGCTCTACCCCACGCCCGTTATCCGGCGTGCAAGTCACCTCAACACAGCACTAAGATGTGCAAGTCCGGGGTTTACTAACCCTCAGGACATCATTTACAAGAATTACCCACCTCGAACCGACGAAAACTCATGCCCGCGACGCCTTAGCTCCTCAAACCGGCATCCACGCACTTCCAAACTAGCCAAAATCAGTACAAATATATCAAAATAGGCTAATGGAACATAACCCAATCGAAAGAACTCGAAAAATATCAAAAATCACGAAATTTGCAAAACCCGAGCCCCGGGCCCACATCTCGAAAAATTTCGAAACTCATATTTCCAGAACCCTCGTCTCGCCACGAATCCATACATATAAAATTTACCAAAATCGGAGTTCGATTGGCCTTTCAAAACCCAAATTTTCGTTTTCAATATCTAGGCCACAATCTTTCACAATTTCTACCCAAATTCATGAAGATTGATGTTAATTCTACCATAAAATGATGTTTTTGAGTCAAGAAACTTACCTCCGATGAATACCCGATGATTTCCCAGCGTTTTCCCGTGATTTCTTCTCTCTAGGGCTCAAATGTGTGTTTTGGGTTAATGAACCCGTAACTCTCTGTTTCTGGATTAAATTCACTGCCAGAACTGACTCTTCTACGCGATCGCGACTTGCTCCACGCGATCGCGATGTTCAAAATCTCGGCCTCACGCGATCGCGACTTCCTTCACGCGATCGCGATGCACAATCACCCGGCTTCACGCGATCGCGTCCTTCATTCATGCGATCGCGTAACACATTTTCCCCTGGACCCATTTTTCTTCTACGCGATCGCGTAGATTGGCCTGCGATCGCGATGTGCCCCCGTTTGATTCTACGCGATCGCGACTGGTTTCCCTGCGATCGCGATGTCCTAGCCTCCAGCTCTACGCGATCGCATCCCCCTCCCCGCGATCGCGGAGAGCAAACGCCTGCTGCGTTTATGACAACAACCAGTTTTTCTCTTTTCTTCCAAAAATGGTCCGTTTGGACCCCCGGATTCATCCCGAGACCCCCGGGACCCCAACGAAAACCACCAACATACTCCAAAACATGATACAAACTTGTTCCAATCATAAAAACACCATACGAAACATCAAAATCTCCATTTACTCACGGATTCAAGCCTAAGTTTCCTCAAAACTCTCAAAACTAACATTCAATCCAAAACCCGATCAAACGATGTCCGAATGACCTGAAAATTTGCAGACATATCCAAAATCACATAACGAAGCTACTGCAACTGTCGGAATTCCATTCCGATTCCTGGATCAAAATCTCACCTACCGTTCGGTTTTCGCCAAAATTCAACCTTAGCCAATTCAAGCCTATTTCTACACCGGCCTCCAAATTCAATTCCGATTGCTCTCCTAAGTCATAAATGATCCCCCGAAACTAGTCGAATCATCAGAATCCGATTCCGAGCACTCTAACTCGATAGTCAACTCTAGGTTGACTTTCCATATTCAAACTTCCTTCAAACATGTTATTTGCTTCATTTTTAATTCAATTCACTCCTAACCCACCCGATAGGTTCTAACACTGATATAGAAGCATAAGATATGTAAATGCAACATAACGAGGTGGAAATTCCCGTAACGACGGGCCGGGTCGTTACATTCTCCCCAACTTAAACAAACGCTCGTCCTCGAGCGGACTCAGAATTGTACTAGAAGCAACCCAATAGCTGAATGACCTTACCAAACATATATTCGGGCGATCATACGTCACCCTATCTCACATAGGTCTGAAAACACCACATAGTCAAAATTTCACAGACCATTTGGACCATAAATCACATTGTACTTTCTGAAATCATATGCCAAATGCAAATCCCATGCCTATACTCAGGATACACTCGAATCCACTGCAATAACCCATATTCACTACTCCGGGTGAGATCATATGATGTATCAAACAACCCAATCACTCGAGATAATAATCCCTACTCACAACAATTTCCCACGATAACCAAATACCAACCGAAAAACCTTTTTCATTAGATAGAGTCTTATTCCAACACCTTCATATACTGCCCATGGCAACCGAACACGCGATATATCGAATCCATCTCTCAAGTCAACCATTCATGAATCCATTCCCCTTTTAACTGATACCACAATAGATTTCGGAGCCAAACCTCGATTTTTTTACCTTTCTAACAAGCTAAGATCCAATATGCTCGTATTCATTAATGACTCCAACGGTCATTTCGATTATAACACACCATACTGGTGACATGACACCTCAACACCGGCCTAAGCCACAACGAGTACAACATAGGTTCCAATAGAAACGTTCGCACACACTTGAATCATGACAGCTCAAATCATGACAACTGTCTCCAGTAAATAGAGCTGCAATTTAATCCCTCTGTGCTATCATAATATAGAGTACCTGAATCCTCCTCGAGAGGTCATAACATCACGTGGCTTTGCCAGGATTCGTGATTCTATTCCAACATTATTACTCATGAGGCACCTCAAGCCACTAAGCTCAATACGGTTAGCCACACACATATCTAGGTCTTGAACCCAAGCAATCAACCTCTCCCACGGTGAAACAATTAACGTATGTTATTAAATCCTGAAAGGACACAATCGATGTGCCATTCGCCAAACGATACTCAAAACGGTCTTTTCCTCAGAAGTTAGGAACTATTGTATACAAGGTAAGATATAACTAACTATATTTTCACAATATTCTGTTGCGGCGTGCAACCCGCTCCAATGACATACCCGTGGCGGTGTGCCACCTGATCCAGATACCATACCTGTGGCGGCGTGCCACCCGATCCAAATAACCTGTGGCATATATATATATATATATATATATATAGCCTCAAGCTCGGCCACATGAAACGCATCTGACAACGTTTCTCAATACTGGAACTGAATCAATGGTAGATACCTCTACACTAACATCCGCCCCTAAGGTCCAATTGACAAAGCAATGCCTACCAGCCGTCCGCTGGTCCCGGGTACAACTACTCTGTTGGAGCATACTCTGATGCTCTCTGCTGACATAGCCCATATCACATTAGTCTGGACAAACTGGCCCAATGACGACCAATAAGCAATCAAGTATCATAATCCAAGTTCGTCATATCAAGTTGAGAGAGAAAGCCACTAGAGCTTCTGATTTTCGATAATCACAAAACGGTGCCGATACACGCGATATACAACCACTGCATAGGCGAATTACGAGAACTTCTAGTCTCCAACACATATATAACACATGAATCGCTATACCTGGTTCCACACTCCACCGTACGAATACATAACGCACATCAAGCATCTATTCATACCACGAAAGCAATTCAGAAATTTCCTTATGCCATTTACAACTCAATCATCAATGTCAATCTAACAAGAGGATACCACCACACCACTAAAGATTATCAGTTTACATTACCTTGTCCCTTTGCACCATATACCCTGCCAAATTACTAGAATAGCAGTACTATTTTCTTAAATCACCAGCAACTGTCCGCGCTGCTCAATAATTTTTTTGACTTCCCATATATTATGAATTGATCTCAAAACCTAGAATATACCATTATCAACTTTCCATAACACATCGTGTATATCATATCACACTAAGACAACATGGAAATTCATATCCCTTTCCTCCGCCTCAACATCGGCGCACTCCACTAGTCAAGGACTTTCGTGATCCCTTATAGAAGAAAAATTCATTACCCATTCCACGCTTCGCATACCGACAAGAATATACTCATTTTCAAACCATGATAAAACACATCACAAACTATTTCTTCCCATTCGTTGCATAAGTTTAACTGCCAGGACTGAGTCCTTATACCTATATCAAGTTACACAACTGCCAGCACTCAAGAGCTTTGCTGCACAATATCTGCAAGACTCATCACTTCAAACACATACCATGAATTAATCATATTCCTTATCATACCGCTTCAGTTTATTAACAAGTTGTTCCATTTACCCAGTTTCCTTTCTGATTCATCTCTAATTTCATATCAGTCTTTACTGTAGTACGACAATGCCTCAACCCTTTTTACCACACAAGACTCGTACGCAAGACCACACGGTCTAAGACCCATAGGCCATTGAATACTCTCTCAATGTTTCCCCAAAGTACCACATTCTACCACACTTTATTTTGATGAACTTCCCGCGATTTTTTTTTTTTTTTATTGTTATCATTACTTCCCAACGCGGATACGTAGAATCCCATCATTCACATGATATAACACAAGCTTTGATCTTTTCTAACGAAACTGCCATCTTTAGCCACATACACAATCTTAAGGCACCTGACTGTTACAAGCAAAATCTTGAACACTGCAAAACCATTCTCGGGCATCATTCACCCTTATTAAGCTGTAATTCAACTGTCCTATTGATTAGAACCACTCGTGTTTTGTTAGAACTCTGACATCGCAGAACATGATTACTTACGGATACAATCAACTATCTTTCTTTTCTATACGGTGAATATTCTTTACCAACAGCAATTCAAAACACCCTAGTACTTCATCAGATCTACGAAGCACCATAACCTTTACCAGAATTTCCCAACATACTTAGAGACAGAATTAACAAAGCACACGATAGTGCAATCAGTTAATCAATAGCAACCTCCCCAACTTAGCTCGAAGCCATTCATCAAAGCATTTTTTTTAACCACTCATATCATTATTACTCAAGTGATGCCGAAATGTTAATATGAGATTAAACTCAAGTCATTTACAAGCTTCGGCGGAGATTTGAATCATCAGAGACCTTAGCTCTTCTGCAATTCTGGCAGATATACACGCACCACCAATAAGCCCACTCTCTTTAGGTGACAAAAATCTTCCTAAGTCCCAAATTTTCCAAAACTTTCGGCAGAGTTTCCTTTGTAAATTGGCCTATCCACCTGCCAGAGAATCACCAAACCATTCTAACAATACATCCACAAATCAACAAGATATCACAATGTATTTCAACAACATTAAATCTCAATACTATACGAATCATATTATCATAATTTATACTTGAACCTGCGTTGTACCTGCTCGAATGATAACACATATCAAAATCACTTTAGTCTTCCTGTGTTTAAACTCGTTCCACTACACATAAGGCACTTTACCTTCCAATTACGAGATATGATAATTATTTCTCACGCCCATAGCTAGGGCTACATATCAAATCACAATAAGAACTGAATACCTTACAGCTCTCCCATTATCAAACTGCCATTTGCATAATAAGGATCAGTACCGATCGTATGAACTTCATAATACCGACTCGCAAAATTAGCACCTCAATGCTCAAGTCATAAACAAGGTCCAGCCTCAAGTCCTCCCGACTGGCCCAACATGAACTCACAGAGATTATATCTCGCCCCTCGATCGGGGAATCACAAGCCATAAGTCAATTATATTACTGAGCGCTCGATGCGTACACAGACGTACGGAAGGAATTTCAAAATTATATCTCAAGGTGAATCAAGTACGCACGATAAGAATTCCAAGAAATGTGAAGTGTTTCCTAAAGGTTCGCAGCCTCCCGAGGATAAGTACAGGCGTCCCCGTACCGATCCACAAGACTCTACCAACCGGCTCAAGACTCACGAGGCCTAGTAAACCTAGGCTCTGATACCAACTTGTCACGACCCCAAATCCGGTCGTGATGGCGCCCAACACACTGCTAGGCCAGCCCGACCAATTAACAACAATCACGGAGCCATAAGCTCACTTTATCCAATTTAAGCATACGGAAATAATTCAACAGTGATAGATACATATTAAAAACAGGGAACCAAGTCCCAACACGTGTCAACTCCCATAGACCGAAGGGTCAAGAGTCATGAGCCTCTACGGAATATACAAGTGTAAATAGTGAATATAATTGTGCACAAGTGTGGGGTGATCAGAACAAAATATAGACAAACTGGAGAATCAGGTCCTGCGAACGCTGGCAGCTACCTCGACCGTCCAAAAGCACTCCCGAGCCGCAATGGAATCAGCTCTGCTGTAATGTACCTGGATCTGCACACAAGGTGCAGGGAGTCGGGTGTGAGTACTTCCAACTCAGGCGGTAATAAAAGTAAATAATGCTGAAGGGAAGAAAACCACGCAAGGCACTATCTCTTGCTACACTTTACATAACTATCATTAAACTTCAAAACACTATCATTTTATTCATTTCCAGCATATGTGAGTAGATTATTAGAAATCTCAATTTTAGCTACTTTCCTTCATGATAATATACCAATACCTGGGAGAATCTCAAGCAGTGCAAGTTAGCACTCAATTCAGCCTCTCGGGCTCAGCACTCCTTAACAATATATACCAGGAGATCTGGTCAATAAAGCAACAAATGCACATGTGCCAGTAAAGTATGAGTGCTAAAATGTTATGCCACGTAGTACACGTAAACCAATGTATGTATGCCATGCAATGCATATGACCGCTACGGCGTGTAGCCCGATCCTTTTGGGTACCCGTGCTCACTGTGGGGGTTCAGACTCCGGAGGGGCTCCTACAGCCCAAGCACAATATTAATATCACACCTGCTGCGGCGCGCAGCCCGATCCGTATACCACTGCGGCGTGCAGTCCGATCCATGCATGTGTATGCATATGCTCACATGAAATGTCATGCCCTAACATATGGCCCTCGGCCCCAATCAGTCTAACAAATAATCAAGAAAGCCCTACGGGCAACAATATCACATTAGCTCACAACTAAAATATTATTAAGACCTTGTTCAAGTTTTTCATAACCTTATAAGAATGCTGAATAGCAAAAATCCCATTTTTAAACCTTAAATTAGAATAAAATATGCACAGTGTTATCAAAACAGTGATACCAATCCCTGAAGGATTCAAATAATCGGCACGAAGCCCAAACATGATAATTAGTCCTATTCACTTCAACAATTAGGTGTTATTATTTATTACGCGGGACGGACCAGGTCACGATCCCCAATGGTGCTCTACCCCACGCCCGTTATCCGGCGTGCAAGTCACCTCAACACAGCACTAAGATGTGCAAGTCCGGGGTTTACTAACCCTCAGGACATCATTTACAAGAATTACCCACCTCGAACCGACGAAAACTCATGCCCGCGATGCCTTAGCTCCTCAAACCGGCATCCACGCACGTCCAAACTAGCCAAAATCAGTACAAATATATCAAAATAGGCTAATGGAACATAACCCAATCGAAAGAACTCGAAAAATATCAAAAATCACGAAATTTGCAAAACCCGAGCCCCGGCCCACATCTCGAAAAATTTCGAAACTCATATTTCCAGAACCCTCGTCTCGCCACGAGTCCATACATATAAAATTTACCAAAATCGGAGTTCGATTGGCCTTTCAAAACCCAAATTTTCGTTTTCAATATCTAGGCCACAATCTTTCACAATTTCTACCCAAATTCATGAAGATTGATGTTAATTCTACCATAAAATGATGTTTTTGAGTCAATAAACTTACCTCCGATGAATACCCGATGATTTCCCAGCGTTTTCCCGTGATTTCTTCTCTCTAGGGCTCAAATGTGTGTTTTGGGTTAATGAACCCGTAACTCTCTGTTTCTGGATTAAATTCACTGCCAGAACTGACTCTTCTATGCGATCGCGACTTGCTCCACGCGATCGCGATGTTCAAAATCTCGGCCTCACGCGATCGCGACTTCCTTCACGCGATCGCGATGCACAATCACCCGGCTTCACGCGATCGCGTCCTTCATTCATGCGATCGCGTAACACATTTTCCCCTGGACCCATTTTTCTTCTACGCGATCGCGTAGATTGGCCTGCGATCGCGATGTGCCCCCGTTTGATTCTACGCGATCACGACTGGTTTCCCTGCGATCGCGATGCCCTAGCCTCCAGCTCTACGCGATCGCATCCCCCTCCCCGCGATCGCGGAGAGCAAACGCCTGCTGCGTTTATGACAACAACCAGTTTTTCTCTTTTCTTCCAAAAATGGTCCGTTTGGACCCCCGGATTCATCCCGAGACCCCCGGGACCCCAACGAAAACCACCAACATACTCCAAAACTTGATACAAACTTGTTCCAATCATAAAAACACCATACTAAACATCAAAATCTCCATTTACTCATGGATTCAAGCCTAAGTTTCCTCAAAACTCTCAAAACTAACATTCAATCCAAAACCCGATCAAACGATGTCCGAATGACCTGAAAATTTGCAGACATATCCAAAATCACATAACGAAGCTACAGAAATTGTCGGAATTCTATTCCGACCCCCGGATCAAAATATCACCTACCGTTCGGATTTCGCCAAAATTCAACCTTAGCCAATTCAAGCCTATTTCTACACCGGGCCTCCAAATTCAATTCCGATTGCTCTCCTAAGTCATAAATGATCCCTCGAAACTAGTCGAATCATCAGAATCCGATTCCGAGCACTCTAACTCGATAGTCAACTCTAGGTTGACTTTCCATATTCAAACTTCCTTCAAACATGCTATTTGCTTCATTTTTAATTCAATTCACTCCTAACCCACCCGATAGGTTCTAACACTGATATAGAAGCATAAGATATGTAAATGCAACATAACGGGGTGGAAATTCCCGTAACGACGGGCCGGGTCGTTACATTTAACCACTAGCAATCTAAGACAAACTCTATCAGTCTATCCTCACACCTGGAACGAAGTAGAAAAATGCTCAACTATCTCCTAACCTACAACTCTAATGCTCGATTTTCACAACTTCTTATTAAGGGTCATATCCTCGAAAATCTAAAGTCATGTCATGCCCTGCCTAATCACCTCTCCCCAATACTTCTTACGCCGACCTCTACCTCTTTTCGTTCCCGTCAAAGCCAATTGCTCACACCTTCTTACCGAGACATCAGAGCTTCTCCTCTGCATATGCCTAAATCAACTGAGTCTCGCTTCCTGCATCTTGTCATTTATAGGAGTCACGCCCATCTTCTCCCGAATATCTTCATTCCTAATTTTATCCATCCTAGTGTGCCCAGACATCCACCTCAACATCTTCATTTCTCCTACTTTTATCTTCTGTATATGTGAGTTCTTGTAACGACCCGGCCGGTCGTTTTGAGTTTTTACAATTTGATCGTAAGTTATCGAGTATGACTTGTCCCGTGTGATGTATTATGACCGAGGTAGATCGTTGGTTTGGGTTTTCATGGAAATCAGAATGAATTTGAAAGAACAGTTCTCAGTTGTTGCTTAAAATTTGAAAGGTTTGATCAAGATTTGACTTATTTGTATATGAGCTTAGATAAAAAAATTTATGATTTGGTTAGCTCCATTGGGTAATCTAGGACTTAAGAGCATGATCGGAATGCATTTTTGAAGTCCGTGAAAGGTTTATGCTTGAATTGGCAAAAGTGAGATTTTGACATTTTCCAGTGGATATGTAAGATTTTATATAGAGGTCAGAATAGAATTTCGATAGTTGTAGTAGCTTCGTTATGTCATTTGAGATGTTTGTGCAAAATTTTAGGTCATTCGGATGTGGTTTGGTCGAGTTTTTGATCAAAAGTGTATTTTGGAAGTTTTTGAAAATCTTAGGCTTGAATTCGATGAGTTTTGGATAATTTTATATTGTTCGAGGTGTTTTGATGATTGAAACAAGTTTGAATGAGATTATAGAGTATGTTGGTACTTTTGGTTGAGGTCCTAGGGGCCTCGGGTGAGTTTCAAAGGGTTGATCGGATCATTTAAAGTTGAAAAAAATTGCAGATTTTGGTCTTCAGCAGTTGCATGCATTTTACTCTTCGTGTTTGCGAAGTGTCAGCTGAGGAAGGTGGAAATTTAGCCTCCGTGTTTGCGATGGAAGCGACGTATTCACGAAGGTCGAGGCTGGGAAAGAATTTTCCTTCACGACTAGCATGTCGTATTCGCGTAAGGTAAAAATTGGTCAACTTAAGTTTGTGCTACGCGTTCGCTAGAGGTTGACCGCGTTCGCGAAGAAGAAAAGTCGGGCATGGACAGAAAGCTTTTAAGTTATTTCATCCGCAATTTTGGATTATTTTTCCCCCATAACTACTCATTTTTGGAGATTCTTGAAGGAAATTAAAGAGGGATTCAAGGGGAAACGACTCGAGGTAAGAACTTTGGTCTTAAAACTTGATTATATTGTGAAATCCACCTAGAAATTCATGGAAACTAGGCCAAAAATTGAAGAACAAGGGCTTGAGAAATTGGACATCTGGTTTGGGATTTGAAAGACCATTTGGGTGGGATTTGAGAACTTTTGATATGTATGGACTTGTGGGGAGATGAGGAATCTAATAATGTGAATAATTTTGAGTTTTGAGAAGTGAGCCCGGGGCTCGGGTTTTGGTAATTTCGAGATTTATGCCCATTGTTGATTATTTTTGCTTGGGCTTTGTTCTCTTAGTATATTGTGATGTTTTCGTTCTGATTTTGGAAAGCTTCGACATGTGTAAAGGATGATTTGAGGGGAAAAGGCATCGCGAGCTAGAGATTTTGCTAGTTCGAGGTGAGTAATGATTGTAAATGATGTTCTGAGAGTTTGAAACCCAAGTTTTGCATATTGTAGTGCTATATTAAGGTGAGACGCGCTTGATGATGAGTGCAAGGTCATTTACTATTAGGGATTGTGACTTGGTCCGTCCCGATTGATTATTTTACCGTGTATTTGACTGAAACTTATTTGTTATCATCATAATTTGGACTGATTGTCATATTTGGTCTTCGAGCCGACTATTTGAACCCTTCGGGGATTCTTATCACAATTTCATCACTGTATTGACTTATTTACTTGAACTCAGTCATGTTGTTTTCCACTATTTTACAACTCAACCAGTTTTACTCTATTTTGAGACAAATGATATTTTAAATGATATTTTGGACAAAGAACTACTATTTTACTAATGCCCGATGAGCTTGTGATGATTTTCTAGCTAAGTGTGGCCGAGGGCCAAATGTGAGGATACACTGAGTGATATGAGGTGGAGGGCCTGAGATACATTTATATGCCATGAGGTGGCTTGCGTGATGTGAGGCCGAGAGCCGAGAGTTGATACCATGAGGTGGCTTGATATAGCGCTTAGGCCGTAAGGGGCCCTTCCGGAGTCTACACACCAATAATGAAGACGGGTACCTATTGTGATTATGAGAGTGGGCCCAAGGGGATGATATTGTTCTAAGAGTGAGCCCGAGGGGCTAATATTGTTCTGAGAGTGAGCTCGAGGGGCTGATATTGTTATGAGAGTGAGCTTGAGAGGCTGGTACTATTCTGAGATATTGCTCGAGGGGCGAACTTTTATGTGTACCTCTTTCATATTTACTTGTCATTTTACCTGTTATAATGTGATAATTATGCCCGAAGGGCGGATTTTCTGTGCTTATGGGCACTAACTGTTTTCCATTTATTTGCGTAATCGATGGAATAGTCATTTTCAAAAGAGGTGTAAACTAAGCTAAGATGTTTCTAAAGACTTCACCGCTTTACTGCTTTTCACGAAAGGTTTTACACTGCTTCTATACAACATATCGATTTGCTTTACATGATTTCTTACTACTCAATAGTTATTTACCTTTATTACTCACTGAGTTGGAGTACTCACTTTACTCCCTGCACCTTGTGTGCAGATGCAGGTATTTATACACATGGTAGCGGGTTTTGGCTGATCGGCGGCAAAGTTATCGGAGTTTAGCGAGGTGGCTGCCAGCGTTCGCAGCACCACTTTTCTCCCTTTTTGTTCATCAGTCATGTTTTGTATATCTCAGACCTTGTAGTTATATTTATACCCTAATAGATGCTCGTGACTTGTGACACCCCGAGGTCGGGCTTGTATAAAAATTCCACACTGTTCTTTCGGACTTCTATTATGAAATATTATTTAATTAAAGGCTTAAAATGACTCTTAATGGCTAAAGGGATAATATGTGTGTTGTGTCGGCTGGCCTTGTCTTCACGAGAGACTCCATCACGATTGGGTCGGATTGGGGTCGTGACAAGTTGGTATTAGAGTTTAGGTTACATAGGTCTCACTAGTCATGAGTAGGTTTTGTAGAGTCTAGCGTATCAGTATGGAGATGTTTGTATTTATCCTCGAGAGGTTGCAGAACATTTAAGAACACTTCACATTCTTGAATTCTTATCGTGTGTCCTTGATTCAGTTTGAAAAGTAACTCTTGTAATTCCTTCCACTTGTTCGCATGCGTGCATGAGCCCTTAGTATCAGATGTGCCTTGATGGCTTGTGATTCCTCGATCCAGGGGTGAGATATGATCTTTGTAAGTTGATGTTGGGACAATCTGGAGGACTTGAGGCCGGATCTTTGCCTATGGCTTGAGAACCAAGGTGCTGATTGTGTGAGCAAGTGTTTTGAATTTATATGTTCAGTATTGTCCCTATTAGTGAAAGTGACAGCTGGATAACTATGTAATAAGTATGTTAGTACTACAAAATGTATCTATATGATATGGGAGTGACGAGAAAGGCCTGGTGAAGGATAAAGGAACTATTAGGTGCTGGAATTCCATCTTGATTCGAGTTATAACCTCGAGTTATGGGTGTATGAAGGATCTTTTCATGTTTCTCAGTTGAGGGTGAAGTAAATTTCATGTTGCGGTATGAGTTCGGACTCAGGAAGATTAAGTGATTATGTATAGTTTATGTGATTCTGTATAGTTTATGACGGTGGAAGGTATACAAAAATCTTAGTTAGAGGCAAAACATGTGGGTTATCTCCTGTGAAGAGTTCTAGGGTTGTGCAATCCTTATATGACTGTTAGAAGATATCATGTCCAAGTGAAATATAAGTGTTGAAATTTGAATTTTTGGTCGCTTAAGAGAGTGGGCTTAACTGTTGCGAGAATGAGTACGAGATTTGCTCAATATTTAAAGTACTAGATAATCTGTGTTTTCACTAGATTACAAAGGATTCGAGTTTAATCTCACTATGGTATGGTGGCATCAATAGAGTATATGTGTTATGAGTTATTGAGTGTATTTTGATTTATGGCTTCGAGCCAAGTGGGGGAGTCTGTTGTGAGTAGTTAATTTCACGGCCAGGTGTTATGTTGGTTCCAGTTTGAGGCGTGTGGGTGAATCAGTTATGGCTTGCAGAAATTGAGACCGAGGATGGCGCGTGTAAAGGAAATTTTTTGACAAAGGTTATATTATGCTTCATAGGGTAAGAGAATCACGGGATGTCTTAAGTCGTTGTTGGTAAAGAATGCTCAGTGTATAGAGCAGGAAGTTGCTTGGTTGTATTGGGATGAGAATTAAATCATGCGGTGTCAGAGTGCCAATTAGGCACGGGTGGTTCTGTTCGTTGGGCAGGTAAATTGTAGTTTGATTGAAAGTGAATGACTCTCAAGAATGGTTCTAATGTGTTCAATATTCTACATGTAACAACTGAGTATTTTAAAGTTGTAGACTAGTTCTTGACTAGTTGAGTACTTAAATGTCTGGGGCTCGGAAGAGAGGTAAAGTTCTCATATTATCCTAGGATGGTATGGTACATGCAGTATGTTGTGAGGTTCTAGATTTGCATGTATGTTACAGTTCAGTTCTGAAAGGAATTTTATAAAACTCTTAGGTAGCAGGCAGTCTCAGATGATTAAAGAAATTGAATGGCTAATTGGAACTGATTTGACGTGAGTATATATTTCAAAAAAAGGGCAATATGAATAAGTTGATGGCACTTCTGCGGTATTGCAGCACTTTCTGGCTAGATCGACTGCTGGTATTCGAGTTTGTTTGGTGGCATAAAGGAACCTTTAGGTATCTCTAGTGAAATGGCTAGGTATTAGAGGTGTGACATGTAGTTAGGGGGCAAAATTAGGATCAGATATGGTGATTCGCGTGCTGTATGGATTTGGAGAAGGAAGTTCTCATATTCAGGCTATATTGTGGTTGTAGATCGTGTGTACGTGCACTGTTTAGTGACTATCGGGGTTTGGAGACCCGAGCAGATCTTTGTTGCTTGGTATATTAGATCATGGATTTTATATTGGGTTCGGACTGTTTGTCTACGTGTTGTGTTATTCTGGACTATTGCGCCAAGGCGATACTTTTGGCTAGGCCGAAAATGCCACGGTTTGAGTGGCGATATTCGAAAGATTATGTCCTATTGGAGAGATTTTATATTCTAAAGACCCAGTAGACGGTTGGGAAGGATTTCCTTTCTTATTTGGGCTCTTCGGATGAGTTTCAGTACTGAGGCTCCCCATAATTATTCGGGTCCTGTGGTGAGGGGCTTTTTGAATGTGTTTCTTGTGGTCGGGCATATCGCCAGATAGGGTTGTCCATTTTGATATTGATTTGGTGTCAGACACTGTATCGTATGGCACCGACATGAGTTATAGTAGTGGAATTGGCAGCTTTAGGCTTCCTTGGTAAGGAGATTTTTGGCAGGCCAATACGGATGTGTTTTCTAGCATGAGTCGGCTTGGTTGGCCCCGAATTGTATTGTTGAGGGATAGGTTGATTCGACAATTATTGAGCTTATTAGTGATCTGGGGAGATCTATGAGCTATATTTTTGTGTTGTGAGATGTTATGATTTGTTGGTTATGGCCACATATGGTGCGGTTCATTTGGGGTCTCATAGTGGAAGAAGAACGAGAATAATAATTGGGTATTGCTGAGTGAATGGTGTATCGGTTATGTCCTATCAGGTTTGTGTGGTATATGTTATTTGTTTCACCGTGGGTATGATGATGTGCTTTAGTTACAAACGTCAAATTGTGCATGGTTGTCGCTTTCGAGCATAGTGACTGGAGGTGTTCATGTGGAGCAGTGTTTGATAAGATCGCACATTACAGTGAAGCTATATGTAGATATGACCGTGCGAGTTAGATTTGTGTGTTCTCTATGATGAGAGATGGGTTCTCAACCTTGTCTTGTGATGGTACTGGTGCGCTTGAGGTACATCTCTTTCATTTGAGTCATTTTTATGATTCGAGTATGTTTAGACTCTTGCTTATTAGTGTGTGTATTATGCAAGTTGTGGCTTAGGCCTACATTGATGTGCCATATAACTAGAGTGGTTTGTTTAGATTAGATGATATCGTTGGGATCATTAATGAATACAAACAAAGCATGTTGGAAAATTGCTATGGTATTTTCCAAAGGAGAAATAGCTTCATCAATGGTTGACCTGAGAAACGGTTAAGGCTTGTTGCGTGTTTCATTTATCGTCGACAGTATATGAAAGTGTTGGAATGAGACTTGAGTCGATAAGAGGTTTTCTACCAGTATTCGGTTAGTGTGGTCAGCTGTTGTGAATAAAAGTTATCGCTACGAGTGTTTCAGCTACTTGGTATATCATGGGATTGCTCTCGAGGTTGACGGCATGGATTCTTACAGTTGTTTCGGGTCTATTCAGAGTATTGGTCTGAGGTTTTGATCGTATTGATGGTTTCAAAAGTGAAAATATGGTTCTACGGCTTATGGGCCAGATTGGATTGTGCAATTTTATTTGCAATGTGTTATTGGCCATATATGAGATACGGTGATATGGAATCACCCCTGGGTATATGCATGGTAAGGTTATCTAGTGATTGGTTGGGTTTTAGAACAACTCTGGGGAACTTTCGAGGACGAACGTATGTTTAAGTGGGGGAGGATGTAACGATCCGACCGATCATTTTGAGTTTTTGCACTTTGATCGACAGTTCTTGGGTATGACTTTCCCTGTGTAATGTATTATGACATAGGTAGATCATTGGTTTTGGTTTTTACGGAAATAAAAATGAATTTGAAAGAAGAGTTCTCAGTTGTAGCTTGAAATTTGAAACGTTTGACCAAGTTTTGACTTATTTTTATATGAACTTGGATCGAAATTTTTATGATTTGGTTAGCTTCGTTGGATAATTTGGGACTTCGGAGCATGATTGAAATGTATTTTGGAAGTCCGTGGAAGGTGTAGGCTTGAATTGGCAAAAGTGAGATTTTTGGCGTTTTCTAGTGGATAGGCGAGATTTTGATATAGAGGCCGGAATGAAATTCATAGAGTTGTAGTAGCTTCGTTATGTCATTTGGAATATGTGTGCAAAATTTCAGGTCATTCAAATGTGGTTTGGTCGGGTTTTTGATCGAAAGTGTATTGGAAGTTTTTGAAAAACATAGGTTTGAATTCGATGAGTTTTGGGTAATTTGATGTTGTTTGAGGTATTTTGATGATTGGGACAAGTTTAAATGATGGTATAGGGTGTTTTGGTGCTTTTGGTTGTGGTCCCGGGGGCCTCAGTTGAGTTTCAGAGGGTTGATCGGATCATTTGAAGTTGAAAAAAATTGCAGATTTTGGTCTTCAGTAGTTGCAGGCATTTTACTCTTCGTGTTCGCGAGAGGACCCTCGCGTTCGCAAAGAGTCAGCTGAGGAAGGTGGAACTTTAGCCTCCGCATTCAAGAGGTATTCTACGCGTTCGCGTAGGGCTGAGAGATTATGCATCGCGTTCGCAGTTGTGGTCTTGCGTTCGCATAGAAGGATTGAACAACTGGATCTTTAATGGAATTAAGTCATCGCGTTCGCGATGGAAGTGACACGTTCACGAAGGTCAAGGATGGGGAAGCATTTGCGTTCGTGACTGGCATGTCGTGTTCGTGTAAGGTAAAAATTGGTCAACTTAAGTTTGTGCTGCGTGTTCCCGAGAGGTTGACCGCGTTCGCGAAGAAGGAAAGTTAGGCCTAGGCAAAAAGCTTTTAAGTTATCTCATCCGCGATTTCGGGTCATTTTTCCCCATAGCTGCTCATTTTTTTAGATTCTTGATGGAAACTAAATAGGGATTGAAGGGGAAACGACTCGAGGTAATAACATTTGTCTTAAAACTCGAATATATTGTGAAATCCACCTAGAAATTCATGGAAACTAGGCCTAAAATTGAAGAACTAGGGCTTGAGAAATCAGACTTTTGGTTTGGGATTTTAAAGACCATTTTGGATCGGATTTGAGGACTTTTGATATGTAAGAACTCATAGTGATATAAGGAATTTAATGATGTTAAAAATTCTGAGTTTCGAGAAGTGGGCCCAGAGCTCGGGTTTTGGTAATTTTGGAATTTGTGCCTGTTGTTGATTGTTTTTGCTTGGGCTTTGTTCCCTTAGCATATTGTGGTGTATTTGTTCTAATTTTTGATAGATTCGACGTGCGTGGAAGCCGATTTGAGGGGCAAAGGCATCATGAGCTAGAGATTTCGCCGATTCGAGGTGAGTAATACTTGTAAATGATGTTTTGAGGGTTTAAAACCCCGAATTTGCACATCGTAGGGCTATACTGAGGTGAGAAACGCGCTTGATGGTGAGCGTGGGGTTGTTTACTATTGGGGATTATGACTTGGTCCGTCTCGACTGATTATTTTACCCCGTATTTGATTGAAATTTATTTGTTATCATCATGATTTGGACTCATTGTCATATTTGGGCTTCGTGCCAACTATCTGAACCCTTCGGGGATTCTTATCACTATTTCCTCGCTGTATAGACTTATTTACTTGAACTCAGTCATGCTACTTTTCACTATTTTACAACTCAGCCACTTTTACTCAGTTTTGAGACTTAAATGATATTTTAAATGATGTTTTGGGCTGAGAACTACTATTTTACTATTGTCCGAGAGGCTTGTGATAATATTCTGACTGAGTGTGGCCGAGGGGTAGATGTGAGGATACACTAAGTGATATGTGGCGGAGGGCCTGAGATACATTTATACGCCACGAGGTGGCTTGATATAGCGCTTGGGCCATAAAGGCCCCCTTCGGAGTTTACACACCCACAGTGAGTGTGTGTACCCATTCTGATTATGAGAGTGAGCCCGAGGGGCAGATATTGTTCTAAGAGTGAGCCTGAGGGGCTGATATTGTTCTGAGAGTGATCCCGAGAAGCTGATATTATTATGAGAGTGTGCCCGAGGGGTTGGTACTATTCTGGATATCGCCCGAGGGGCGAACTTTTATGTGTCCATCTTTCATATTTACTTGTCATTTTACTTGTTATACTATATTAATTGTGCCCGAGGGGCAGATTTTTTGTGCTTATCAGCATTAACGGTTTTGCATTCATTTGCGTAACCAATGGAAAAGTCATTTTCAAAAGAGGTTTAAACTGAACTAAGATGTTTCTAGTGATTTCACAGCTTCAATGCTTTTCTCAAAAGGTTTTACACTGCTTCTATACAACACATTGATTTGCTTTACGTGATTTCTTACTGCTCAGTAGTTATTTACCTTTATTGCTCTATGAATTGGAGTACTCACTTTACTCCATGAACCTTGTGTGCAAATGCAGGTATTTATACTCCCGGTAACGGGTTGTGGCTGATCAACGACAGAATTATTGGAATTTAGAGAGGTGGCTACCAACATTCGCAGTACCGATTTTCTCCCTTTTCGTTCGTCAGTCCTATTTTGTATATCTCATACCTTGTAGTTGTATTTATACCCTAATAGATGCTTGTGACTTGTGACACCCCGAGGTCGGGCTTGTATATAAATTCCGCACTATTCTTTCAGACTAATATTATGAAATATTATTTAATTAAAGGCTGAAGAATGACTTTTAATGGCTAAAGGGGTAATATGTGTGTTGTGTCGGTTGGCCTTGTCTTCACGAGAGGTGCCATCACGACTGGGCCGGATTGGGGTCGTGACAGTTCTTAACTGGACAACACTCTACCCCATACAACATGCCTGGTCTAACCACCACTCTATAAAACTTGCGTTTGAGTATCAATGGCACTTTCTTGTCACACGGGACTCTAGATTCCAACCTCCATTTCATCCAACTCACCCTTATACAGTATGTGACATCCTCATCGATCTCCCCGTCCTCTTGGATATCCGACCCTAGGTACTTGAAACTGCCTCCTTTGGGGATAACCTATGATCCAAGCCTGATGTCTATGTCCGCTTCCCTCGACTCGGTGCTGAATTTGCCCATGTATTCTATTTTTCTCCTGCTCAACTTGAAACCTTTAGACTCAAGGGCTTGTCTCCAAACTTCTAGACTATCATTAATATCCCGTCTCATCGATCAGAACTATATCATCAACAAATAACATATACCATGGAACCTCCCCTTGAATATGTTGTGTCAAAGTGTCCATCAGTAGGGAAAATAAGAACTGGCTGAGTGCAGATCCTTGATGTAGCCCCATAACAGCTGGAAAATGCTCTGAGTTGCCTCTCACTATCCTAACCCGAGTCTTAGATTCGTCATACATGTCTTTCATCTCTCCAATGTAAGCTATTGGCACACCTTTTATCTCCAGGCTTCTCTAGAGAACCTCTTTAGGGACCTTGTCATATATTTTCTCTTGGTAAATAAACATCATGTGCAGATGTTTCTCCCTATCCTTGTATTGTTCCACTAACCTACTAATAAAGTGGATAGCTTTCATAGTCGAACGTCCCGGCATGAACCCAAATTGGTTGTCGAATATGGACATTGTCCTCCTCATAATCAGCCTCACTTCCACATTCATAG
The DNA here is from genome assembly GCA_032618575.1 of Nicotiana noctiflora. Lineage (NCBI taxonomy): Eukaryota > Viridiplantae > Streptophyta > Magnoliopsida > Solanales > Solanaceae > Nicotiana > Nicotiana noctiflora. The sequence goes on along the minus strand of JASVEL010007011.1, from coordinate 614,919 downwards.
TGTGACATATTAACTTGATACCCTTATAGTTGTTACAGCTCTGTATATCACCTTTGTTCTTATACAAAGGTACCACCGTACTTCACCTCCACTAATCTGGTATCCTTTTCGGTCTAAAAATAATATTTAATAGCTCAGTCAGCAACTCCAAGCCTGCTCTACCCAAAAACCTCCAAAATTCTATCAAAATTTCATCTGGCCTGGTTGCTCTGCCCTACTCATCTTATGCATAGACTCCACGACCTTCTCAACCTTAATGCGATGACAATACGTAAAGTCTCGGTAACTCTCCAAATTCACCAAGTCACCTAGCATAATAACCCAGTCCCTTCTTCATTTAGAAATCTATGAAAGTATGTTTGCCAACTCCAATTCAAGTTTCCCCCATCAATAATCTACCTCCCTCGTCTTTGATGCATATCACTTGATCCAAATCCCGAGCATTCCTCTCTCTCACTTTAGCCAGACGAGATAAACCACCCAGTTCCTCATACAACCGGCCAAACGCTGCAGTCATGGCCTCTGTGATCGCCATCTTCGCCCCATTCCTTGCTACCTTATACCTCTCCATGTTTTCTCTCCTCTCCTCCTCGCCCGAGCTTCCTACTAACTTCAGGTATGCTGCCTTCTTCGCTTTCGTTTTTTTTGGATCACACCATTCCACCACCAAACGCTTTTGTGCTTTCTAGAGAAACCCTTCGAAACCCCTATCACCTCTCTCACCACCTCCCTTACACAGTTCTCCATTGTCGTCTACATAGCGTTCTCATCCCCACTACTCCTCCAGGCTGTCGATAGTCTCCCCTCCAATTCTTGAGCTTTATCCTTAGTCAAGATTCTCCACCTAATCCTTTGTCATCCTCGAGCAAACCTCTTTCCTCCTTATCATGGTACCGATGTCCGTCCCCAGGAGCCTATGTTGTGTCGTGAGGTTCTCACCCAGGATAACCTTGCAATCTCTCCTTCATATATAGTAGCATTCCTCTTTAATTTTTGCCGCACACATCATTTGTGTGAGAGACAGGGAAGTATAATCTCGGGAATAATCCTGGAATTAAACATAAAATAACTAATTTTCCCTTCTCCATCTTTTCTAGAGCTCTTTAAGAAAACTAATGATAAAATTGAAAACAAAACTTTATATCACTTTATCTAGTTTAAACCAAACATTTTATACATGTATACTTCATTATTGGTCCAATTAATCAAAATCTACTAACAAAATCTTATCGGCATATAAAGAATCTTATTTCATTATGATTAATCCTGAGATAACTTGTACCCAACTGATCACGCCCAACTCTACTCTTAAAAAGGATAAGTGGTCGCTCCAAATATAATCTGATCTAAAATTCCGAAGTCGAATCCTATAGAGAACTAAGGATTAGCTACAACTGTTGAATATCACTAAGAAGACAAGATCGAACAATTCCTAAATTACAAATATTAAGATTCTTATATCTAATTAACAAACAAATTAAAGTAGTATATTAACAACTAAATTTACTACGGGTAGGAGAAAAGATTAAGGAGGTCTAGAGTTATGATTTTTTTAATTATCGGAATCATTCCCGCTACATCTTCTATAATTTTTCCTAAGTATTCTCTACTGATCATGAGTACTTCAGGTATCATAATTATCTTTCAAGAATTTTCCATAATTTACTATACATATTCTTTCGAACTACGCTAGCTGGAACTAATTCATCGCTCGTTACGATCGCATCAAGGTTTCGTTATCTCTAACCGTCTTTAAACCCTCAGTATTGATATATTACACATGTCAGGAGTGATGTTGTTCAACAACCACCTAAATATGTACCCTCTCTCAAGCAATACATATTAACTATGCATAGTCAATCGATGGTCATTCAATCAACTAAAATAAGCATGTAATTAAACAAGTAGAGAAATTCAAATGCTAATTTATATTAAATGCAACAGAATATCATCCTTCAAAAGGTTCCATCAAACCCTAGATAAGAAAGTTTAGCTACTCATGATTGTGTAAATAATTATAGTAATGTTTAAAACAATTAAACTACAATTTAGAGGAAAACAGAGAGAAAACTCGAGTGATTTGTGATTCCAAAGTGTTCCGTAGACTTTTGCCTCTCTAATGATGTCTCTACTCTCTATAGTGTCTCCCTAATGATGTCTAACCTAATGATGTCTAACTTAATAATGTCTAACCTTATAAAACTAACTTTAAGGGGGTAATTATAGGGTAGGGGCCGAATTTTACATGTACAGAACTAATGAAGAATTAAAATGTGTTTGGATGGCATTGTCGGCGCCTTGCACTATCTATGGCACTATGTGGGGCGCCAATGATACCATCCTAGACAATGCCTTGCACTGTCTATGTGTCACGATCGGGACTTTTCACCCTCGAGAGTCGTGATGGCGCATGCTAATCAAAAATATAAAGAAGCACGAGGCAATTATTACAAAAGCGGAAGTCTCAAAACACAAATAACTGAAATCAAGTGCGGAAGTACAAATACACCTCTACCTAGATCTGGTGTCACTAACTTACAAACTTCTACAGAATGCTAAATACAATGTTTGAATAAAAATATAATACTGTATGATATGATACAAATGAAATCAAACGAAAAATAAAGATAAGAGAGACTCCGGGCCATGCGAACGCCAGCAAGGCTACCTCAGGAATCTCCGGATTGAAGTCAGCTCCCAACGCTTCTACTGCTGTTCAAAAGCTCTTGCTCCGGTACTATGATCTGTGCAAAAAGATGCACAGAGGGTAGCATTAGCAGAACCGACCCCATGTGCTGGTAAGTACCTGGCCTAACCCCGACGAAGTAGTGACGAGGCTAGAAAGGACTACCAATCAACCTGTGCAGATATATATATACAAGTACTACAAAAATAACAGCGGAAAGTAATAATTAAGACTCGGAGAGGAACATGCTTTTGGGGATAATAGACAAAATAGAACGGCTAGAATAAATAAAGAAAACTACAACTGATCTCTTCTAACACCGTTACGTGGTTGGTGTGCCACACGATCCCATTTCATGATATATAAGTGGTCGGCGTGCCACACGACCCCATTTCATAATATATTAGTGGTCGGCGTGCCACACGATCCCATTTCATAATATAATGGTTTCCCGGCAAGGGAACAAGTGTCAATTCAACAATCATGTCAAGGGAGAATCCAAGTAAATAGTTAATGTTTGGCAAGGGAGCCACAACAATAACTTAAACGTTCCGGTAAGGGAATAATTACATCTTTTTCTCTTTTGTTCATTTCTTACTTCCTAACCATGTCATAATTCGAGCCAACACTCCAAGGATTTTACAAATCATATTTTCTCTTCATACTGTTCATATTATATCGAAACCATCAATTAAACTAGGAAGAGTCACTACAGAATCCCAAATAAGCACAAGTAAGGACTCACGGTCATGCTAGAGACCGGTGTATAGATACGTGTTACCATTCCTATACACCATACTCAACATTTAGTAATTAGCAAATAATACTCTAATCCGATTCCCTCAAGCCAAAGTTAGATCAAACACTTATCCCGGATGATCCAAACTCAACTCAAGCCTCTAGTATAGCTTTACCCTTCGAATTCGGCTCCAACTCAGCCAGATATATGAAACAATGACCTTAAAATATTAATAATAGCTAAACAAACTAAACCCAATGCCTAAATATGAATTTCCAAGCTTTCTTTCAAAAATTCCAAAATCGACCCCGTGCCCCTCAGTCAAAATATGAGATTCGAACCAATTCCATGTTACCCATCCTTCCACGAGCCCGGATATACAATTTTTTTCCAAATTTGACCCCAAAACGAGGCCTAAATCACAAAACATTGAAAAACCCTAACTCTACCCCTTTCCCCCAATTTTAACCCAAGATTACATGATTTAGGTTTAGAAACTCATTAACTAATAAAGGAAGATGAAGGAAATGAGTGAGAATTTACTTACCTAAGAAGTTTTGGTGAAGAAGTACTCAACAATTCACTCATGAGCTATGGAGAAGAAGAACTCGTATGAAATATGGACTAAATCTCGTAGTTACTGGTTCTATTTTTTTTTAAATTTAACTCGGCAAAAATTGGTCTATACGATCGCGGAGAAGGAAATGTGAACGCATAAAGAAGAGCAAAATGGTCACTACGATTGCAAGCTAGTCCATGCGATCGCATAGAGGAAAATAGCGGGCTTCTCAAGCAAGCACTATGCGATCGCGGAAGGGGTGATGCGAACGCATAGAAGAAAATGTAAAGGTGGGGTTTTCATGAAATGCGATCGTGTAGAGAAGAATGCAATCGCATATAAGGATTTCTGGACCCCATGAAGTTGCTCTATGCGATCACAGCACTTCCTATGCGATTTCATAGAAGAATTCACTGGGCACAGACAACAGCTATTTTTTGCAATTTTTCTAAGGCTAAAATCATCCTAAACACATCCGAATCACACCCGAGCCCTCGGGGCTCCTAACCAACCACATGAACTAACTTAACAACATCATACGAACTTAAACGTGCGAACAAATCACCAAAATAACATCATAAACGAGGAATAAAACCTCAAAATCATCACATTTTTTATCAAACTTCATAAACTTTCAAACTTAGTGTTTTAGGTCCGAAACACATCAAATGAAGTCCGATTTTAACCAAACTTCACAGGAAATGCTCAAATCACATATAAGACCTGTACCGGGCGTCGAAACCAAAACACAACCCCGATACCAACACTTTCTAATCCATTTTCATTTCAAATTTCCAAATAAATTTCAGAATATTTCTTTTAAAAATTTATTTCTCGGGCTCGGGACCTCTGATTTCAATTTCAAGCATATGCCTGAGTCCCATATTTTTGTACGGACCTTCTGGGACCGTCCAATCATGGGTCCGGATTCGTTTACCCAAAATATTGACCCAAGTCAACTTTAATCATTTTAAAGCCACATTTTGAAATTTTTCACAGAATTTAACATATAAGATTTCCAGCTACGCGCCCGAACTGCGCATGCAAATCGAGACAAGTAAAGATGAGATTTTTAAGGCCTCAAAAGCACGAAATAAAAGAGAAAGCAGGTGATGACCCTTTGGGTCGTCACACTATGGCACTGTTGTTTTGGTGCAAGGCACTGTCTGGGTGCCAATGACAGTGTCCCGAAGAATGCCTTGCACTATCTATGGCACTGTTGTTTCGTTGCCTAGCACTACTTCTTTTATTGCTCCATTTTGAAGCTCTGAGGTACCATTATGTGTTTTTCTCCAATTAATGTCCAAACATTCCTACACGTGAAAGAAGCTCTATTAAACGCAAATCGACGCACAAATTAACATCCAAACAACGAGCAAGTAAGGTAAATACTATAAAAATATATAGAATTATCTCCCGACATCACCAACCAAACAAGTATTTTCCCCTCTATTGATTTGAGAAATAAGGGTTACTGAAATTAAATTCACAATATAATAAATAGAGATGGAAGAAAATATTTGAGAAGTTAGAATAAAGAGAACGGATAATTTCACATAAATATAACTCACACACCTGACTTAAATATCCTAGATATCACTTTGAAAATCTATAGCCTAAAAATAATAGGCTAATTCCCGAAAGACATCTTATTTCACACAATCAATTACGATTATTGCCCCCTCTTCATACAACCAGTTATTTTCATACACTATTATGTACAATTGCTGAAGCAATCCAACATCATAAAAGAAAAATAACTCGGTAAATAATTTGTTGAATCCTTCCAACGCGTACAAATCTTTTTTATACAACACATACACGAAAAAAAGAGAAGGAAGTGTCAAACATCTGCAGTGGCCTCTTACACACTAATAATGTATATACTCCTTATAAACTGAAGAAAACAAATATAATTATACAATATTATATACAAATATACACATTTATACATAATTATACAATACTGTATAACTTGTATAAACATGTATAATAATGTATAAGAGGTATTTGTACATTAATATACATAACTATACACTATTATACAACGTTTATACAAACTGCTACATAGTTGTGATTTTTATTCAAGCCTCGAGTTGAAGTAGAAGGTAATGGATGATTCAACCTGTCTATAGGTTTGCAATTTTGCGCCAATGATTCGGAATTCAACGCACAGATACGATACGTCCAATTTTAGATTCGAGACTTCAAGGAGGACAGCACACATATCACGGGAATCAATAACTTACGATGAGCCAAGAAGGTCAACAAGCTTAAGAACAAGCAAGTCCAGAGCTTTTTGCTCCATCGTATTGAAGATTGATTTAGCTTCCAATCTTTTCTCCTCAGAGCTCGACCAGACACTGAAAATTAAGGTTTCAAATTTCAAAGAGTCAGACCCAATTTTAAAAATCTTCAATATTCTACTGCTTGACACTATGGATGGCGAAGTAGGAGCCCAGGCCTTCTTCGTGCCATTGATGGCAGAACTGCATAGGGGATAGGGGAGGGAGAATAACGGGGGCTAGGTTAAGAGAGGATGAGAGTTCTATGTAGGTTGGAAAAAAAGAAGCGAGAGGCAGTGAGAGAGAATCGGGTGTGCTGGGAACGAAGAAAGAAGAAAATAATAAATACACTAAAAGTGTGTCTTTAATAATGGGCTAAAGGCTGAAAAGTTTCTTTCAAATTATGTACAATATGAGTTAAATAAGGTAAGAGTTTTAAATCTGGGCCATTTTCCATTGGACTATTAGGCCAAGTGACAAGTGATGTAATTCTTTCTAAAGAAGTAAAGAGATTAAACATCTCTAAACAAGGTAAGACCTGACCTGCCCTATTTTTTTTCTGAACCATCAATAATCACCGCCTTTCAACGGGTCGACTATCTTCGATCCGTTAGGTGAGTACAGTTAGAAATTCATAGTGATGCCAAGTTAATTATGCTCCTTAATTAAAATAATTTGTTGAGTATTTCTTAATCATGTCTTCTAATTTTTTTGATTCTACAGAAAAAATCGGAAGCTAGTGAATGCATGTGAAACACATGGAGATAAATATGTGAATAAATTGGAAAAACTTTTGGGCAATGAAGTGAAATGGTGTAAGATTTTACTCTTCCTTCTTAATGGTCATTGCATAATTTCAAATAAATTCAGTCTCCATTGCCAAATTTTTTCCTGAGCTCACTTAATCAGAAATAAAAAAGGAACTTTTCTACAAGTAGTCTTCACAATTTTTTCTTTTAATTGATATACATAAATTACACAATAATTACATATATATTAAATATAAATTATATTTGCCACCCATTTTTAATTTGAGCGAGTAGATAATGACTATTTAGGTCAATTCTAAAAGAAAAAACTACTCACCATTTCACATAACATACACCTAGAATTAAACAAAAAAAAATGAATAGCAGCTTAGTAATTAGCTTCTTCTGGCTTCTCGAAACGAACAGATGATGTTTTACATTTTAATACCACACAAGAGGGAGTGATTTGTTTGTCGACTAATTTTTCGCTTAAACTGATTATGGAAGGATCTGGTTCTTCTAATTGTCCGTAACCTACTATTGCAGAACTAGTAAATTCGAAAGTAAAGAACACAAGTATTTTACATGGAAAATACTAAGCTCAAAAGGTAAAAAAAAACTATGACTTACTTTCCACTAGAATTTTCCCAAACTCTCACTAAAATTATCGAGTCAAAAACTGCATTTACAAAATCTCTTTTGTAAACCTAGGACTAACTATAATCTCGTTGTAGCACACAGCCTCTAGCTATCTTGTTGTAGCACATAGCCTCTAGTTGTTGTGACAACTTTAAGTTAACTCTAACTTAAAAGCTCCGAGTATCTATTAAAATTGCTTCTAGATAAAGCTGAAAGGTAAAATATGAACAACTTACTACAATCGAACTAGAATAAAAGACAGATACTAGGAATTGGTTCTTTTATGTGGTTCAAGTAGCTTCAGGTTTCCACGCTTGAAGCACACACGAATTGCTTGCAAAATTGCCTTGCTATTTTGCTCTCAGTTCACGTTTAACTTTTGCTTATGTGCGGTACTTGGAAAAGAGAACAACACTGATATTTATAGAGTTAGTAAATAGCGATTCACTAGAATTCTGATGCTACTCTTCCTTGGTGGAAGAGTTCTAGTTGATCTTAACCTCTAACTCCTTCTCTTTCTTGGCCCATGTTCTCTTTGAATAATGAGTCCTTCTCCTTATCCAATATGTAACCTTTTCGATCAGGATCGGGAGATATTATTTCTGTCAAGTTAAGTTTATCTCCTTGAAGTACGTCCTGTATGCTTAAGTCTATCCGTATCTGAGTTCCTTCAGACCTTTACTCGGTCCAACAACAGTGATAAAGGACTTCCATCTCTTTACCTTTTTGAACAAATGATACTTAGACAGGCACTTCATATCTAACTGAATTGCTCTTGGAACTCTACCTTCTGCAATTTCAGCAAGGTGTTTAAAGTGATTATTATGGACCATATAAACCAACTTCCTGACACGAATATGTCCAAACTTGTTGAACATCACTTTACAAAATGTGCTGCATTCATTCATTCCTTTTTTGCCAGTTCTGATCCACTTTAGTGCCCACAATCTCATTAGTCCTATTTTTAGTTTCTTTACACGTACGTACCTTATAGTAGTAAATCTATTTTCCTAGAAAGACCCAATGCCACAAACTTCGTCTCTCCCCTACAAAAGCTTGTGAGGTGTTCAAAGTGTTGGTAAGCTTTGTGCAAAAAATAGGAAAAACAGAAGCCGTTAGTTTAACAAAACAAATTAAAATAATTTTCGAGCATACAAAGTTACTTGTATATTCTTAAGGAATTTAATTCATTGACTGTTGCCTAATTTTATACATTAATTTCTTCCTAGGATAAAATAGAAAAATTATTCTGTAAAAACGACACTTCAATTTACAGAACTTCAACGAATTCAACTAATGTAGCAAATCACACCTGATGAGAAGTTTTCAGATTTCCGTCAACGAAAAATGAGGCCAAGCCTTTAAATTGATAGACAAAAGAAGGGCGAAATAGATAGATACAATTCAAAAGGCGCCTCTTCCATTTCTTATTCGCATCCTTTAAAGAAAAATCCAACACAAAGTCGGATAGAGCGGGATTTGTTCGTTCCACTGAACTCCTTTGCTTCCTACTCGAACTACCAAAATATATGAGAAAAAAATTAAAATATATATTCATTCTAAAAAAATATTAAGGGGAACCTTAGAGCAATAGTAAAGTTATTTTAATGTAACCTATAGGACGAGTTCAAGCCGTAGAAGCAGCCGCAAATATTTGTATTTAGGTAGACTGACAACAATACACACCCCTTAGGGTCTTCCCCGGAGCCTGCTTGCAGGGGCGGCACGGCAAATTTTGTGGCCTAAAGCCAAATTTTATGAGGAGCCTTAACTTTTTTATTTTTTTATATTATTTATTTAAAGTCTAATTTTTATTTTGTTTTCTTAGATACAAAGTTATTAATGGTTTTCTTATAATCAATAACCCCTAATAAGTATTTCTCAACTCACAATATAGCTAATCCATTTAACCTTTCTTTGATATTGTCGTTCGTAGGTAAGATTTTATCAATTTTAATTTTGATAAATTCTTTCGGCTGAAGCAACGGTAACATAAGTTATTAACATTATTCCATAAGAATTTCAGACATTTGAAAAAGAACTAAATCTTTTTATTTGATTAAATGTATTAATTAATCTGTTATTTTCTAATTGTGTACTATTTTTCTTAATACTTTTAGTCCAGAAAATAAATTTAAACCATCAATATCTAATTGATTATTATCCTTTAAGGAACGTTCAAGATTAAGGCAATATTTTTTCAAATTTCCAATATTTAGTGATCTTAGTTTTTACTGCCAAACAAAAAACCAAAAATATTTTCATATGCTTTGAATTGTTCAAAGCTATTTTGAAGCGAATCTATTATGTATACAAGTAATAAACTCTAAAGGACTCTTCAAAAGATTTTGAAATTTCATTATCAATATTCCCATCAAATGTTACTTCCTATATATTTCATACAAAATTTGGGTTCGATATTCATTTCAAGCGCAATTTTCGTGGTAGAAATCATACCAGTTGCAAGTTCTTCTTCTCTATATTTGTGAAAGAAACAAATCAAATTTCTTCACTTTACAAAATTTTTTTAAACTTACACATAATCTATTAGATGTACCAAAAAATAGAGCCTCCACAAATATGGGGTCTAAAGCGGTTGTTTTAGTTGTTTTATGGAAGGGCCGCCCCTGCGCATATACGCATGTTTTGTGTATCAGACTGTCCTTCTTATATATATAAAATATCACATTCATCTTGACCTATACTGACCCAATTTTGAATTAGCATATGAATACATACCTATCGTATACGTTTGAAGCTTACAACGTTCAAGAGAAAACAAAAGAAAAGAAAAAGAAACTACATGGTATAATGAACGAGACATTCTCATTGGAAATAGGGTTACCTTAGTAGTAATAAATTAGATAGAGACCTTTCAATGACAATCTAGCAACATAGCTGAAGATGCAGCAGTGGCTTTTACGCATACTCAGAAATAGAAACAAGAAACGAACAGTCTAAAAATCTGTAGTAGCATTTACTACATTCTACTTGTCACATGGTTTGTTAGGCTTCACTTTTATTGTAATAACTTCGATCAAATTGGAAGGATAAGACGTCTTTCTCCTAAATGCATCAGAAATTTGTATCACCTTTCCACTGTATTCCTAAGTTCGAAACCTAAATAACGACTTTTATAACATAAAATACATTTGTAGTGTTTTAAAAAAAAGTATTTTTCTATCTATTTCACAGTATAATACTGCGAATTACATTAACGGACGTTAAGATAATTCGTAGTTCTATACTGCGAAATGCTTAAAAAATAATTTTTATTATTCGCAGTTGTTTACTGCGAAATGAGTGAAATGAGCCCAGCTATTTTCTGAACACCTAATTCGCAGTTGTGTACTACGAAATGTGTATTTCGCAGTATATAACTGCGAAATAGGCTCATTTTTTGGCCCACTTTCACTGACATAAAAATAATTCAAATTCATAATTCGCAGTATAATAGTGCGAATTTCATTGAAAATTTGCACACCCCAAGGTCGGACTTACCTTATTTATAGGCGCTTCAATTTTATAAAAATTCATTCAACAGTTAAACTTCAAACAAACGTTTATTCTCTCTTCTCCTTATCAATCAATGCTTTTCAATGTCTGAAGTGCAAGAAAACATAATCTATGACAACCAAATCTCCATATATACTAGTTATAATAAAAATGATAATAAAATATTAAAAAGTAGAATAAATGTATAAGTAACAAAAAAGACTTCTAGTACCATGCGATACCACTATAGTATATATGTATACCAACAGAGAATATGATTTTTCTAGAATATTGCTACAACTATATGTGACTATACTACTCTGCCAAAATATTAAAGGACACAATAAAAGTATGAGAAAATTGCATGCTCGTATTGCAAGCTAAATATTCGCAAAACAACTTGTTCATTTCTTATACTAAGAGAGTATATAGTTGTATGAGGTCGTTCCAACAATTGCATATAACTATAAAAACTATTAATACATATAATTTATGTCCATCAGCACACAAATATTTCAGCATTATTGTAACTCATGTTGATATAAATAATTTCATAATAGAATTCACTTAAAATGCAGTTAAGACAACCAAAAAATATTCAAACTACCATATGATATCAATATGGCATATAATTATACCAACATGATATACAATTTTACTAGTTAAATCTCGGTAACTATATGACTATACTACTATTGCATAAAACATGTGCATAAAGAGAAAAATTAAAAAAAAAATAGTGTACCACATATTAATATAATATGGTATTTCAAGATATTGTACTATATTACTATTATTAAAAAAATTAAATATGTTACCAATTAAATACAGCTAATACAACCAAGAAAATAATTCAACTAGCATATGATACCAATTTAGTATATAGCTATACTAATAAGGTATATTGTTGGAATGAATTGTATACTATTTAGGTATACAATACAAATTCGTCTTATTCTTTGGTTCAACTATATTTCAACCCAAATTTCTAAAATTTACTATAAAATCTCCACAAAATTGACTAAAATTTTAGCTACAATCTCCAGTCAACTTTACAAACTAACACATACAGGATCACACCAAAACAATTAAAAACTCAAACAAACTAAGTTAGGAGTTTCAAGCTTCAAAGTCCGTCGATTTTATTCTTGCAGTGCTGGATCGATTTGATTCAGCACACTTGCTTATAATAACACACATGCTTACTATTTTTTTTCCTGTATCCTAACATGCAAAAGTAATACAATATGGAGTTATCTCCTAATAAAATTGCAATTTCACTCATTTGTCATTCAACAAATACAAAATATAAGCACCAGGCAAGTACAAAAAAACTACACTTATTAAAAAAGAAATATCCCATGTCCAGCACTCAATATCAAAAAGAAAACACACCACTAAAAATCTGTATTAAAAAGGAAGAAAAGAATAACGAATAGCTAACTACAATAGAGAATCTAATGTGTGCGGGTAAATAATATTAAATGCATAGGTAGAAAAGATAAATAGTTTAAATATAGGTATTTAAGGGTAAATAGTTTGAACTCAATAGGTATAAAATAAAATTTTCTCGAAAATAATGTTACTACTTCATATAATCAACAAGACGACTGGTAAACTTAATTTGAGCGAAATTGTTTTCTTCATGTTTTAATTGGATTTGTATTAACAGTCATAATTTTTATAGGGGTACCGTCCGGATTTGAATTTTACAAGTTATGACCACGCCCTAGTTGGAATTTACGTAACTCTGGAGTATTGGACCACGGTGGTCCATATGGTAGTTATTACCAACCTGAAAATATCCAGCATGAAACTTCAAGACAATACGATTTGTAAGTAAAGTGATATAGGGATATGTACAGTATTTTTCCTAAGTATTGGGTAACTTATATTTTTGTTTGTTTTCTGCAGTGAAAACGAGCTTCTTGAAGCTCCCAGACTAACAGAGTTGCCCATAGACGAGATTTTTACTTGTGACTTAGCAGATGCGCAGAATCAGGAGAATGATAGTGATTATGATAATAATGCGGATGAGTCTGGGGATGAGACGCCCTTCCATGAGGAGGGTGATGATGAGGAGGAGGAAGTGAATGTGGAACCTGAGTTGACTAGGGAGCATGTTCCTCGACCTCCCGTTAGACCAAGAGTGTATGAGTCCCACGTGCCTTTTCATGAGAGAAATATTCCATACCTTGATAATTTGCCAATCATACCTAACGTTGATGCCTTCACAAGGGATGATGATGAATTATGATCGATGATGTGGGATGAATCTAGACCAGTTATTCTTATAAAGTGCATGTATTTCCTTGACAAAGCTCGCCTAGTTAGGGCTGTAAAAATCTATAGTATAAGGGGGTGTCGTGAGATGACGGTATGTGAGTCAAATACGGATAAATACAAGGCTATATTCCGTAGGTGTTTTATGGGTTGTCACTGGATGTTGCGTGCCACAAAGAAAAAATCAGGTTTGTGGAAAGTTGGTAAATTTATTAGCGAGCAAAGATGTGAAATGGACACATTCAATGAGAACCACTTCAACTTGGATGTTGACTTGATTTCCCTTATCTTGGTTCCATTTTTGGAAGTTTCCATTAGATTCAGGATTAAAGAGTGTATTACAGCCATCCACCAGGAGTATGGTAGTACTATAACCAAAAGAAAGGCATATCTCGGTCGCAAACGTGCCTTTGAACTATTTTATGGCGATTGGGATAGGTCCTTTTCAAATCTGCCCAGGTATATGGCTGCACTGCAACACTTTAACCCAGGTACTATTGTTAAATGGAGGCGCGAGCGAAGTTCGGACAGACCGAAATATATATTCAACTATGTATTTTGGTCATTTAAACCAGCAATAGATGGTTTTGTGCATTGTCGTCCTGTAATTTCCATAGACTGTACTCATGTCTATGGCAAGTATGATATTAAGCTTTTGATTGCAGTTGCTGTAGATGCCAATGGTCAAATATTTCCACTAGCTTTTTCCATTTGTGCCAACGAAAGTGAAGATACGTGGACGCAGTTCTTGAACCACTTAAAGCAGCACGTTGTCAAACAGCGTTCAGGTATTTGTCTAATATCTGATCGGCATGGTGGTAATTTAAGTTATGTACGTCACTTGCTTGAATGGTAGGAATCGCATGCACACCACCGTTACTGTGTGAGGCACCTAAAGGCCAATTTCCAGAAGAAATTTCCTGACAAGGCGTTGCATGACTTAATGTGGATGGGTGCAACTGAGCACCAGCTGTGTAAATTCACGAGGCGCATTGAAGCAATCCGGCAGATAGAACCACGAGCCTATACTTAGTTGATGCAACAGGACCCTCAAATGTTGACATTGTATGTTGATGGCGGGAGATGATGGGGAGCCCTCACCACAAACGTGTCAGAATCATTTAATGGCTTGTTGAAGTCTGCCTGTGGACTGCCTGTCACTGCCATGGTCCGCATGACTTTCAAACAGAGTGCAGAGGTTTGTTGAAAGGCATGCAGCTGCATCATCATTGTTCGAGAGGATTAAGCAAAAATTAGAATGCGGTCGTACCTAAGTGATGACATTTACTTGTTGAATGTTGTAGTTTACTTTGTTGTTTCTTTTGTCAAGTGCTTCTATTAGTTGTATTGTTTGTTATCGTGCTATGTGTGTAAGGTATGTGTTAGAGTAGTTTTGTCTAAGTATAGATGCTAAAACGCAATAAATGTTATTATTCGCAATAGATGTTATTGTTAGAAACATAAAGCATTATTTACACAAGGCT
>JASVEL010007010.1:0-110484 GCA_032618575.1 Nicotiana noctiflora | reverse complement strand
CTCACTTCACAAAGCACGTTAGGTGCAAGGGATAGTTGGATTGCACTCAATGCATCCCCTTCAATCTTCTCCATGTCGGGAGCAGATGTATCCTTAGGATACTTTCCGTCAATAGCATGGATTGAACCTTCCCTCCGCAGTAACGCCATCAACTGGATCTTCCAGATGTTGAAGTTGTTGCGTCCTTTGAATCTATCAATTTCAAACTTCATGGAACCCATCTTTGCTTGTTCTTCCTCCTTGGATCGTTATAGAATCTTGTCGCTCCGATACCAATTGTTAGCGGAAACGTAAAAGAAAGAACACAAGATTTAACATGATTTCGATCAAAATAATCCTATGTCCACCAGAGAACAATTGCCTTTCTATTATTTACAAAGGAATGGGAGATTTCCTAATTACACTTAAGAGAATTTCTCTCTTAACTCTCTACTCACAACAATATATTGTATTATTTTTGTGATGGTTTCTACAAATGAAAGAGTGCATCTATTTATAGGGGTAAGGACCGCCTCTTGATGTCATTGGTGACATCAAACTACCTCCTCTTGATGTCATGGGTGACATCAAAGGAGGAAGCTTCCTCATAGCATTCATGACAACTCTTTCCACCAACTTTTTCAATTGGCATGTCATTGTTGACTAAACCTAAACCAACATTTTCAACGTGTCATTGTTGACTAAACATAAACCAACATTTTCACATATATATTAGGAGTAGGACATGTCATATGTTGTGTATATCTAGGGCTCAATGTATCATTGTCTTAATACATCAATAATATATTTTTCTTCCGTGCTTTCTCACATGGTATCGGAGCCACCGTGAGAAATTAATCATTGTGCGTCATTCCAACGACATCCGGAAAGAAATAACTCAGTCACCGTGCAATTTTCCGGTGACCTAAGTGACTAATTGCGTAAAAGTCACTAATTATCAGTGTTGTGCAAAAACCAACACCACCACGAGGTAGATCACTCGTCGGCGACCAACCCTACAAAATTTCTTGGGCACAAAACCAACCACGCGCCCACACGCGCCGGCAGAACAATTTTTCCGGCGAGCGCGTGACCCCACGCGCCGGCGCGTGAGGCGACTTCCGGCCATGTTTTGATAAAACTTCTTCAGGACAGTTGGATCGTCCTTGAATTCCGAGCCTACCCATATTTTTATTTTTGATTTCTGACCACTTTGAATTTTTCCGGCGAGCTACAGTGATTTTTCCGGCAAAACTGTGATCTTAAAAATTTTCTGCTTCTTTCCAGCACAATATTATAATGGAATTAATACCTGAAGCCTTTACCTCACAATCCGTTGGATTAAATGCAATAAATCCAATCCAGATGGTTTCTTTACCGGATTATATTGAGTTCCTTCAGTACAAAGCATGTAAAGAGACATCTTCAGGGTTAACCTCCGTCGCTTCAACAAATAGTAGCATAACTGGTGTCTCCCAGTCTCCACGTTCTGAGTCTTGGGTCATTGATTCAGGTGCATCTGATCATATTTCTGGTAACAAATCTCTTTTCACTAGTATCTCATATTCTTAATCTCTTCCAACAGTCACAATGGCCAATGGGTCTCAAGCCATGGAAACAACAATAGGTCAAGCTAATCCACTTACTTCCTTACTTTTAGATTCAGTTCTTTATGTTCTTGATAGTCCTTTTAATCTCATAGTCGTTAGTCGTTAGTCGCTTAGCCAAATCATTTAAATCTGCTGTTCTATTTCTTGATGACCTTGTTTTTATACAGGATCGCAGTACAGGGCGGATCATTGGTACCGGACGTGAATCAGATGGACTTTATTACCTTATC
This sequence comes from Nicotiana noctiflora, assembly GCA_032618575.1. Classification (NCBI taxonomy): domain Eukaryota; kingdom Viridiplantae; phylum Streptophyta; class Magnoliopsida; order Solanales; family Solanaceae; genus Nicotiana; species Nicotiana noctiflora. The sequence continues at coordinate 108,665 of JASVEL010007010.1, read as the reverse complement.
CTTGCAAAATCACATGGACTCGTATCTTGTCTTCCTCCAATAACTTCTCCCATTACCGATTCACTAGAGTTATTACATAAAAGGTTAGGACATCCCAGTTTGTCAAAACTTCAGAAAATGGTACCTGGCTTATCTCACTTATCTACTCTGGAGTGTGAGTCGTGTCAACTGGGTAAGCATACCCGCTCCCACTTCCCGCGGCATCTTGACAATCGAGCAAAGTCACTGTTTACTTTAGTCCATTCAGATGTTTGGGGTCCTAGTCGGGTCAGTTCTACCTTGGGATTCCACTACTTTGTCGGTTTCATTGATGATTATTCCAGGTGCACTTGGATGGTTTTGACGAAAAATCGATCTGAGTTGTTTTCTATTTTTCAGAACTTCCACGATGAAATTCAAAATCAATTTGGGGTTTCTATCCACACATTTCGTAGTGATAATGCCCTAAAGTATTTGTTTATCCCATTTTCAGCAATTTATGAACTCTCATGGGATTATTCATCAAACATATTGTCTGTACACATCCCAACAAAATGGGGTAGCTAAAAGAAAGAATAGACATTTTATTGAAACTACTCGTACCCTACTCATACAATCTCATGTTCCGCTGCATTTTTGGGGGATGCAGTTCTTACATCTTGTTATCTTATTAATCGTATGCCATCTTCAGCTATCCAAAATCAAGTTCCATTCTCTGTCCTGTTTCCCCACTTACCTTTGTTCTCTTTTCCACCCCGTGTCTTTGGGAGTACGTGTTTTGTTCATGACCTTACTCCAGGAAAAGATAAGTCAGCTCATCGTGCTCTTAAGTGCATATTTTTGGGTTACTCAAGAACGCAAAAGGGATATCGATGTTATTCTCCTGACCTTCAGCGATTTCTTATGTCTGCTGATGTTACCTTCTTTGAAACCCAATCATACTTCACAGGTCCAGTTAATCACTTAGATATTTCTGAGGAGCTACATGTTCCTTCTTTTGGAGATTTAGCCCCAATCTCCCATTCATCTTCTCTATAGCTCCACCGCCTACAGTTCCAGTTCCAGTTCCAGTGCCACCACCTATAGCTCCAGTATCACCACCGAGTCCAGTGCCATCACCTAGTCCAGTGTCACCACCTATAGCTCCAGTATCACCACCGAGTTCAGTGCCACCACCTGACTTAGTTCCACCAACTCTAGCTCCAGTGCCACCATCTAGTCGAGTTCAACCTTCTACAGCTCCACCACTCCTGACTTATCATCGTCGTCCGCACCCAGCATCAGGCCCAGCTGATTCACATCCTGCACCTGACCCTGGTAATACTGCGGACTTGTCTCTTCTTAATCAAGCGATTGCACTACGAAAAGGTATACGGTACACAGTTAATCCTAATCCTCATTATATCGGTTTAAGTTACCATCATCTCTCATCATCACATTGTGCATTTGTGTCATCTTTGTCCTCTGTTTCCATTCCTAAGTCTACAGGTGAAGCACTGTCTCATCCTGGATGGCGACAGGCTATGATTGACGAGATGTCTGCTTTACATGCAAGTGGCACTTGGGAGCTTGTTCCTCTTCCTGCAGGTAAGTCTACTGTTGTTGTCGTTGGGTTTATCCAGTCAAAGTCGGCCCGGATGGCCATGTTGATCGACTTAAGGCTCGTCTTGTTGCAAAAGGATATACTCAGATTTCTGGGCTCAATTATAGTGATATTTTCTCTCCCGTAGCTAATTGCACCAGTCCGCCTTTTTCTATCCACGGCTGCTGTTCGCTATTGGCCTCTCTATCAGTTGGACATTAAGAATGCTTTTATTCACTGTGACCTTGAGGATGTGGTTTATATGGAGCAACCACCTGGATTTGTTGCTCAGGGGGAGTCTAGTGGCCTTGTACGTCGGTTGCGCCGATCCCTCTATGGTCTAAAGTAGTCTCCTCGAGCTTGGTTTGGTAAGTTTAGCACAGTTATTCAAGAGTTTGGCATGACTCGTAGCGAAACTGATCACTCTGTATTTTGTCGACATTCTGATTCAAATCTCTGTATTTATCTAGTTGTTTATGTTGATGATATTGTTATTACCGGCAATGATCAGGATGGTATTAGTAAGTTGAAGGAACATCTCTTTCAGCAATTTCAGACTAAGGATCTAGGCAGGTTAAAGTATTTTATGGGTATTGAGGTTGCTCAGTCTAGCTCGGGTATTGTGATCTCACAATGAAAGTATGCCTTAGATATTCTTGAGGAGACAGGAATGACAGGTTGTAGACCTGTTGACACTCCGACGAATCCGAATTCTAAACTTCTGCTAGGACAGGGGGAGCCTCTTAGTGATCCTGCAAGATATAGGCGGTTGGTTGGTAAATTAAATTACCTTACAGTGACAAGACCTGACATTTCCTTTTCTATGAGTGTTGTGAGTCAGTTTATGGATTCTCCGTGCGATAGTCATTGGGATGCAGTTGTTCGCATTCTTCGGTATATAAAACCAGCTCCAGGAAAATGTTTATTGTTTGAGGATCGAAGCCATGGGCAGATCATTGGATACTCAGATGCTGATTGGGCATGATACCTTCTGATAGATGTTCTACGTCTGGATATTGTGTCTTAGCAGGAAGAAATTTGGTGTCTCGGAAGAGCAAGAAATAAAATGTGGTCGCTTGGTCTAGTGCAAAAGCAGAATATCGAGCAATGGTTATGGCGACATGTGAGCTAATTTGGATCAAACAGTTGCTCAAGGAGTTGAAATTTGGCGAGATTAGTGAGATGGGACTTATTTGCGATAATCAAGTTGATCTTCATATTGCGCCAAATCCAGTATTCCGCAAGAGAACTATACACATCGAGATTGACTGTCACTTTGTTAGAGAAACGCGAATTGAGCTATGCTTCACGACTGAAGAGAAAATATCATTATAGTCTATTCCCTCCTTCTGGCTGAAACCTTTAGCAACCAATCTCGCCTTAAACCTAGCATTTTCCACTTCAGGAATTCCCTCTTTCTTTCTGTAGATCCATTTGCATCCAATTGTCCTCTTCCCCTTTTGTCTTTTCACTAAGACCAATGTCTGATTCTTATGAAGAGACTCCATCTCTTCCGTCACGGCTAACCGCCATTGTGCAGGCAAGAAGTTGCTTCAATATACGAGGAGGGCTCCAGATCCTTAATCTCTTCTTGTGCAGCTACAAACGCATATGCAATCAAGTTTGCTTGATTTATAAGGCGTTCCGGTTCTCGTGTCTGCCTTTTCTCCCTCCCCTTCGCAATTGTGTATTGTTCATTGACAGCAAGTTCTTCAAGATCTACATCTTCTGACTCATCTTTAACCTGAGTCTCTTGATACTTTTCCTTGGCAAGCACCACCAGAGGCTCCACCTGTTCGTTGTTCTTGTTTCCTGAAAACTCCACGAAAACTTTACGGGGATCAAGTATAGAGGATTCATCGAAGGTGACATCTCTACTAAATATAAATTTGAGTAAAGACAAACACCAAAGTTTGTACCCTTTTACTCCATCCACATACCCTACGAATATGGCATTCTTAGCCCTTGGTTTAAGCTTTCCTTAATTAACGTGATAATAAGTTGGACACCCAAATACTCGTAACTATAAATAGTTAGAGGGTTCACCTGACCATACCTCATCCGGAGTCTTAAAGTCAATTGCCGATGCTGGAGATCGATTGACAATATGAGCAGCAGTGTGAACTGCTTCAGCCCAAAATACTTTGGACATTTTGGCTTGTACGAGCATACAACGAGCCTTTTCAAGAAGAGTTCTGTTCATTCTCTCGGCAACTCCATTCTGCTGTGGGTATGTCTGACAGTCCTATGTCTAGATCCTATGAACCTTGCATAATTCATTAAACTCTTTATTGCAAAACTCAAAGCCGTTGTCTGTGCGAAGATACTTTATTTTTCGCTCCATTTGATTTTCAACCAAAATCTTCCACTCTTTAAATGCTTCAAAAGCATCACTTTTTGCCTTAAAAAAATGCACCCAAACCTTTCGTGAGAAATCATCAATAAAAGTGAGAAGATACCTCTTTCCTCCCTTCGATGGAAGTTTAGAGGGACCCTATAAATTTGAATGGATGTAGTCTAGCACTCCACTTGTCTTGTGTTCGCCAGTGTTGAAGCTGACCTTCTTCTGCTTCCCTAGAATGCAGTGCTCATAGAAGTCAAGTGTGTTGATCTTCTCACCTTCCAAAAGGTTACGATTGCTCAACATCTCCAATCCACGTGCGCTCATATGACACAGTCTCATGTGTCATAGTCTTGCCTTGTCATCATTAGATAACTGCAATATAGACGCATTTGTAGAGCCAACAATGGTGCTTCCAGCTAATGTGTAAAGGCCGTTCTCGAGCTTGCCTTTCAACATGACTAAAGAACCTTAGTCACCTTCATAGTTCCTGCTTCACTCATGTACCTGTAGCCTTGTTCATCCAGAGTACCCAAGGAGAACAAATTCTTCTTCAGATCAGGAACATGACGGACTTGTGTAATAGTCCTCATGACTCCATCATGGTTCGAACTGAGCCAATGCCAACGATTGCACAAGTTGCATTATTGCCCATTACTACGGTTCCTCCACTTTTCTCATAGCTGCTAAACTAGTCCTTTTCGGAACGTCATATGCAGAGTACAAGCAGAGTCTAACACCCATTTGTTTCCATAATTACTATTATTACACGATGTTGTTAGTACATAATCATTATCAAAATCATGTACCTGTTCAACTGTAGATGCACTCGCCTTTTCCTTGGACTTTGACATTGGGCAATCTCGTTCAAAGTGCCCCTTTTTGCCACAACCCCAACACTCTGTATTCTTCTTGTTCACACGAGACTTTGATCTGTACTTTGATTTGCTCTTTCCGTGTTGGCTAGTCCGGCCTCTCACCAAGAGCCCACTTGCTTAGTCATCTCTGACTCCTTCGATGTTCCTCCGCACATCACTAGAGTTAAATGCCTGCCGCACACACTTGCTCAAGCTTGATAGGCTCCTTGCTATACATCATTGAATTCTCAATATCACGATATCCTGAAGTCAATGAAAATAGCAAAGCACATGCAAGCGTCTCCTCCTCCCTTTTAATTCCTGCAATCTGTAAGTCCATGACAAGTTTATTGAACGCATCTAAATGATCTTGTAACGAAGTACCTGACCCCATCTTAAATGTGTGAAGACGCCGTTGTAACAACATCCTTGTTGTCACTGATCGGTCTTGGTATAGCCCTTTTAGCTTTTCCCATAACTGTTTAGCCGTCTTCGGTACCTGTACTCACTTCACAAAGCACGTTAGGTGCAAGGGATAGTTGGATTACACTCAATGTATCCCCTTCAATCTTCTCCTTGTCCGGAGTTGATATATCCTTAAGATACTTTCCATCAATAGCATGGATTGAACCTTCCCTCCACAGTAATGCCATCATCTGGATCTTCCAGATATTGAAGTTGTTGCGTCCACTAAATCTATCAATTTCAAACTTCATGGAACTCATCTTTTCTTGTTCTTCCTCCTTGGATCGTTATGAATCCTGTCGCTCTGATACCAATTGTTGGCGAAACGTAAAAGAAAGAACATAAGATTTAACGTGGTTCGGATCAAAATAATCCTACGTCCACCAGAGAACAATTGTCTTTCTATTATTTACAAAGGAAGGGGAGATTTCCCAATTACGCTTAAGAGAATTTCTCTCTTAACTCTCTACTCACTACAATATATTGTATTATTTTTTGGATGGTTTCTGCAAATGAAAGAGTGCATCTATTTATAGAGGTAAGGATCTCCTCTTGATGTCATTGATGACATCAAACTACCTCCTCTTGATGTCATGGATGACATCAAAGGAGGAAGCTTCCTCCTAGCATTCATGCCAACTCTTTCCACCAACTCTTTCAATTGGCATGCCATTGTTGACTAAACATAAACCAACATTTTCAGCATACCATTGTTGACTAAACATAAACCAACATTTTCACACAACAATATGGTATTGATTTTGAAGAAACATTTTCTCGAGTAGCTCGATTTGAAACCGTGAGACTTGTTCTAGCACTGGCTGCACAGCTGCAATGGCTAGTTTATTAATTTGATGTCAAGTCGGCATTTCTCAATGGAGACCTGCAAGATGAAGTTTATGTAACATAACCAGAAGGTTCCATAAAGGGTGGCAATGAGACAAAGGTGTACAAGCTAAAGAAGGCGTTGTATGGTTTGAAGCAAGCCCCTCGAGCGTGGTATAGCAAGATCGAAAAAAGATTATATGAGAAGTGAAAATGAACTCACCTTGTCTGTGAAGAAGGAAGGTAATGAATTCATTATTGTTTGTCTTTATATAGATGATATCATTCATACTAGCTCTTCTACTTCTCTTGTGAATGAATTTAAGTCTCAAATGATGAATGAGTTTGAGATGTCGGATATGGGTTTATTACATTATTTCCTTGGCCTTGAGGTCCATCAAGCCGAAGATGGAATATTTCTTTCACAAAGGAAATATGCCAGGGATCTTCTCAATAAATTCAGCACGGTTAATTGCAAGCCTGTAGCTACACCTATGAATGCTAGTGAAAAATTGCAGCTTAATGATGGAGCGCTGAAGGCTGGGGCTAAAACTTTCAGAAGCTTGATTGGAGGTTTAATTTATCTAACCCACACTCGCCCCGATATTGCATTCCCTGTTGGCATTATTTTCAGGTTTATGCAACAACCTTCAAAGGTTCACTTTAGAGCAGCAAAAAGAGTTTTGCGCTGTATTGCTGGAACTATGAACTATAGAATTCGGTACTCAAAAGTTTCCAATTTCAGATTGTGTGGGTTCACGTATAGTGACTATGCTGGATCGCTGGATGATAGAAGGAGTATTTCTCTTGGATCGGGAGTAATAACTTGGAGCTCAAAGAAGCAAGCTACAGCAACCTTGTCCACCTTTGAAGCTGAGTACATTGCAGCCACTTCAGCAGCTTGCCAAGCTATCTGGCTAAGAAGGATCTTAGCAGAACTTCGACATAAGCAAGAAAGTGCAACTGAGATTTTCTGTGACAACAAAGCATCGATCTCCATGACAAAGAATCCAACTTTTCACAGCAGAACTAAGCACATTGATGTCTGCTTTCATTTCATCCGTGATTTGGTTGCGAAGGAGGAGATAATTCTGAAGCATTGTAGCACTCATGAGCAATTAGCTAATATACGGACAAAGTCTTTGGCAGCAGACAAGTTTGTTTACAAGAGCTTTGCTTGGTGTTTGTAACTTTGAATCAAGGGGGCATATTGATGAATGATTCAAAGGACTTGGTCAAATTTGAGTTTGCTAGTAGTGTCTTATAGTGGATAGTTGTTGCTTTATTAGTGGTAATAGCGGTCAGTTTAGTGACTTAGTGGTATGTTTATTTGTAAGCCTATATAAAGGCAATATTTGCTTCAGTTTAATATATCAATGAAGTTAAGAAAAAGTCCGGTAAACTTCTTGTACGCTGTAGCTTTTCTCATCAGATTTTCAATGCGTTGCTTACTTTATTCAACAATATCCTGTATAACAAAATGACATGAGGCCAATTTAGATTATCTGTTTCTGAACTATCCTGGATTTTCTAAGCTGGTAAGTTTAAAATTCAGAATGTCAGCATATTTTACTAAGTGTTGTGAATTTGATGTATAGGATACTCTTCTGATAAAATGTGCAATAATTTAAAGTGGGCAGGGGGCTGATTGACTGAGGCCAAGAAAGAAAGGGGAAATAGTAGATGAAAAGAGAAATGAAAGACCTATAGCGCACGTACCGCAGCGTTGAAAAGCACGACACAGATACCGGTGAAGAGGCCAACAAAGCAAGCCGAGATTATAGCGGTATTATTGCCTTGTGGGATAACTTCCTCGAGCAGAGATCCTATCTGGATGCCACTATCACTATCACTATCACTATCGACTTTTCTGCGGTCGCACATATCTTGTTCTTTTTCAATATTTTCATCGGAGGAACGTCCCGGAGGAAGAGATGGTCGTCGAGCCCAAGGCAAGTAATTTGGATGACGACCCAACAACTTTCGTGATTCATTGTTTAACAGACGAGCAAACCGAGGGGCGGAGTGCGTTACTGACTTTTTTAAAGTTTTGTCGTTACAGAAAGATACACAGATATGGCGAGGAGATAAGGAATTGAAGAGCGAATTAGGAGGATGGTGCAGCACAGTGTTTTGGCCGCTAATCATAGCTGTCTGAAGCGTACAACTTCGTCAGACCAATAATAAAAATGTCAACCTTTTTTATTCTACAATATAATGTTATCACAAATTTTTTGGATTTTACCCGTCAACTAATGCCGTTAAAAAAACCGCTTTTTTGTTGAGGACTTTCATTTCCTTCTTCTTCTTTTTCTTTGTTTATGGATTTGCTTTTAGATTTACTAGTTTTTTGATGGAATATGTATATTGAGTTATGTAATATATAATATTATATTATTAAATAAAATTTGAATACATAATTATACATGAAAAAACACAGTTTATAAATTATCAATGTGGATGGTCGTATAATTACTTGTCGAGGTAAAGATGATTGAATATTATTTAAAACTACGAAGATGAACAATCAAAGTTTAATGAGGCACAATAATTTTTTGTTTTGTCGTTGTTTGACCCAAAAGTTATCGGTTGCTTTATAAGTTAGGAACAATTAAAGATTATATAAAGGGTAAATCGGAATCAATAGTAATATATATTAAAGATCGATCTTTGAATTCGTATATAGTTTGCCCTTGTAAGAATATAGTGGATCTTAATGAAGTGTTTGAGCAAGTAAGCAATAAAGAGATAAAATAGAGAGAAAAATGACAGGGCAAGAGAGAGTTGTATTATTAATGATCAATAATACTTGTCTTACAAATGAGAGGGACCCTTCCTTATATATAGAAGGATGACCCCCTCGCCAACACATTACATCGTCCCAAAGCTATTGCTATTACAACGAAGATATAGGGGAGGGGGAGTCGGGACGTCTGCTCGGGCGAGCCTGCTGACACGCCACTATAGTCGAGGGCGTACCATTTTCATCGTACGGACACAAAAGAGGGTGTCATCTAGCGTCTACGGCCGCGCAAGGATACGTGCTCGACCCGTCTTACATCTGATTCGACCCTATACAGTTAGTCCCTCCGCCTATTGGAGATGTATTCGGCATATATCTATAATGGGTGGATAAAGTCGACCCGTATTGGATCTATCTATATACATACACGTGGCATGTTCTTCTGAACCGTCGTTTGCTGACGGCCTGCGTCATAATTGATGTTGTTCTCGAGGCACGCCATAAAGGCGATTTGACGTTTTAGTTTCCCGCCTCTTTTCTGGTGCAAAACTCTTCGAATCCCGTGTAATGACTTATTGTAAATAGTGAACGGTTTCAAGACTTTCCATTCTTTGGATCATGAGAAAGTTTTTCAATACTTTTATTTCTCATCTTTTCTTGATAGAACTGCAAATTTTCACGTTGACCTTGTGTCTCACCGTTATACCTTTTAGTGTAAAAAAACTTCTAAAATGGCTAAGGGTAGCCGCCGCCGGGGAGCAGAATAGGGTGAGGCTACTTCCAGGGTTTAAGAAACCTCGCAAACCGCTCGTCCCCTTATCTGTAGATAATCTCCTCCCCCGTGAACTATATGTTCGGAGGAATTTCCTGACAAAAGTGAATACACCTGCATTGGAGAGGTCCACTTACACCGAACCTCTCCTAAATGACCTCCGGGCGTCTTGCCAGATTCCGGAGGCGGCCGTTATGCAGGCGGCTGGAAAGGACCTTGCTAATGTACATAGGTCTGGGTTCTGCGCCTTTTACGAGTACCCTTTCATAATGGGGTGTAAACTCACCATTTATCCGTTGGCGGAGGAGCTGTGCTGGTTCTACAATGTATGTCCGGTTCAGCTTACTCCATATACATGGAAGATATGTCGTATACTGACGACGTACGCCGAGAAGGCCGGCTTAGACGTCACAGTATACCACATGCTGCAGCTGTTCAGTCCCGGCTTCACAAGAGGGATAATGCTTCAGCTAAAAACCCGAGGGACGAAGGGCCTGGTCGTCGAGGCAGACGATAAACCCAACCGTCAATTCTGGCTAAAATACTTTTTTGTATGTACCTCGGACTTGGTATCGGACCCGGCCAAATTTCCCGAGGCATGGAACGACAATCGTAAGTATTATTTCTTTTGTTTACTTTCTTTACGTCTGTTCAACTTTTCATCGTCTCAATATGTTCTATGGATGCAGCGAGGGCGCGTACACCCTAATCCGTACCGAACATAAAAGTCTGGGTGGGCCGGTTGATCCCCTTTGCTGAGGAGTGTAGGACGTGGGCCACCTTTACTACGAAATATGGTCTTCCAAGTATGGTGGTGGCTTTTGATTTGACGAACTTGTCTTTCATTCAGACGTCATCATTTTTTTATATCTGACGCACTTATATAATTGTGTTGGCAGCTCGGAGTGTACCGCGGAGACGGAGATGCCGTGCCGCCGATTCCTCATCGTCGGATTTCGAACTCGTGTTTCTCGTGAGGGAGAGTATCCCCAAGGTTGTTCATCGTGAGGATGATCGAGTGGATATGGGAGCGTCTGGTGAAGATGTTGCCAACGCTATCCGTTTGGAGGGTGAAAACTCGGGAGTCGGTCTTTGCTGACGTTCCCGGGACTTCTTGTCCCGTGAGCTATAACTCGGGAGTCGGTCTTTGCTGACATTCCCGGGACTTCTTGTCCCGTGATTGAGCCGGTGACTGACCCGACGTCCGGAGGGGACATTTTGCCTCCACCTCTTCCTGTTGAAGAGGACGCCCCATCGGACGATGAACCGTTGGAATGGAAGAGGCGTAGGCTACTCCTTGGAAAAGGGGTGGCCGTGGAACAGAGGGAGGTGATTACTCGCCGCCCTGAGTCGAGACCGGTCTTTATGGGTGACGCCATCCGATCGGATAGGGTGACCCTCTTAAGGGAGGTCGCGGGAAATGCCGCTCCCCCGCGTGTCGAGGACGATAGTGCACCGGCTGTCGCTGGTGAGGCTATAGACGAGGAGGAGGCTGCTTCCGAACATGCTCCTGATCCCACGGACGTGCCGTAGCAGGACTATGCCCTGGTGGACAGGACGGTGACGGGTCCAAACCGTCGGCTTATGATCCCCACGGGATATTGTCACACCTCACTTTTTACTACCTTTCGTTTTCTCGAAAATGGAGAATAAGGTATACCTTGTTAATTACCAATGCACCCGGGAAGGGATATAATAGTAACAACGAGGAAGGAGTTTTTCCAATTTAAGGACAATCGGATCGGGATTTTACTTAAGATTTTAGAGTCACCACTTGGGAAGATAATGGTGTCTCAAGTCACCGGTTACTCCCGAATCCGAGAAAGTTGACTCTGTTTTAACAGTCCACGCAACAAAAAATCCGGATAAGGAATTCTGTTAACCCGGGAGAAGGTGTTAGGCACTCCCGGATTCTGTAGTTTTAGCACGGTCTCTCAACTGTCATTTTTTATTTTAATTGATTTCACTATATGCTTTTTACAATGTGTGCATGTTTTGTTTTCAATATTTTTATGACTTGTGACGTTGCAATAACGTATTTCGAGTCATACCGCAACCAGTACGCCTGTGACTTTAACACGTTTCGGCTTCACCGAGATTTAAGATTTGAGTCACATTAAATGTGCACTCATATTAAGGAAAATATATTTTAAAATCGTGCCTATAGCGTCTACGGCTTATTATACTTTTAGAAAGACCGTGAAATTTACTAAACAGTCTTCCCAAATCTATCACTTGTTATTATTTATACGGGGGACCCGTTTGTTTTGTTCTAATACGAGGCTCGTCCCATTTATTTTTAATAGTCCAATCCTAATAAATACTACATTTTCTATTTTTGGTTTTTCCTTAGTCATTTTTAATTATGTTATAACTGCAGAATCGTGTCCAGGCCTTATCATTTATGTTTTCAGGTCTGGGCACTCATGGGCTCGAACTAATGGTCCAATTTACATATCTGGGTTGCAGAAACCCAGAATATGTTGAATTTGTTATTCATAAGCCGAAAGGTAAATCCAATTATATCCAACCCTTTCTATTATTACTTACTTATTTGGAATTGGATTTGCAGGACTAGCCTGCTTCTTATTTATTATTTGGACTTGCAGAATTAGTCACTCTATTACTTAGAATTATAGAATTAGCCACTTTAGACTTAGGCTTAGCTTTACAGAATTAGCCACTTTAGACTTAGGCTTAGTCTTACAGAATTAGCCACTTTTAGAGTTAGGCTTAGCCTTACAGAATTAGCCACTCCAATGTCTCAGGAGTGGCTATATTAATCAAATAATCCTCAAGTCATTTCAATTGTAGCCAGCTTAGGTTATTTGTTAACATTAGCCAATTAGATTACTTTCAATACTAGCCAATTAACTAATCAGTTATCTATTACAGCTATAACCAATACCCTAAAGCACAGTAGGATTAATCATAGTCTAACACATGAATCTATTACAAATACAACCCACTTATGTCAATTTGCACACATAGCCACAATCAGAAATCATTTATCATTTAACCAAAACTCAGAGGGAGATTAGATAATGGTTGAATCTCAATTAAACGACTCATAACTTCAGATTTAAGCATAGCTAACAAATCCTACAAAAAGAAGCATACTCACAACACATTCATGTATAGACTTATAAAAAACCCTAAAAGGCTCAAATATATCAGTTAAGCATAATAGACAAGATTAATGACATGCTAATGATAAAAAGCTTATTGGACTAGAATATGCAAAGACTCGTAGATATCAGAAGATGAAACCATTGAAAGCACGTTATAACAGAGAACATATAAAAGATGAAATAATCAGAAGATAGAAGATGAAGAGATTTTAATAATTAAACACGCAGAAAGATTAACTACAAAGAACTAAGAAAGCAAAATAAACAAATAAAACATGCTAGTAATCAAAACAAAAGAAAATAGAAGAGAAGGGCCTTAGCTTAGCAGGATCTGTCTCCTAAGCTTCCCTTATTCTTTTTTTTCTTTTCCTTTTCTTGTTTCTTTTTCTTTTCTTTTCTTTTCTTTTCTTTTCTTCCAGTTTTCTTTTAGACTTCAGAGACTTGAAGTCTTTATCCAGATTTTTCTTTAACTAGTTATTTTCTTGGATTTTTGGTGGTAAAGAAGTATTAGGAGGGTAAAGGGGTGTGTGTTTGGGGGTGGGTCTCGTTTGGGAGTTCGCCGGAGGTAGGGTTCCGGCAAGCTTGTTTTGAATATTCGAACATTTCTGGTGATATTCGAGAGAAACTATCTATGTGGGGTGAAAGATCCCCTCGTAGTGATTAGATGGTGTTAATTTGGGTGATTGGTTCAAAGTTTGAAGGTCACCGGAAAAGATTCTGGTGGCCGGGTTTTCAAGAAGAAGGGATTTTTCTGGTTTTCTTAAGGTTTCAGGGGTGGTTTCATGTGGCGAAGAAAGAGAGAAAGAATTTGGGGTTAGGAGTGACCGGAGACGTCCATTGATGGCGGCCAATCTCAATGGCATTGAAACCGGAGATGAAGAAGATGATGAAGGTGAAAAAGAAGGGCGGCTAGGGTTTGGGGTGGGTGTAAATGACTGGTCTCTGAATAAGAGACTCAGTTTAAATACTATTCTGGGGCTGGGTGATCCTGGCCCTTGGATCACTCTTGATCAACGGCCAGGATCAAAACATCCCATACGACGTCGTTTGAGGTGCTCATGAATATAGCATGATCTCCGTTAGATTATCTTAGATGGACGGCCAGGATTAGATTGATAATACTGTGTCATTTGGTTTATTTAAAGAGATTCAAAATCGTCCGTTTGATCAATTATACGGACGACCAGGATTAAACCTATAAAATTGGACCGGACACAATAGTCTCTTTGGGCTAATGTATTTTGGGCTTGACACTTTGGCCCAATTATTGTATTTTTATGTATTTTTGTGTATTTAGTTATTTTATGTATTTTTCTTGTTGTATTTTATTTTTCTCTTTTTATATTCCTTTCAATTATTAATTCTCTTTTATTTTCCTATTTTTTCTAATTTTCTCGCACTTTTGACATTTTTTTGCTATTTTCTTTAATTTCCGGTATATTTGTATTTTTTGTTGATTTTCTTTAATTTCTTTATTTTTGTGACATTTTCTAATTAACCTTTTTAATTTTTAAATTTTGAATTTCTAATTGTTTCAATCACAAACATACACTTTATTTCAATCAAACACATAATTGCAAATCAAAAATCTTATTTATTTTAATATTAGAATTTATTTGCCTAGGGCAAAAATCACGTACTCACAGCTGCCCCTCTTTGCTCGGGAACACGAAGAGTTTCAGTGCAAAGACAAGTGAGCAGTAATGAGAGAATTTTGCCCACTAGCATATTCCGTGAGAAGCATTTTGAAAACCCTTTTGACCGCACCCTGCCACAGAGGTTGCCTACATATCTTGGGCTAAACAGGAATCGGGTCAGTGTAGTTCGGGAAGGTCTGGTAGTTTGAAACTACCAAGACCATGCTGCTGCTACTACTGTTGCTATGACCACTGACTAACTCCTTATTACACCAGGGATAAAATGAAAAAGAAGCTATTCTAAGCTATAATCCTATGAATTACAATGATTCCTATATACTTCTTGTCTTCTTATTCTTTCTTGCTTTTCCTTCTATTCTGCCATCGTCCTTCTTTTTTGTTGATTTTTTATGTATTTTCTTGTTTTTGATATATTGCTTCTTTCTCGTCGGTGTGACTTCCAATTGTATTCTATGCTTCCAGGTTGATACCTGTTTATAACATTAACAAAAACAACAAAAACTTTTCCTCTTCCCCAGTGTGGGCTTTTCACATGTCAGGATGTTACTCATGTTAAATAAAAAAAAATTAAAATTGCAGAAATGTATTCCCTTGTTATACAGGTAGGCATCTGAACAGAAATTAAAATTATAGAAATGTATTCCCTTGTTATACAGGTGGGCGCCTGAACAGAAATTAAAATTGCAGAAATGTATTCCCTTGTTATACAGGTGGACGCCTGATGCATAAAAAAGTAAAATGCAGAAAATATTCCCTTGTTATCCAGGGGGGCGCCTGATGCATAAAAAAAAATGAAAATGCAGAAAATATTCCCTTGTTATCCAGGTGGGCGCCTGATGCATGAAAATGAAAATGCAAAAAATATTCCCTTGTTATCCAGGTGGGCGCTTGATGCATGAAAAAATGAAAATGCAGAAAATATTCCCTTGTTATCCCGGTGGGCGCCTGATGCATGAAAATAAAAATGCAGAAAATATTCTCTTGTTATCCAAGTGGGCGCCTGATGCATGAAAAAAATGAAAATGCAGAAAATATTCCCTTGTTATCGAGGTGGGCGCCTGATGAATGTAAAAAATGAAAATGTAGAAAATATTCCCTTGTTATTCAGGTGGGCGCCTGATGCATGAAAAAAATGAAAATGCAGAAAATATTCCCTTGTTATCCAGGTGGGTGCCTGATGCATGAAAATGAAAATGCAGAAAATATTCCCTTGTTATCCAGGTGGGCGCCTGATGCATGAAAAAAATGAAAATGCAGAATATATTCCCTTGTTATCCAGGAGGGCGCCTGATGCATGAAAAATGAAAAATGCAGAAAATATTCCCCCAGTTTGATAACTGGGGTATGAGTTTTGAAAAGACAATACATCCTTTCTGTTTTTGGGTAATTTTCTTGTTTGACTGAATGAGTCATCCTCTATGGATTCCTCCTTTTATTGTTGTACTTCTTTTTTGTGTTTTTCTTTTTCTACATTGGTCACATTCACTTTAAAGTTATTAGTGAGAATTTCAATCTTTTTGTTCCAGTCTAAATTAGAGAACAATCTTATTAGTTATAAAATATTGGCAGCTGGCATTTTGCTGACTTTGCTTCCATTGCCTTCCCCTTCTTGCTTTATTCTACTATGCAGCCCTTTGCCAGATTTCTTCAATTTTTCTCTGTAATCTCCTTCCCACTTTTCTTTTTGTTTCTTATCTTTCTTTTTTTTTCATTTTCCTTTGGCTTTGATTGCCATCCTTTTTTATTTCTTTTTTTTTCGACCCAGCGTTATTACACCTCTTAACATGAGAAGCTGGTAGTTAGCTTTCATTGGGCAACTGGTTTTGATCAATGAAATGCAGAAAAATATGAATTTAAAAGAGGTAAGGGTACTTTGGAGTAGAGACAGAACTTATCTGGGTATGACGGCTGATTCTTCTGACCATGCCATGTATTTAAACTCCGACACAATTCGTCCAATGGAATTGTCATTATCTCAACTCCAACTTTTCCTTCAACCCAAACCAATCTTATTTTTTGCTGTTTTTATTTTTTCCACAAAATAGTCCTCACAGTCGCCTTATGGTGCCGGTTAAGGTTTTCACCAATAAGACTCTCTAATTTATTCTCTCAATCTCATAGTCGCCTTACGGTGCCGGTTAAGGTTCTCACCGATAAGACTCTCTCATTTTTATTCTCACTATCTCACAATTGCCTCACGGTGCCGGTTAAGATTTTCACCGATAAGACTCTCTCATTTTTTATTTTTCTTTTTGTTCTTTTGTTTTCTGAACCACCGGTACTGTCCATGCCCTGTTTTCCTTATTCTCATTGTATTGTCATTTTCTTGAAATTTATTAGAAGGTCTTTCTTTGGACCATAATGTGGCTTTTGGATGGGTTCTGAAAGAAGGGTATAAAGGCTCAAAATTTTACGTGGGTTCAAAAATATTAACAACTCTCGGAATCATAAACATAACTTCTGCCCCAGTTTCAATATGAGGGGGAATCTTGTATTTTATTTTTATCATGACTGAACCTCAGTGAGGCTCCCTACGTACCCTTTCGGGATCAAGTCAAAACGTAGTTCGGACTACGTTCATATTCATTGTCGCGTCTTGACTTTTCCCGATTTTCTTTTGTCTTTTGTATGCATTTTTTTTTACTTTTTGTCTTTTTCTCTTCTTTTTTTTTTCTTTCTTTTTTTTCATCATTTTTTTCATTTTCCTTTTTCTTGCATCATGAAAGATTCCGAGAGAGGATACGAAAGAACAAAACAAATAAGGCTCAATGGAGATGTCAATGGATAGAGTGTTTGGATAGAGAATAAAATGCCTTCATCGTTTCAATTCCAAAATCATGATAAATACAATTATACAAATGAAAAGGAATCATATATAATATCTCTTGACTGCATCTAAATTGATTGCAGTATCTACACATTTTCCTTCAACATCTATTAGATATAAAGCTCCATTGGACAATACCCGTGATACCATGAACGGTCCTTGCCAGTTAGGTACAAATTTGCCTTTCGCTTCAGCCCAATGCGGCAGAATACGCCTTAATACCAGTTGTCCCACTTCAAATTTTCTAGGATGTACCTTCTTATTGTATGCTCCGGCCATTCTCCGCTGATATAATTGCCCATGGCAAACTGTTGCTAACCTCTTTTCATCATTGAAATTCAGTTGTTCCAACCGGGCTTTTACCCATTCATCATCATCGATTTTAGCTTCGGCTATGATTCGAAGGGATGTTATCTCAATTTCTGCGGGTATGACTGCCTCTGTTCCATACACTAACGAATAGGGTGTGGCACCGACTGAAGTAACGTACAGTTGTACGATAACCCATAAGAGCGAAAGGTAATTTTTCATGCCATTGCCTTGGCTCTTCCGCCATTTTTTTGAGAATATTTTTTATATTCTTATTCGCAGCTTCTACTGCTCCATTCGCTTTAGGCCTGTAAGGTGTAGAGTTACGATGCATGATTTTGTACCTTTGACATGCTTCTGCCATGAGTTGACTGTTCAAATTTGCACCATTCTCTGTGATAATTACTTTAGAAATTCCAAAGCGACATATGATATTTGTATGCACGAAATTCACCACTGCCTTCTTTGTCACTGCCTTAAATGTCTTCACCTCCACCCATTTGGTGAAATAATCAATCGCGACCAAGATAAATCTATGTCCATTAGATGTTGCAGGCTCTATTGGTCCGATGACATCCATACCCCAGGCAACAAATGGCCAGGGTGCAGACATTGTATGCAACTCATAGGGTGGAGAGTGAATCAAATCTTCGTGTATTTGACATTGATGGCATTTCCTCACATATCTAATACAATCACGCTCCATGGTGAGCAAATAATATCCTGCTCTTAGTATTTTCTTCGCTAAAATGTATCCGCTCATATGAGGTCTGCAAGCTCCCGCATGTACCTCATCCATAATTATGTCAGCTTGTTGTATGTCTATGCATCTCAATAACCCCCAAATCTGGTGTTCTTTTGTATACGACTCCTCCACTGAGGAAAAATCCATTTACCAATCGTCTTATAGCCCTTTTCTGATCTCCAGTGGCTTGTTCTGGGTACTTCACTGTCTTTAAGTATTCTTTGATATCATGATACCACAGCTCTCCATCAAGTTCTTCTTCCACGACAAAACAATAAGCATTTTGATCTCGCACCTGTATCTATAGTGGATCTACATAAGTTTTATTTGGATGATGCAACATGGAGGATAATGTGGCCAAAGCATCTGCTACTTCATTGTGCATTCTCGGGATGTGTTTGAACTTTATAGATTGAAATCTCTGGGATAGTTCATGTAGACATTGTCGATAAGGTATCAACTTTAAATCTCTTATCTCCCATTCTCCCTGAATCTGATGTATCAAGAGATCTGAGTCACCCATGACCAAAATCTCTTAAACATCCATATCTATTGCCATCCTCAATCCCAATATGCATGCTTCATATTCAGCCATATTGTTGGTGCAGAAAAATCGAAGCTGAGCGGTAACGAGATAATGCTGACCCGTTTCTGAAATAAGTACTGCTCCAATTCCAACTCCCTTACTATTGACGGTTCCATCGAAGTACATTCTCCATCCTGGCTTATCATCTTGCTTTACTTCTTCAACATTTATTGCCTCCTCAATATGTTTTTAAGCGGCTCATATTCATCACCATTGGGTTCTCTGCTAGATGATCTGCAACTGCTTGCGCCTTCATTGCCGTACGTGTTACATAGACGATGTCAAATTCTGTGAGCAGAATCTGCTATTTAGCAAATCTTCTTGTAGGCATATTCTTCTGAAATACATATACTTCAATGGATCCAACCGTGATATCAAATATGTGGTATAAGCTGACAGGTAATGTTTCAGTTTTTGAGCAACCCAGGTTAGAGTGCAACACGTTCTTTCCAACCGAGTGTATTTCACCTCATAAGATGTGAACTTTTTACTGAGGTAATATATCGCATGTTCTTTCTTTCCCATCTCATCATGCTGCCCCAGTATGCAGCCAAAAGAATTTTCTAGCACACTCAAATACAAGATCAGAGGTCTTCCCGGTTCCGGAGGAACTAATACCGGAGGATTGGCCAAATATTCTTTAATCTTGTCAAAGGCCTCTTGGAATTCATCAATCCAATTTACCGCAGCATCTTTCTTTAGCAGTTTGAAAATGGGCTCATAGGTTTACGTCAGCTGAGCAATGAACCTGCTGATATAATTCAACCTACCTAATAAACTCATCACTTCTTTCTTATTCTTCGGCGGAGGCAAATTCTGGATTTCTTTTATCTTTGATGGATCCAATTCAATACCACGCCAGCTTACTATAAATCCCAGTAACTTTCCTGAAGGAACCCCGAAAGCACACTTTGTCGGATTGAGCTTGAGATTATATCTTCGGAGCCTCTGGAAAAACTTTCTCAAATCTTTGACATGGTCACATTGCTTTTTGGTCTTAATGATGACATCGTCCACATATACTTCTATCTCTCGGTGCATCATGTCATGAAACATAGTGGTCATCGCCCTCATATACGTAGCCCCGACATTCTTCAACCCAAACGGCATCACCGTGTAACAATATATTTAGGCTATCTTTTCTGCATCTTCTTCGTCCATCAGGATCTGATGATAACCCGCATAACAGTCTACAAAAGAGCCAATTTCATGCTTGGTGCAATTGTCAATTAGTATATGGATATTTGGCAATGGAAAATCATCCTTTGGACTAGCCTTATTAAGGTCCCTGTAATCAACACACACACTGGTTTTTCCATCCTTCTTCGGAACTGGCACAACATTAGCTAACTAGGTGGGATATTTAGTGACCCGTATGACCTTCGCCTCGAATTGCTTATTAACTTCTTCTTTTATTTTCACACTGATGTCCGTTTTAAACTTTCTTAGCTTCTGTTTTACCGGCCGGCATTCTGGATAAATAGGCAATTTATGTACCACTAGATCAGTGCTGAGTCCGGGCATGTCATCATAGGACCAAGAAAATATGTCCTTGTACTCATGTAACAACTTGATTAGATCTTCTCTGAGGGAAGCCTCTAAATGTACACTGATTTTTATTTCTCGGACATTCTCCTCACTTCCCAGATTAATAGATTTTGTCTCGTTTAAGTTTGGTTTTGCCTCATAATGATTCAAATCTTTATTGATTCCCTCCAGTATTTCCTCATCCTCATATTCTACTTCATGTTCACTTCAATTTCCTATATAACTATTCGATTATCAAGACTGGACCGAGAATCCTTCATGCATGACATATCATTGGAATTAGCGAATATTGAACTGTACAAAAGAAGAAAAATAAAATAAGGCAAAAATGGAAGAAAGAAAGAAATTGCATTTCATTGATTTTTCAAAAAGGTAACAAACATTGGATACATTTGTTTTTGATGGGGTGTGGGATTACAAAACAAGACAACTTTTGGGGAAATAGAGTATTTAATGCTAACCACCACAGCTCCCTCCTGATCGGAAGATGAGTAGCTTCTAGTTATTAAGCGCAATACAGGGTCCCACGAACTGAACATCCATTTTACTTGTTCCCTCACCCATCTCTAACATATTCACATCTTCAAACAACATCTCAAACCTTGCTAGGAGTTCCGCATCCTGTTTTATTTCAGCGCGACTTGGCATAACAGTCGCCAAATGTCTTCGTGTACCAGGCCTAGTAAAGGAATCAGATAGTTTTGGGATAGGCTTTGGGAGGGACCAACTTTTCTTCTTCATTTTCTTGGCTCTTTGGATATCATCAACAGTAGGCTTAAAACCCATACCAAAAGTGTCATTACTTCCCGACAAGTGGATTGGTTGTGTTATACCTTGTAGAGTTACCCCTAAACTTTTCCATGGTGCAAACCCATTTCTTATCATTTCCTTAGCTAACATCACTGCTGTAGGAGCCACTGTGGGAATCGGCATGTTCTCCCCTTCGGATATTTTATTCACCACCATATCATCCATGACTTGATATACCCACGGGCCCTTATCCCCTTCAATTTCTTCGAACGGTGTTATAGTATTGCAGACATCATCATCTGCATGCACTATGATCTCTTGTTGTTCCCATTCAAATTTCACCATCTGATGCAAAGAGGATGGTACAGCTTTCGTCGCGTGGATCCACGGACGTCCCAATAATAGATTGTAAGACACAGTAATATCTAGCACTTGGAACTCCATAGTGAAGTCCACCGGTCTGATAATAATCTCCAATACAATGTCACCAACAGTATTCTTGCCTCCTCCATCAAAGCCCCGTACACACATACTGTTCTGATGGATTCTATCAGGATTGACCTTCAACTTTTGCAAGGTTGAGAGTGGGCAAATGTTGGCACTTGACTCGTTGTCCACTAGAACACGGGTAAATACAGATTCTTCACACTTGACTGTGAGATATAGTGCTTTGTTATGCTCTGTTCCTTCAAGCGGCAACTCATTATCTGAAAACGTTATCTTGTTTGTCTCAAAGATCTTATTCGTGATTTTCTCCAAATGGCATACTGAAATCTTCTCAAGCACAGGTGCTTCGTTTAGAATTTTCATCAACGCCTTCATGTGCTCTTTAGAATGAATTAGTAATGATAACAACGAAATCTGCGTAGGCATTTTTCTCAATTTCTCCACTATTGAATAGTCCTGAGCCTTCATCTTTTTCAAGAACTCTTCCGCTTCCTCTTCAGTAACTGCCTTTTTCACATGAGTCGGGTTCTCCTTTACCACTTTTGTCTTCCTCAACTCCTCCGGGGCAAAGCATTGCCCGTAGCGACTTAATCCATGCGTTTCATTGACTTCACCTTTAGCCTCCTTCCCCTTGTACATCACTGTAACTTTATTATAGTTCCACGGTATGGCCCTGGTGTTCACGACTGGCATATGCACCACCGGTTTGATAACCACAGGTTCCACATAAGCTCCCTTCACGGTCAACAAAGGCTTAAATCCCGGCACTACTATCTTCACGGGCTCGACCATTGATGACTTATTTATTGGCAACTCAGCTGATGTTTTCTCCTTTTCAACTTCTCCTTCCACCTTGTTATTAGCTTTAATCATCATCACTGATTGAGAAGGTTTCATACTACTCTCTCCCTGTCCCAACTCTATCATGTGCGTCTCATGATGGGCTGACAATGGATCCTGTGTGATATTGGGAGTTTTTAGAGCTTGCACTTCGATCCTCCTGGTATCAATGAGCTCCTGTATGGCGGACTTTAAATGGCAACACTTTTCTACATCATGTCACGGTGCCCCAAAACAATATTCACATCACACTGATTGGTCAAGATTTATGGGTGGTGGGTTTGGAATTTTTGGCTCAATAGGGATTAGCATCCCTAGCTCTCTTAGGCGGTGAAAAAGACTGGTATATGACTCCCCTAACGGAGTGAATGTTCTCTTTCCTTAGGCTCTATTTCCTCTTACTTCCGGATCTGGTCGGAAATTGGATCTATTTGGATTTTTGTATGTTTTGGAAGGCGGGTAAGTATTTTGTGCGTCGTATACATTTTGTGGAGTTGGGGCAGGCCATACATGTGGAGGCGGTGGGTAGTGTTGAGCATGTAGGACGGAAAAATGTGGAGTGGTGGGAGGATAATATGGTGGAGGTGGGTTGTAGGGTGCTGGTGGATATGGTTGGTATGGACGAGGTGGATGATGATATGTATTGAGGCCCCGAGACCATGACCTACCTTCGATGACCGCAACTTCCTCCTTCTTCTTTTTGCCAATTGGTCCCCCAGTTCCGGTTTGTATTGCCTGGTTTGTGGCCTTAATAGCCGAATATCTCATGATCTTATTTGTTTCTGACCCCTCTTTTATGAAGCTTCCCATCTTGACCACCTCGTTGAAGGTTTTTCCAATCGCCGATACCATGTGACCATAGTAAGTTGGCTCCAAAGCCTGTAGAAAGCAGTGCACCATTTCTGTTTCCTTCATGGGAGGGTCTACTCGTGCAGCCTGCACCCTCCATCTGAACCCGTACTCCTGAAAACTTTCCCCGAGTTTCTTCTCCATCTTAGTCAACGACAACCTGTCAAGGATAATCTTTAGATTGTATTAGAAATGGTTTGCAAACGATTTAGCTAAATCATCCCAGATGAACCACCTGGTATGATCCTCGAGTATACCATTCCAATGTCGAACCACTTAAGCTCTGGCTAAAATAAGCCATGAGTAACTCGTCCCTTTCTCCTGCTCCGTGCATTTTACTACAGTAACCCCTCAGATGGGCTACTGGATCCCCGTGTCCGTCATACATATCAAACTTAGGTAGCTTAAATCCGGTCGGGAGCTGCACTTCCAGAAACATGCATAAATCTTTATACGCAACACTCACTTGGCCTCCTAGCCCTTGTATGTTACAGAAGGTTTATTCAAGACTTCTCATCTTTCGTGTCATCTCTTCTTGTTCCAAATTTCTTGCATGCTTTTCTTCTGTCATATCTATGAGTGATGTGTAGGAGTCATGTTGCCTGAACGTTGGCTCTGGTGGATAATAATGAGTGTCCTAAACATGGAACACTTGTTCACTAGAAGATTTATGTAGAGCAGCAGGTGGTGGTGCCACGTATACCGGGGCTACCTGAGGTGGTGGTGATGGAACTTGTTTGGATGGTGGTGGTGGTGCTTGCGAAGTTGTGGCATAGTAATGTTGGTAGTTTGGGTATGTGGAGAATGAATTCATAGTAGGTGGTTCAGGATTCAGATTTGTAGGAGGGACGTATGTTGGGTTGGCTGGATAGGAAGGTAAAGGTTGACCCCTAGACCAGGCCTGGTACATCTCCGACATTTGTTGCCTTAATTTATACATCTCCTCTTTCATACTAGTAACATCTACAACTTCTTCTTCCTGTACCAGATCCATAATGGTGGGCTCGATCTCCTGAGTCACTGCTTTAGTCATAGCTTTTGAACGTGTATTGTAGTTGTAATGTGCCAGAATGCCAATTTCCAACTGAAAATCTGATACTCATCAACAACAAAACTCGTTAATAGTTATCTCATAAGGGGTAAAACATCATAATTAAGAATCACAACTTTTTCCTTAATCATTATGCATTATCCCGGCATTTATTCCTTTCTGAACCGCTTTTTTTCCATTCACCTCTGTTTTTTCATTGCTTTTCTATTTGTTTCTTTTTCGTGTTTTCTTATTTTTCCATTTTTTTTCATTTTTCATTTTTGCTTCTCGTTCCTATATGTTTGCCTATCGCCCAGACAATTTGTATAAAAATGGAAGAAAAATAACAACAACTTCTTTTGAATTTTTCATTGATACGCAAAACATTGGTTACAAATGATTGTTGTACTACAAATGCAGAAGAAAAATACAAAATGCATGCCCTACGAATAGATTAAAGCTCCTAGTGCCCGCGAGACGTCGTTCGGTCTTGCCGCGGGCCTATATGCTATTCCACTTTGGTGTTTATCCAGGTCGGACATTACTTGCTTTACAAAGAACTTTACTGCTGATATTAATGTTGACTGGGACCTATCTTCACATAATTGGCATTTCCTTGTGATGTACTGAGCAATGTTGACGATTCTTTCTCGGATGACCCCTTTTTCCTGAAGCAGCCTACCAATTTGCTTGGTATGAGCGTCTAAGGTTTGTTGGTTATCCTTTGTAGTTGTTGTAACTCCAACTCTAACTGAGCCGTAGCCATGTAGCAATGTTCTCTCTCTACTTCAAACTCTTTGGTTTGCTTGCTACTTTTGACTTCGGCTGTAATGATTTTCTTTCTCAATCGAGCTACCTCAACCTTGTGTTCATCTTGTAATTGATGAACCATTCTAACTCCTTCCTCAGCATTTCTGGCCAGTTGTTTCCGAACCCCGACTAACTCCTTTTCAGCTTTATCAAGATCAAAGCTATAGTCATTCACTTTACGCCGAAGATTTTCAATCAATTTCTCATCTCGGGCTAGGCGAACTGGAGTTTCGGGTGCGGTTTTCATCTTTGCAATTTGAGCCTTTAAGGTTTCATTCTCTTTTCTTAGCTACTTCTTTTTTCCCTCATCGGATGCCGCTTCTAAGCTGCTCTCGAATTTGAGGTCTTGGAATTGTTTCTCTAATAAGCTGATTCTGGGTCTGTACTCATTTTCTCTAGCTACCCAATCTTTGTGCTCCTTAGACTGCTCGGTCAGTTCTTGAATGTGAGGCCTTTTCATTGGTCTATCATGCTCGACATCCCGGCGATACCATGCAGCATACCCTGGTGATACTTCTCCTTGAGCTCGGGTTCCCACACAAGTGTCTCCCCTCAAGCATTGGCACTCATTCCAAATCTGTCGAATCTTTTCTTCATGGAATTGTCCGTCCCGACTGATTTCTATGGCTTGTAGGCTGAGGTCCCCGTCTTTTGGTATAACCTGATATCTCCCAAACTGTCATAGTTCCCTGTACGGTGCATAAGGCTAAATGCTTTTAAGACCCATTATCAAGAAATACGACCCTTCCGTTGGCATGTATATCACCTCGTTGAGAGGCAACCATCCATATGTCCAATCAATTTGGCTGGCAGTCAACGTTCACAAGTATGAAATCCAACTTTTACTCCTTCTGGTAGCTTAACTTCTTTTGTTCTCATATAAAACTCTTCAATGCGCGTCATTTCAGACGACCCATAACTTGAGAACGGAGGGTGACGACACAAATGTTCTATCAACCATATCTGGAGAATCAAAGTGCAGCCCTCAAAGAAGTCATGCCCCGCTTTACATGATATGAGGGCACGGAAGATATCAGCTATAATCATTGGCACCAACGTGCTATTATCTTGCACAAGAAGAGTACTAGCCACCCCGGTGACCCTTGTATTAATGTTTCCATATTTCCTCGGGAATATGACTAATCCGAGGAATGCCACTATAAAGGCAAATCGCCTATGCTCTTCCCACTAGACTCGGTTAGATTTACTACAGAGCTTGTTTGTAGGGTCGTTAAATCCCCCAATATGACCATATATGTGGTAGATGAAACTTAAAGTACAAAATCCGTGAGCCAAATCCTCATTATGGACGTTCCTGGCGATTTTTAGGGAATCGAGGAATCTGTGCACTATTATTGCCCTCGGAGCCACCGGGTATTTATCCTTCAGGGGAACCTCATCTTTCCCGATATAATAAGCAATTTCTTCTAATGTAGGAGTGATCTCAAAATCTAAGAAGTGTAGAACATTATGCGCGGGATTCCAACAAGTGACGAGTACCCGAATAATATCACCACGGGGTATTATGTCCATCAACCCAATAAGATCTTTCAGATAACGTTTGACCCAAACCTGCCCTTCTTGACCCAAATCGTTCCACCGTAGTCTGAACTCCAAAGGAATTTTATTCATTAAGGTGAAGTGTTCATTTTGTACTGTGCTCATCCTGCACATTTATTAAAGGCGATTTTATTCAGATAAAGGAAAAATATTTTCAAAGAAAATTTTCATTTTTGAAAGCATTAGCCTTTTCAGGCTATTTATTTTGAAAAGAAAAAGACATGACTTCAAAGTGGCCATTTTTGCAAAAACAGCCTTCTGGCATCCTTTCGGAACATTCGGCTATTTCCAAAAACAGCAATCACTTTAATTATTTGAAACTAAAACTCAATATTTTTTTAGTCATTTTCTAAATGGGTGGTTGGACCTGATGAGGGTTGCCTACGTATCTCACCTAATGGCGAGAATCAAACCTGCGTTGTTTGGTCAGATTGTTATGTGATCAATTATTTCAACAACATTGTTCCTCCTATTTTTTCAGACTTTCTTTTCCAAATTTTCGACAACGTTTTGCTAATATTTCAATATTTCTATTCTAGAATTTCTCTTTCTTTTTTGTTTTTCAGGAATTTAGCCGGTCCGCATAATAATCCAGGACAAATAGATGCAACATATAATATGCTCGGTCTTAATTACCGGTCACATGTCCTAGACGGATCCAACCCCTGTGTTGAGTCCCCTAAGTCAGATATGATGCAAATAATCGTCCTAAATCTAGGCTTAATATCCTGATGTTTCATATGGTACTAGACCGTGTAGCCGAGTGGACAACTCGGATCCAGGAGGGGGCTACGTACCGAGAACCCGCGGGGTCGTTCGGCTTTGAAACTTATCCGGCCTATATTTCTTATTTTTGGTATGACTTAACAGAAAGGGGAGTCTCAACCAGTAAGCACATCCCCGTAGGTAAAGAAGAGAAGGGTTTTCGGCACAATTCTAAACAATCCATGTAATATCAAAGCGGTAAACACGTAGCACGTTGATCAAAGCATATAACGAAGTCAAATAACATCAAGAACGAAAATTCTATCGAGCTCGAATTCTTAAACCCTGAACCAAAGTTCTGGGTTGCTTATCCCCAACAGAGTCGCCAGAGCTGTCACACCTCCCTTTTTACTACCTTTCGTTTTCCCGAAAAGGGACAATAAAGTATACCTCGTGAATTACCAATGCACCTGAGAATGGATATAATAGTAACAACGAGGAAGGAGTTTTTCCAATTTAAGGACAATCCGATCGGGATTTTATTTAGATTTGAGAGTCGCCACTTGGGAAGATAATGGTGTCCCAAGTCACCAGTTAATTTCGAATTCGAGGAAGTTGACTCTGTTTTAACAGTTCGCGCAACAAGAAATCCGGATAAGGAATTTTATTAACCCGCGAGAAGGTGTTAGGCACTCCCAGATTCCGTGGTTTTAGCACGGTCGCTCAACTATCATTTTTGATTTTACTTGATTTCAATATATGCTTTTTACAACGTGTGCATGTTTCGTTTTCAATATTTTTATGACTTGCGACGTTGCGAAAACGTATTTTGAGTCACACCACAACCAGTACGCCTGTGACTTTAACACGTTTCGGCTTCGTCGAGATTTAAGATTTGAGTCACATTAAATGTGCACTCATATTAAGGAAAATATATTTTAAAATCATACCTATAGCGTCTACGGCTTATTATACTTTAAGAAAGACCGTGGAATTTACTGAATAGTCTTCCCGAATCTATCACTTGTTATTATTTATACGGGGGACCTGCTTGTTTTGTTCTTATACGAGGCTCGTCCCATTTATTTTTAATAGTCCAATCCTAATGAATACTACATTTTCTATTTTTGGTTTTTCCTTAGTCATTTATAATTATGTTATAATTGCAGAATCGTGTCCAGGCCTTATCATTTATGTTTTCAGGCCTGGGCACTCATGGGCTCGAACTAATGGTCCAATTTACATATCTGGGTTGCAGAAACCCAGAATATGTTGAATTCGTTATTCATAAGCCGAAAGGTAAATCCAATTAGATCTAGACTGTTGTTTTTCAGGCCCAGACCAAACAAAAGAAAAGGAAGAAAACAAAATTGGTATTTCATGACATATACAGATACTCAAAATCGGTATAAGAATCAACCAGATTGTATTTATTTCAGAAGAAAATAGGAGTACAAATTTAACTATATCAATTCTAAATCACAACTATTTAACACTA
Organism: Nicotiana noctiflora; assembly: GCA_032618575.1. Taxonomy (NCBI): domain Eukaryota; kingdom Viridiplantae; phylum Streptophyta; class Magnoliopsida; order Solanales; family Solanaceae; genus Nicotiana; species Nicotiana noctiflora. The sequence continues at coordinate 79,808 of JASVEL010007010.1, read as the reverse complement.
ATCTAATCTGAACAACAAACTACTTTTCTTCATACTTTATTAACAACAATGCTACTCAACCATACGAATTGAACTGTTATTAATCACTAGTTGTAATTCATACTATTTGATTATAATTATCGATTGCAAATTGAACTCAAACATTAGGCTATTTGTGTTAACTACTTCGATCAGTCACGTGATACTTAACTTTGTAATCAACTACTGATTTTAGCTTACGCCAATTCCAGTTGTTGTTAAACTATTGAAATGAAGAGATAGACTAAGGCTAAGTTAATTATCATGTTCTAATCCATGTTATTACTGTCGTTACTATACAGGTTACAAAACTATTTTTAAGCTAGGTGAGTTGGTTTAACTAATTAACCTATTTTTTAAAACTAAATCTAGGTGATTACGGCTACTTATACTCTAATATATATTCTATCTATTACATTTTTAGTTGTATCACTTTAGTCTTATAGTATCAGTTATTACAAGCATTCCCTATCAAATTACAATAATCTAATTATGCGATAAATAAGAACATATAAAATATAACAGAAACAATCTCTTCTGAAATCAACTCATAGCATTCATTTCTTCATATCAGCTGCCAATTACATGTTTGAGTAAGAGTTGTGTACCTAATTCAGCAAGTAAATCTATGAGTCTATGATGCAAATGAAGAAGGATAGTCAAATGATCATAGCAGCAAAATCAACAGAGCAGAACACAGAAGCACAATGGAATCAACAGAGTAAATCACAGTAAGCACAGTGAATAGCACAGTCAAATGTAGTCTTCAAGATCAGCAAATAAACAATCCAACAGCAGACTTGAAGAAAACCCAATAGAATTCCAACAATGAAGAATAATAGAAGATCCTAATGGAGTTTCAGAACTATGCTCGACTATACCTAGGAATTCACTCTCAATTTGTGTTATTTCATTCTTAATTTCAGAAATTTTCTCTGAATTTCTAGAATCCAGCCCTTTTTGAGGCTTAGCTACAGCCTATTTATAGATGTTATTGGTGAAATTTTTAGGGGGTAATTCAAAAATCTTATTACCAATTCTTTTTTTATATTGCAGTTTAGTACCCTTTTTCAGATTTGAAATGCCTTCCAGCCCTTGCTGGAAGGTTCTAGGGTGATCTTTTTGCTTCTATTAAGGGTCTATTACTATAGTACCCTCACTTGCTAAGGATTTTAACAATTAAGCCTTTTTATTGGGTCGGTTTTACCCTTTGTTTTGTGCATTATTACAGAAATAATAGGCCTGGATGTCTAATTTATCCCCACAGGCTCTATTAAATCTACAACTATGCCATTTTTATTCCTTTTTATACCCCTGCTATTTCTTATTCATTACCCGACCTGTTAAAGGTCTAGGTATTCTAATTTTAACTGTTATTTAACTGTTGGCCATCAATTATAAGTCATTTAAGACTTGGGAAGCTTTAAACCTTAATTCCTTTCAATTTTAACCTCTTTAAGAGGTAACTATTTCTATTATTACTTACTTATTTGGAATTGGATTTGTAGGACTAGCTTGCTACTTATTTATTATTGTCACGACCCCAAATCCGGTCGTGATGGCGCCCAGCACACTGCTAGGCCAGACCGACCAATTAACAACAATCACGGAGCCATAAGCTCACTTTATCCAATTTAAGCATAACGGAATAATTCAACAGTGATAGATATATTAAAAACAGGGAACCAAGTCCCAACACGTGTCAACTCCCATAGACCGAAGGGTCAAGAGTCATGAGCCTCTACGGAATATACAAGTGTAAATAGTGAATATAACTGTGCACAAGTGTGGGATGATCAGAACAAAATATAGACAAACTGGAGAATCAGGTCCTGCGAACGCTGGCAGCTACCTCGACTGTCCAAAATCACTCCCGAGCCGCAATGGAATCAGCTCTGCTGTAATGTACCTGGATCTGCACACAAGGTGCAGGGAGTCGGGTGTGAGTACTTCCAACTCAGCAGTAATAAAAGTAAATAATGCTGAAGGAAGAAAACCACGCAAGGCACTATCTCTTGCTACACAATACAGAACTATCATAAAACTTCAAAACACTATCATTTTATTCCTTTTCAGCATACGTGAGTAGATTATTTAGAAATCTCAATTTTTAGCTACTTTCTTTCATTATAACATACCAATACCTGGAGAATCTCAAGCAGTGCAAGTCAGCACTCAAATCAGCCTCTCGGGCTCAGCACTCCTTAACAATTTATACCAGGAGATCCGGTCAATAAAGCAACAAATGCACATGTGCCAGTAAAGTATGAGTGCTAAAATGTTATGCCACGTAGTACACGTAAACCAATGTATGTATGCCATGCAATGCATATGACTGCTACGGCGTGTAGCCCGATCCTTTTGGGTACCCGTGCTCACCGGGGGTGTCCAGACTCCGGAAGGGCTCCTACAGCCCAAGCACAATACCAATATCACACCTGCTGCGGCGCGCAGCCCCGATCCATATACCACTGCGGCGTGCAGTCCGATCCATGCATATGTATGCATATGCTCACATGAATGTCATGCCCTAACATATGGCCCTCGGCCCCAATCAGTCTAACAAATAATCAAGAAAGCCCTACGGCAATAATATCATATTAGCTCACTGCAAAAAAAAAAATATTATTAAGACCTTGTTCAAGTTTTTCATAACCTTATAAAAATGCTGAATAGCAATAATTCCATTTTAAACCTTAAATTTAGAATAAAATATGCTCAGTGTTATCAAAACAGTGATACCAATCCTTGAAGGATTCAAATAATTGGCACGAAGCCCAAACGTGATAATTAGTCCAATTCATTTTAACAATTAAGTGTTATTATTTATTACGCGGGACGGACCAAGTCACGATCCCCAATGGTGCTCTACCCCACGCCCGTTATTCGGCATGCAAGTCACCTCAACACAGCACTAAGATGTGCAAGTCCGGGGTTTACTAACCCTCAGGACATCATTTACAAGAATTACCCACCTCGAACCGACGAAAGCTCATGCCCGCGATGCCTTAGCTCCTCGAACCGGCATCCACGCACGTCAAAACTAGCACAAATCAGCACAAATATATCAAAATAGGCTAATGGAACATCACCCAATCGAAAGAACTCGAAAAATATCAAAAATCACGAAATTTGCAAAACCCGAGCTCCGGGCCCACATCTCGAAAAACTTCGAAACTCATATTTCCAGAACCCTCATCTCGCCACGAGTCCATACATATAAAATTTACCAAAATCGGAGTTCGATTGGCCTTTCAAAACCCAAATTTTCGTTTTTAATATCTAGGCCACAATCCTTCACAATTTCTACCCAAATTCATGAAGATTGATGTTAATTCTACCATAAAATGATGTTTTTGAGTCAAGAAACTTACCTCCGATGAATACCCGATGATTTCCCAGCATTTTCCCGTGATTTCCTCTCTCTAGGGCTCAAAAATTATGTTTTGGGTATATGAACCCGTGAGCCCTCTGTTCTGTGATTTTAATTTCACTGCCAGACCAATTTGTTCTACGCGTTCGCGATGGTCTTCACGCGTTTGCGATACTCAGCTCCAGTTTACGCTTCGCGAACGCGACGCTCCACCACGCGTTCGCGATGTACAATCTCCCAGCCGCCGGGTTCTTCTTCTACGCGAACGCATACACTCCCACGCGAACGCGATGCTCTCCCCTTTCCTTCTACGCGATCGCGACTCCCATTCACGCGAACGCGAAGCTTCACCTTACTTTGCCTACGCGAACGCGACATCCCTGCTCGCGAACGCGATGCTTTGATCCGCCTGGCCTTCGCGAACGTGGCCCATGCCACGCGAACGCGAAGGCTTAATGCCTGGGCAGTAACCTGCAATTTACAGCAGGCCTTTTCCAAGTTCAAAATGCCCGATTGATGGTCTGAAATCCTCCCGAGGCCCCGGGGACCCCAACGAAAACCACCAACATACTCCAAAACACGATACGAACTTGTTCCAACCATAAAAACACCATCCTAAACATCAAAATTACCAATTACACACGGATTCAAGCCTAAGTTTCTTCAAAACTTTCAAAACTAACATTCAATCCAAAACCCGATCAAACGACGTCCGAATGTCCTGAAATTTTGCGGACATATCCAAAATCCCATAACGAAGCTACAGGAATTGTCGGAATTCCATTCCGACCTTCGGATCAAAATCTCACCTCCCATCCGGATTTTTGCCAAAATTCAACCTTAGCCAATTCAAGCCTATTTCTATATCGGGCATCAAAATTCAATTCCGATTGCTCTCCTAAGTCATAAATGATCCCCCGAAACTAGTCGAATCATCAGTAATCCGATTCCGAGCACTCTAACTCTATAGTCAACTCCTGGTTGACTTTTCATATTCAAACTTCCTTCAAACATGCTATTTGCTTCATTTTCAATTCAATTCACTCCTAACTCACCCGATAGGCTCTAACACCGATATAAAAGCATAAAACATGTAATTGCAACATGACGGGGTGGTAAATTCCCGTAACGACGGGCCGGGTCGTTACATTCTCCCCAACTTAAACAATCGCTCGTCCTCGAGCGTACTCAGAGTTGTACTAGAAGCAACCCCATAGCTGAATGACCTTACCAAGCATATATTCGGGCGATCATACGTCACCCTATCTCGCATAAGTCCGAAAACACCATATAGTCAAAATTTCACAGACCATCTGGACCATAAATCACATTGCACTTTCTGAAATCATATGCCAAATGCAAATCCCATGCCTATACTCAGGATACACTCGAATCCACCGCAATAACCCACATTCACTACTCCGGGTGAGATCATATGATGTATCGACAACCCCATCACTCGAGACGATAGTCTCTAATCACAACAACAGGCCACAATAACCAAATACTAGCTGAAACCTCTTTCATTAGATATAGTCTTATTCCAACACCTCCATATCCTGCCCACGGCAGCTGAAGCACGCGATATACCGAACCCATCTCTCAGGTTAACCATTCGTGAATCTATTTCCCTTTTTAAAAGTCATACCACGATAGGTTTCGGAGCCAAACATCGATTTTTTTACCTTTCTAACAAGCCAAGATCCAATATGCTCGTATTCATTAATGACTCCAACGGTCATTTCGATTATAACACACCGCACCGGTGATAAACACCTCAACACCGGCCTAAGCCACAACGAGCACAACATAGGCTCCAATAGAAACGTATGCACACACTCGAATCATGACAGCTCAAATCATGATAACTGTCTCCAGCAAAAGAGCTGCAATTCAATTCCTCTGTGTCATCATAACATAGAACCGAGATCGCGTCTCGCATTATAGAAATAGAGTACCTGAATCCTCCTCGAGAGGTCATAACATCACGTGGCCTTGCCACGATTCTTGATTCTATCCCAACGTTATTACTCATGAAGAACCTCAAGCCACTAAGCTGAAAACGGTTAGCCACACACATATCTAGGTCTTGAACCCAAGCAATCAACCTCACCCACGGTGAAACAATTAACGTATGCTATCAAATCCTGAAAGGACACAACCGACGTGCCATTTGCCAAGCGATACTCAAAACGGACTTTTCCTCAGAAGCTAGGAAGTATTGTATACCATGTAATATATAACTAACTCTATTTTCACATTACACTGTTGCGGTGTGTAACCCGCTCCAATGACATACCCGTGGCGGCGTGCCACCCGATCCAGATACCATACCTGTGGCGGCGTGCCACCCGATCCAAATAACCTGTGGCGGCGTGCCACCCGATCCACGCATAAATCTCGCAAAAGGAAATGCATATCGAGTCAAATTTTCTCATTACAGCAAACATGTATATATAGCCTCAAGCTCGGCCACATGAAACGCATCTGACAACGTTTCTATATATATATATATATATATATATATATATATATAGCCTCATGCTCGGCCACATGAAACGCATCTGACAACGTTTCTCAATACTGGAACTGAATCAATGGTGGATACTTCTACACTAACATCCGTCACTAAGGTCCAACCAACAAAGCAATACCCACCAGCCGTCTGCTGGTCCTGAGGGACAACTACCCCGTTGGAGCATACTCTGATGCACTTTGCCACGCAATTTGTGCCATACCATCATAGTCCATATCACATTAGTTTAGACAACCTGACTTATGTCAACCAGTCTGCAATAAGGTATCATAACCCAAATTCATCATATCAAGCTAAGAGAGAGCCACTAGGGCTTCCGATTTCCAATAATCACAAAACGGTGCCGATACACGCGATATACAACCACCGCATATGCGGATTACGAGAACTTCTAGTCTCCAACACATATGTAACACATGAATCGCTATACCTGGTTCCACACTCCACCGTACGAATACATAACGCACATCAAGTGTCCATTCATACCACGACGGCCATTCAGAAATTTCACTATGCCATCAACGACTCAGTTATTATAGTCGATCCAACAAGAGAATACCACCATACCACTGGATATCATCAGTTTACATTACCTTGTCCTTTTTGGATCATATTCCCTACCAAGTTAATAGAATAGCAGTACCATTTTCTTAAATCATCAGAAAGATCGATTCTTAATTCACCTGCAGCTGTCCGCGCTGCTCAATAATCTTTATTGACTTCCCATATATTATGCACTGATCTCAAAATCTAGAATATACCATTATCACCTTTCCATAACACATCGTGTATGCCATATCACACTAAGACAACATGGAAATCCATATCCCTTTCCTCTGCCTCAACATCGGCGCACTCCACTAGTCAAGGACTTTCGTGATCCCATATAGAAGAAAACTCATTACACATTCCACGCTTCGCATACCGACATGAGTATACTCATTTTCAAACCATGATAAAACACATCACAAACTATTTCTTCCCATTCGTTGCATAAGTTTAACTGCCAGGACTGAGTCCTTATACCCATATTATACCCATATCGGGTTACACGACTGCCAACACTCAAAAGCTTTATTGCACAATATCTACAAGACTCATTACTTCAACCACATACCAGAATTAGTCGTATTCTTTATCATACCGCTTCGGTTTATTAACAAGTTGTTCCATTTACCCAGTTTCCTTTCTGATTCATCTTTGATTTAATATTAGCCATTACTGTAGCACCATAACACATCAACTCATTCCACACGAGACTCGTACATAAGACCACACGGTCTAAGACATATAGGCCACTGAATACTCTCTCAATATTTCCCAGAAGTACCACATTCTACCATACTTTATTTTGATGAACTTCCCGCGATTTTTTTTTAAATTGTTATCATTACTTCCCAATACGGATACCTAGAATCCCATCATTCACATGATATGACACAAGCCTTGATCTTCTCTAACGAAACCGCCATCTTTAGCCACATACACAAACCTTAAGGTACCTGACTGTTACAAGTCAAATCTTGAACACTGCAAAACCATTCTCGGGCATCATTCACCTTTATTCAGCTGTAATTCAACTGTCCTATTGAGTAGAACCACTCGTGTTTTGTTAGAACTCTGACATCGCAGAACATGATTACTTACAGATACAATTAGCTATCTTTCTTTTCTATACACCGAACATTCTTTACCAACATAAGTTCACAACATCCTAGTATTTCTTCATATCTACGAAGCACCATAACCTTTATCAAAATTTCCCACATACCTAGAGACAGAGCCAACACAACACACGACAGTGCAATCAGTTAATCAATAACAACCTCCCCAACTTAGCTCGGAGTCATACATCAAAGCACTTTCAACCACTCATATCATTATTACTCAATTGATGCCGAAATGTTAATATGAGATTAAACTCAAGTCATTTACAAGCCTTGACAGAGACTCGAATCATCGGAGACCTTAGCTCTTCTGCAATTCTTGCAGATATACATGCACCACCAATAAGCCCACTCTCTTTAGGTGACAGAAATCTTTCTAAGTCCCAAATTTTCCAAAAATTTCGGCAGAGTTTCCTTTGTAAATTGGCCTATCCACCTGCCATAGAATCACCAAACCATTCTAACAATACATCCACAACTCAACAAGATATCACAATGTATTTCAACAACATTAAATCTCAATACTATACGAATCATATTATCATAATTTATACTTGAACCTGCGTTGTACCTGCTCGAATCATAACACATATCAAAATCACTTTAGTCTTCCTGAGTTTAAACTCGTTCCACTACAAATAAGGCACTTTACCTTCCAATTACGAGATATGATAATTATTTCTCACGCCCATAGCTATGGATACATATCAAATCACAATAAGAACTGAATACCTTACAGCTCTCCCATTATCAAACTGCCATTTGCACAATAAGGATCAGTACCGATCGTATGAACTTCATAATGCCGACTCGCAAAATTAATACCTTGGTGCTCAAGCCATAAACAAGGATCCGGCCTCAAGTCCTCCCGACTGGCCCAACATAAATTCATAGAGATTACATCTCGCCCCTCGACCAGGGAATCGTAAGCCATAAGGCAATTACATTACTGAGCTCTCGATGCGTACACAGACGTATGGAAGGAATTTCAAAAATTATATCTCAAGCTGAATCAAGTGCGCACGATAAGAATTCCAAGAAATGTGAAGTGTTTCCTAAAGGTTCGCAGCCTCCCGAGGATAAGTACACGCGTCCCCGTACCGATCCACAAGACTCTACTAACCGGCTCAAGACTCATGAGGCCTAGTAAACCTAGGCTCTGATACCAACTTGTCACGACCCCAAATCCGGTCGTGATGGCGCCCAGCACATTGCTAAGCCAGCCTGACCAATCAATAACAATAACGGAGCTAAAAGCTCTCTTTATCCCATTTAAGCATATTAAAATAATTCAACAGTGATAGATACATATTAAAAATAGGGAACCAAGTCCCAACACGTGCCAACTCCCATAGACCGAAGGGTCAAGAGTCATGAGCCTCTACGGAATATACAAGTGTAAATAGTGAATATAACTGTGCACAAGTGTGGGATGATCAGAACAAAATATAGACAAACCGGAGAATCAGGTCCTGCGAACGCTGGCAGCTACCTCGACTGTCCAAAAGCACTCCCGAGCCGCAATGGAATCACCTCTGCTGTAATGTACCTGGATCTGCACACAAGGTGCAGGGAGTCGGGTGTGAGTACTTCCAACTCAGCCGTAATAAAAGTAAATAATGTTGAATGGAAGAAAACCACGCAAGGCACTATCTCATGCTACACAATACAGAACTATCATAAAACTTCAAAACACTATCATTTTATTCCTTTTCAGCATACGTGAGTAGATTATTTAGAAATCTCAATTTTTAGCTACTTTCTTTCATTATAACATACCAATACCTCGGAGAATCTCAAGTAGTGCAAGTCAGCACTCAAATCAGCCTCTCGGGCTCAGCACTCCTTAACAATTTATACCAGGAGATCCGGTCAATAAAGCAACAAATGCACATGTGCCAGTAAAGTATGAGTGCTAAAATGTTATGCCACGTAGTACACGTAAACCAATGTATGTATGCCATGCAATGCATATGACCGCTACGGCGTGTAGCCCGATCCTTTTGGGTACCCGTGCTCACTGGGGGTGTCCAGACTCCGGAGGGGCTCCTACAGCCCAAGCACAATATCAATATCACACCTGCTGCGGCGCGCAGCCCGATCCATATACCACTGCGGCGTGCAGTCCGATCCATGCATATGTATGCATATGCTCACATGAATGTCATGCCCTAACATATGGCCCTCGGCCCCAATCAGTCTAACAAATAATCAAGAAAGCCCTACCGGCAATAATATCATATTAGCTCACAGCAAAAAATATTATTAAGACCTTGTTCAAGTTTTTCATAACCTTATAAAAATGCTGAATAGCAATAATTCCATTTTGAACCTTAAATTTAGAATAAAATATGCTCGGTGTTATCAAAACAGTGATACCAATCCTTGAAGGATTCAAATAATTAGCACGAAGCCCAAACGTGATAATTAGTCCAATTCATTTTAACAATTAGGTGTTATTATTTATTACGCGGGACGGACCAAGTCACGATCCCCAATGGTGCTCTACCCCATGCCTGTTATCCGGCGTGCAAGTCACCTCAACACAGCACTAAGATGTGCAAGTCCGGGGTTTACTAACCCTCAGGACATCATTTACAAGAATTACCCACCTCGAACCGACGAAAGTTCATGCCCGCGACGCCTTAGCTCCTCGAACCGGCATCCACGCACGTCAAAACTAGCACAAATCAGCACAAATATATCAAAATAGGCTAATGGAACATCACCCAATCGAAAGAACTCGAAAAATATCAAAAATCACGAAATTTGCAAAACCCGAGCCCTGGGCCCACATCTCGAAAAACTTCGAAACTCATATTTCCAGAACCCTCGTCTCGCCACGAGTCCATACATATAAAATTTACCAAAATCGGAGTTCGATTGGCCTTTCAAAACCCAAATTTTCGTTTTCAATATCTAAGCCACAATCCTTCACAATTTCTACCCAAATTCATGAAGATTGATGTTAATTCTACCATAAAATGATGTTTTTGAGTCAAGAAACTTACCTCCGATGAATACCCGATGATTTCCCAGCGTTTTCCCGTGATTTCTTCTCTTTAGGGCTCAAAAATTATGTTTTGGGTATATGAACCCGTGAGCCCTCTGTTCTGTGATTTTAATTTCACTGCCACACCAATTTGTTCTACGCGTTCGCGATGGTCTTCACGCGTTCGCGATACTCAGCTTCAGTTTACCCTTCGCGAACGCGACGCTCCACACGCGTTCGCTATGTACAATCTCCCAGCCGCCGGGTTCTTCTTCTACGCGAACGCGTACACTCCCACGCGAACGCGATGCTCTTCCCTTTCCTTCTACGCGATCGCGACTCCCTGTCACGCGAACGCGAAGCTTCACCTTACCTTGCCTACGCGAACGCGACATCCCTGCTTGCGAACGCGATGCTTTGATCCGCCTGGCCTTCACGAACGCGGCTCATGCCATGCGAACGCGAAGGCTTAATGCCTGGGCAGTAACCTGCAATTTACAGCAGGCCTTTTCCAAGTTCAAAATGCCCGATCGATGGTCCGAAATCCTCCCGAGGCCCCCGGGACCCCAACGAAAACCACCAACATACTCCAAAACACGATACGAACTTGTTCCAATCATAAAAACACCATCCTAAACATCAAAATTACCAATTACACACGGATTCAAGCCTAAGTTTCTTCAAAACTTTCAAAACTAACATTCAATCCAAAACCCGATCAAACGACGTCCGAATGTCCTGAAATTTTGCGAACATATCCAAAATCCCATAACGAAGCTACAGGAATTGTCGGAATTCCATTCCGACCCCCGGATCAAAATCTCACCTCCCATCCGATTTTTTGCCAAAATTCAACCTTAGCCAATTCAAGCCTATTTCTACATCGGGCCTCCAAATTCAATTCTGATTGCTCTCCTAAGTCATAAATGATTCCCCGAAACTAGTCGAATCATCCGAATCCGATTCCGAGCACTCTAACTCGATAGTCAACTCTAGGTTGACTTTCCATATTCAAACTTCCTTCAAACATGCTATTTGCTTCATTTTCAATTCAATTCACTCCTAACTCACCCGATAGGCTCTAACACCGATATAAAAGCATAAAACATGTAATTGCAACATGACGGGGTGGTAAATTCCCGTAACGACAGGCCGGGTCGTTACAATTATTTGGACTTGCGGAATTAGTCACACTATTACTTAGACTTATAGAATTAGCCACTTTAGACTTAGGCTTAGCTTTACAGAATTAGCCACTTTAGACTTAGGCTTAGCCTTACAAAATTAGCCACTTTAGACTTAGGCTTAGCCTTACAGAATTAGCCACTTCAATGTCTCAGGAGTGGATATATTAATCAAATAATCCTCAAGTCATTTTAATTGTAGCCAGCTTAGCTTATTTTTTAACATTAGCCAATTAGATTACTTTCAATACTAGCCAATTGACTAATGAGTTATCTATTACAGTTATAACCAACACCCTAAAGCACAGTAGGATTAATCATAGTCTAACACATGAATCTATTACAAATACATCCCACTTATGTCAATTTGCACACATAGCCACAATCAGAAATCATTTATCATTTAACCAAAACTCAGAGGGAGATTAGATAATGGTTGAATCTCAATTAAACGACTCATAACTTCAAATTTAAGCATAGCTAACAAATCCAACATAAAGAAGCATACTCACAACACATTCATGTATAGACTTATAAAAAACCCTAAGAGGCTCAAATATATCAGTTAAGCATAATAGACAGGATAAATGACAGGCTAATTATAAAAAGTTTATTAGACAAGAATATGCAAAGACTCATAGAAATCAGAAGATGAAACCATTGAAAGCACGTTATAACAGAGAACATATAAAAGATGAAATAATCAGAAGATAGAAGATGAAGAGATTTTAATAATTAAACATGAAAAAAGATTAACTACAACGAACTAAGAAAGCAAAATAAACAAAGAAAATATGCTAATAATCGAAACAAAAGAAAACAGGAGAGATGGGCCTTAGCTTAGCAGGATCTGTCTCTTGAGCTTCCCTCATTTTTTTCTTTCTTTTTTTTTCTTTTCCTTTTCTTGTTTCTTTTTCTTTTCTTTTCTTTTCTTCCAGTTTTCTTTTAGACTTCAGAGACTTGAAGTCTTTAATTTCCAGATTTTTCTTTAACTGGTTATTTTCTTAGATTTTTGGTAGTAAAGAAGTGTTAGGAGGGTAAAGGGATGTGCTTTGGGGGTGGGTTTCGTTTGGGATTTCGCCGGAGGTAGGGTTCCGGCGAGCTTATTTTGAATATTCAAACATTTCTGGTGATATTCGAGAGAAACTATCTACGTGGGGTAAAAGATCCCTTCGTAGTGATTAGATGGTGTTAATTTGGGAGATTGGTTCAAGGTTTGAAGGAGGGATTTTTCTCGTTTTCTTAAGGTTTCCGGGGTGGTTTCATGTGAAGAAGAAAGAGAGAAAGAATTTGGGGTTAGGAGTGACCGGAGACGGCCATTGATGGCGACCAGTCTCCATGGAATTGAAATCGGAGATGAAGATGATGATGAAGCTGAAAGAGAAGGGCGGTTAGGGTTTGGGGTGGGTGTAAATGACCGGTCTCTAAATAAGAGATTGAGTTTAAATACTATTCTGGGGCTGGGCGATCCTGGCCCTTGGATCACTCTTGATCAACGGCCAGGATCAAAAGATCCCATACGCCATCGTTTGAGGTGTTGATGAAGACAACCTGATCTCCGTTAGATTATCTTAGATGAACGGCCAGGATCATATTGATAATACTGCGTGGTTTGGTTTATTTAAAGAGATTCAAAATCATCCGTTTGATCAATTATACGGACGGCCAGGATTAAACCTATAAAATTGGACCGGACACAATAGCGTCTTTGGGCTAATGTATTTTGGGCTTGACACTTTGGCCCAATTATTGTATTTTTATGTATTTTGTGTATTTAATTATTTTTCTGTATTTTTCTTGTTGTATTTTATTTTTCTCTATTTATATTCCTTTCAATTATTACTTCTCTTTTATTTTCCTATTTTTTCTAATTTTTCTAGTACTTTTGACATTTTTTTTTGCTATTTTTCTTTAAGTTCCGATTTATTTGTATTTTTGTTGATTTTCTTTAATTTCTTTATTTTTGTGACATTTTCTAATTAACCTATTTTTAATTTTTGAATTTTTGAATTTCTAATTGTTTCAATCACAAACATACACTTTATTTCAATCAAACACATAATTCCAAATCAAAAATCTTATTTATTTTAATATTGAAATTTATTTACCTAGGGCAAAAATCACGTGCTCACAGCTGCCCCTCTTTGCTCGGGAACACGAAGAGTTTCAGTGCAAATACAAGTGAGTAGTAATGAGAGATTTTTGCCTACTAGCATATTCCGTGAGAGGCATTTTGAAAAATCTTTTGACCGCATCCTGCCTCAGAGGTTGCCTACATATCCTGGGCTAAACAGGAATCAGGTCAGTGTAGTTCGGGAAGGTCTGGTAGTTTGAAACTACCAAGACCCTGCTGCTGCTACTACTGTTGCTACGACCACTGACTATCTCCTCATTACACCAGGGATAAAATGAAAAAGAAGCTATTCTAAGCTATAATCCTATGAATTACAATGATTCCTATCTACTTCTTGTCTTCTTATTCTTTCTTGCTTTTCCTTCTCTTCTGCCATCGTCCTTCTTTTTTGTTAATTTTTGATGTATTTTCTTGTTTTTGATATATTTCTTCTTTCCCGTTGCTGTGACTTCCAACTGTATTCTCTGCTTTCAGGTTGATACTTGTTTAAAACAGAAACAAAAACAACGAAAACTTTTTCTCTGCCCCAGTGTGGGCTTTCCACATGTCAGGATGTTACTCATGTTAGATAAAAAAAATTAAAATTGCAGAAATGTATTCCCTTGTTATACAGGTGGGCGCCTGAACAGAAATTAAAATTGCAGAAATGTATTCCCTTGTTATACAGGTGGGCACCTGAACAGAAATTGAAATTGCAGAAATGTATTCCCTTGTTATACAGGTGGCCGCCTGATGCATGAAAATAAAAAATGTAGAAAATATTCCCTTGTTATCTAGGTGGGCACCTGATGCATGAAAAAAATAAAAATGCAGAAAATATTTCCTTGTTATCCAGGTGGGCGCCTGATGCATGAAAATGAAAATGCAGAAAATATTCCCTTGTTATCTAGATGGGCGCCTGATGCATGAAAGAAAATGAAAATGCAGAAAATATTCCCTTGTTATCTAGGTGGGCGCCTGATGCATGAAAAAAATGAAAATGCAGAAAATATTCCCTTGTTATCCAGATGGGCGCCTGATGCATCAAAATGAAAATGTAGAAAATATTCCCTTGTTATCCAGGTGGGCGCCTGATACATGAAAAAAATGAAAATGCAGAAAATATTCCCTTGTTATCCAGGTGGGCGCCTGATGCATGAAAAATGAAAATGTAGAAAATATTCTCTTGTTATCCAAGTGGGCGCCTGATGCATGAAAAATGAATAATGTAGAAAATATTCCTTCAGTTTGATAATTGGGGTATGAGTTTTGAAAAGACAATACCTCATTGCTGTTTTTGGGTAATTTTCTTGTTTGACTGAATGAGTCCTCCTCTACGGATTCCTCCTTTTATTGTTGTACTTCTTTTTTTGTGTTTTTCTTTTTTCCACATTGGTCACATTCATTTAAAGTGATTAGTGAGAATTTGAATCTTTTTGTTCATGTCTAAATTACAAAACAATCTTATTAGTTATAAAATGTTGGCAACTGGCATTTTGCTGACTTTGCTTCCATTGCCTTCCTCTTCTTGCTTTATTATGCTATGCAGCCCTTTGCCAGATTTCTTCAATTTTTCTCTGTAATCTCCTTCCCACTTTTCTTTTTGTTTCTTCTCTTTCTTTCTCCTTTTTTGTTCATTTTCCTTTGGCTTTGATTGCCATCCTTTTTTATTTGTTTTTCTCTTTTTTTCGACCTAGCGTTATTACACCTCTTAACATGAGAAGCTGGTAGTTAGCTTTTATTGGGCAACTGGTTTTGATCAATGAAATGCAGAAAAATATGAATTTAAAAGAGGTAAGGGTACTTTGGAGTAGAGACAAAACTTATCTGGGTATGACGACTGATTCCTCTGACCATGCCATGTATTTATACTCCGACACAGTCTGTCCAATCGAATTGTCATTATCTAAACTCCAACTTTTCCTTCAACCCAATCCAATCTTATTTTTTGCTGTTTTTCTTTTTTCCACAAAATAGTCCTCACAGTCGCCTTAAGGTACCGATTAAGGTTTTCACCAATAAGACTCTCTCATTTATTCTCTCAATCTCACAGTCGCCTTACGGTGCCGGTTAAGGTTTTCACCGATAAGACTCTCTCATTTTATTCTCTCAATCTCACAATCACCTCACGGTGCCGGTTAAGATTTTCACCGATAAGACTCTCTCATTTTTTATTTTTCTTTTTGTTCTTTTGTTTTCTGAACCACCGGTACTGTCCATGCCCTGTTTTCCTTATTCTCATTGTATTGTCATTTTCTTGAAATTGATTACAAGGTCTTTCTTTGGACCGTAATGTAGATTTTGGATGGGTTCAGAAAGAAGGGTATAAAGGCTCAAAATTTTACGAGGGTTCAAAAACATTTACAACTCTCAGAATCATAAACATAACTTCTGCCCCAGTTTCAATATGTGGGGGAATCTTGAATTTTATTTTATCATGACTGAACCTCAGTGAGACTGCCTACGTACCCTTTTGGGGATCAAGTCAAAACGTAGTTCGGACCATGTTCGTATTCATTGTTGCGTCTTGGCTTTTCCCGACTTTCTTTTGTCTTTTATACGCTTTTTTTTTCTTTTTTTTTCTTGTTGTATTTTATTTTTCTCTTTTTATATTCCTTTCAATTATTAATTTTCTTTTATTTTCCTATTTTTTCTAATTTGTTTGGTACTTTTGACATTTTTTTGCTATTTCTCTTTAATTTCTGGTATATTTGTATTTTTTGTTGATTTTCTTTAATTCCTTTAGTTCGTGACATTTTCTAATTAACCTATTTTTAATTTTAAAATTTTTGAATTTCTAATTGTTTCAATCGCAAACATACACTTTATTTTAATCAAACACATAATTGCAAATCAAAAATCTTATTTATTTTAATATTGAAATTTATTTGCCTAGGACAAAAATCACGTGCTCACAGATATAACTTGTTGTTGGAGACGAGCAGGCCGCAGCGGACATGTCCTTGCTCTACGGGGCTGTCGAGGCATAATCTTTGAAGTCCGTAAGCAACAGAGACCTGTCTCGTCGAGTTGCCAGTGCCGCCTTACAAGTATGATTTGGTCGTTGCTTCGCGTTGTTTTATCTTGAATCCTAAGTTTTTTTTTCTCCATTTTGACTTGTATTTTTTTTACCTTTTTTACAAACCCTCATCTTGGAGGTAGAGCGGGGTCGGAGGGAGCGGAAGAAGGCTGCTGCCCTCCCCAAGGCGTCAAAGAAGTACATAGAGGTCCGGGATATGTATCGGATGCTGGCAGACGTCTACACTTAAGACCCTTAGTTTCGAGTTTTTCGTGAGGGCTTGAAAGCGGTGGAGGTGGCGGAGGAGTAAATGCAAAAGCGTACGGCCCAACTGGAGAAGGCGGACGCGGACCTACTGGCCGCTGTGACCCGAAACACTGTGTTGGAGAGTCTTCTCTAGCAGCGGGAGGGGACTTGGACCTTGGTCGCGTGGTGATGATGGAGGCGGCGGAGTTGCATGCCCGGGTTGATGTCCTTATCGCCGAGCTCAAGATAGCCATGACCGAGGTGTCCATTCCTCAGCAGGTGGAGACCGTTGCCCCGGCTAGCAACACGTCTCGTGAGGCTCATGACATGTTCGTGTACGCTGAGGCGAGGCGGACCATTTTTATGGAGTTGTTGGCCGCTGGTAGAGCTACTGAGGCGGAGGTTGATGCTCAGTGTCGCCTGGTCAGGGTCGCACGTGAGGCTTGTGGGTATGACCCCGACTATCTGGGCCAAACAGGCAGTTCCTTCGTGGATGTGGACCAGCTAGGCACCGGATCCTGGATCGATAGGGTGTTCCAGGACGAAGGCAATGACGGTACGGCCGACGCGGAGGAGGGCGACGGAGGTCATGGTGGTTAGCTAGGATTTATTTTCCTTCTCTTCCTTGTAATCGAGACCATTTTATAATCTTGTGATTTATTAATAAGATTTTTGGCGACTTCATGAGGACTGCTTATGCCTTATTTGTGTCTTTATTTGTGACTTTTGTATTGTTCGGGGTGTGGCCCTTTTTTTTTATCGTAGTCTCTTCTTGTGTTGTTAAGGCCTTAGCCTTTTGTTTTTAATGGAGGAGACCGTAGTCTCTCTTTTCGTCGTTAAGGCCTTAGACTTTTGTTTTTGATGGAAGGGACCGTAGTTTCTCCTTTAATCATTAAGGCCATAGCCTTTTGTTTCTGGTGGGGGAGACCGTAATCTCTCCCTTCGTCGTTAAGGCCTTAGCCTTTTGTTTTTGATGGGGGAGACCGTAGTCTCTCCTTTCGTCGCTAAGGCCTTAGCCTTTTGTTTTTGATAGAGAAGACCGTAGTCTCTCCCTTCGTCATTAAGGCCTTAGCCTTTTGTTTTTGATGGGGGAGACTGTAGTCTCTCCCTTCATCGTTAAGGACTTAGCCTTTTGCTTTTAACGGAGGAGACCGTAGTCTCTCCTTTCGCCGTTAAGGCCTTAGCCTTTTGCTTTTAATGGAGGAGACCGTAGTCTCTCCTTTCGTCATTAAGGCCTTAGCCTTTCATACATTGGAGATGGCCGTATCCTTTCATACATTGGAGATGGTCGCAGCCTTTTATACATTGGAGATGGCCGTAGCCCCAGTCCCTGTGATACGCCATTCGTGCCGATCGGCGGTACGCTTGGGGTATCAGATTTGAACCTCGTAAACATTTTCCGGTATCTCCTTCGTCGCCTCATTAAAAACCTCTCCGAGAAAACCCAATTGGGACAAAACTCGGATAAGGGAAAAAAAGTATGGCTTGGGGATACCTTTTAGAAGTGGAAACGTTTGAGGTGTGAGATGTTCCAGTTGTTTTGGAGTATTTTTCCATTCATGGTTTCTAACTTGAAGGAGCCTCTGTCTGCTGCTGCGATGATTTTGTAGGGCCCATCCCAATTGGTGCCCAACTTCCCTTCGTTAGGGTCTTTGGATGCCAGTGCTTGGCCTTTAGCACATAGTCGCCTATCTTGAGCGGACGAATTTTTATTCTTTTGTTGTAATATCTCTCAACCTGCTATTTTTGGGCCACTAGCCCGATGTGGGCGATTTCTCTTCTTTCTTCAACTTCATCTAAATCTTGTAGTCGATTCGCGTCGTTCTCCTCTCCGCTTGCGTGCGAGTACTTGAGTCTTGGTTCACCGACTTTGACCGGTATGATGGCATCGGTCCCGTAGACTAACGAGAAGGGAGTTTCTCCTGTGGAGGATTTGGGGGTGGTCCTGTGTGCCTATAGTACTTCTGGCAGCAGCTCGGGCCACAATCCCTATGCGTCTTCGAGTGTTTTCTTCAAAATGTTTAGCATGGTTTTGTTGGACGACTCTGCCTGGCCGTTGGCGGCTGGATGATATGGCATTGAGAGTATTCTTTTGATACGCCATTTAACGAAGAAGTCGATTGTCTTTTGTCCTATGAACCGTCATCCGTTGTCACATGTTATCTCTTTGGGGATGCCGAAGCGACATATGATGTTCTTCCAGATGAAGGTTATGACCTCTTGCTCGCGGATCTTGTAGGCACCTGCTTCCACCCACTTAGAGAAATAGTCAGTTAAAACTAATAAGAAGCGTACCTTCCCTCGTCCGATAGGTAGTGGTTCGACTATGTCCATTCCCCATTTGATGAAGGGCCGTGGAGACGTGACCGAGTGGAGGGGTTCTCCTGGCTAGTGTATCAGGGGGCAAACTTTTGACATTTTTTGCATTGGCGGACGTATTCTGCCGCGTCTTTTTTCATGGTGGGCCAGTAGTATCCGGCCCGTATTAGACATCGCACGAGCGCTCAGTTTCCTGTATGAGTGCCGCAATGACCTTCATGGACCTCTTCTAATACAGGCGTCGTCCGGTTGGGTCCTAGGAACTTAGTCAGGGCCCTCCAAAAGTTCTTTTGTAGAGGTCGTTATTCACACAGTACCTCGCTGCTTGTGTGCGAAGCTTTCTTGCTTCTTTTTTGTCGTGTGGTAGGTTTCCATCGTGAAAATATGATACAATTGATTGCACCAGTCCCAAGGTGCAGGGAGAGTACCTCGGTGTGGTCAATTGCAGAGTGTAGGAGGGTGATGGTGCTTTCTTTATTCAGGTTGGTGGCTGTCGCGGCCAATTTAGCCAATTCGTCTGCTTCAGCGTTGTGTACCCCACGAACTTGTTCGAAGCGGCATTCATCGAATTGGGCCATTAGTTTGCAGATCTCCGCTCAATATTTTTGCAGTCTCCGTTCTTTGACCTGCTAAATCCCGGTGACTTAATTTACCACAAGTTGCGAGTCGCAATGTAGGACCAGTCGGCGAGCTCCATACCTGATGGCTAATTTTAAACCTGCAATAATAGCTCCGTACTCTGCCTTGTTGTTAGTCATCTTGGGACATCGTATGGACTAGCGAATGACTTCGCCCGTGGGGACTTCGAGGATGAGTCCCAATCCCGATCGCGAGGCGTTTGCGGCCCCATCGGTGTGGAGTATCCAGGGGTCGGTGTTTGGAGCGGCTTGCATGGCTTCCTTCTCTGCCTCTGGTGAGATTTTGACACTGAAATCGGCCACGAAGTCGGTGAGGACTTGTGACTTGATGGCGATTCTGGGGATATAGGTGATATCGTGCTCGCTGAGCTCTATGGCCCATCTAGCGAGACAACCCGATAGTTCAGGCTTGTGCAGTATGCTTCTCAGAGGGAAAGTGGACACTACTCTTATGGGGTGGCACTGGAAATAGGGTCTCAGCTTTCTGGAAGCCGTGACCAGTGCCAACGCCAATTTCACGAGGTGCGGGTACCAAGTTTCGACGTCCACTAGGGTTTTGCTAATGTAATAGATATGTGATTGCATACCTTTTTCTTCACGGACGAGTACCGCTCTGACCGCGACCTCTGATACGGCTAGATATGTCAGTAGGGGTTCACCCGGCTTCATTTTTGATAGCAAGGGCAGCGATGATAGATATTCCTTCAGTTCTTGCAGGGCTTTGACGCATTCGTCATTCCAGTGGAATCCGTTGTCTTTTCTGAATACGCTGAAGAATTTGTGGCATCTATTTGTCGATCGGGAGATGAAGCAAGTGAGGGCGGCTATTCGTCCTGTCAACTTTTGAACCTGTTTCTTGCTGTTGAGTGCTTCGGGTATCGAGGTGATCGCCTTGATCTGGTCGGGGTTGAATTTAATCCCTCTTTGAGATACGAGAAAACCAATGAACTTTCCTGACACTATGTCGAAGGCGCACTTTTCGGGGTTCAGCTTCATTCCGTATTTGTTCAATATCTCGAAGGCTTCTCACAAATAGTCGATGTGATCCTCCTTCCTCGCTGATTTTACTAGCATGTCATCATTGTAAACCTCCATGGTTTTCCCGAGTTGCACCTTGAACATCTTAGTGACCAGCCTTTGGTAAGTAGCCCCTGCATTCTTTAGCCCGAAGGGCATCACCCTGTAACAATAGGTACCTTGATATGTGATGAATATGGTTTTCTCCTGATCTTCATCGGCCATTAGGATTTGGTTATAGCCAGAGTATACATCCAAGAAACTTAGTAGTTCATGTCCGGCGGTGGTGTCGATCAATTGATCGATGTGAGGTAGGGGGAAGGAATCCTCAGGTCAGGCCTTGTTCAGGTCAGTGAAGTCCACGCACATCCTCCATTTTCTGTTCTTCTTTTCGACCATCACCACATTGGTGACCCATTGTGGATATTTTGACTCCCTGACAGAGCCATTGGCTAGTAGTTTGTCTACTTCTTTGCGGACTGCCTCGTTGATTATAGCGTTGAATTTTCTCTTGATTTGCCTTACCGGCGGATGTAATGGGTCCACGTTGAGCCGGTGGGTGGCGATATCTGGCGAAATCCCTGGCATGTCTGCATGGAAAAAGCAAACGTGTCTGCTTATTTAGTCAAAAATTCTTGATACTTACCCGGGTCGGCGAGCCCGTGGCCGATGTATGCCTTCTTTTCGGGGTCATCACAATCTAGTTGAACTGGGTTTAGATCCTCGACCATAGTTTTGTAGGCTTCCACGACGTCTGGGTCGCTGATGGTATTGGCTGTCGGGTTTGCTCTGGTCCCCGACATGGCTGATTGCTATGCTTTTGCGCTCGCCCTATTTAATTACCGGGTGTGGGCGCAGTCTTGTGTTATTTTATAGCAATCATGCGTTGTGCGCGACACTCCTTTAATGCTGAATATCCCTCATGGGGTAGGGAATTTGACCACTTGATACAAGCTCGAGGGGACCGCTCGCATGGCATGTATCCACAGGCGCCCGATGATGACGTTGTAGGCGTTAATCACATGGAAGGTGGTTTCCAGGGTGACTCCCCCCGCGAGGACGGGTAGGGTCACTTCTCCCGAGGTGTGCTCCACTGCATTGTTAAAACCAGTTAGAGTTATGCAGCAGGGGGTTATCCTGTCTTCGAGTCCCGTCTGTGAGAGGACTCTTGGATGGATGATGCAGGCTCCGCTTCCATCATTGATCATGACTCTCCTAACATCCGTATCGACGATACGTAAAGTAATAACTAAAGCATCATAATGAGGGAAACACAAATCGTCGGCGTCGGACTTATCGAAGGTGATACTTCCTTTGAGGTTATCATACCATTCGTGGGAGATGGTTCTCTTCAGTCTGTGCGTGTTTGCAAATTTGACATGATTGATGGCGACGTCGTTCCCCTCTCCGACGATCATATTCACCATGCGTGTTGGAGAGGGTGGTTTTGGAGGTCCATGGGAATGTTCTCGTCCACGTGCAAAATTGGCTTTCCCTTTATCGCTAAGTTGCTCCTTCAGGTACCCTTGGTTTAGCATCCTGACGACTTCTTGTCGTAGGCCATTGCAGTCTTCGGTCCTGTGCCCCCGTTCTTGGTGGAATTCGCACAGGACGTTTGACTTTCTCGTGGTAGGGTCTAATTTCATTTTTTGGGACCATTGCATCTTGGTGCTGAGCTTCTCTAGTGCGTACACGATTTCTGAAGGAGAGACACAGAAGTTATGCGAAGAAAGTAAAGGGGGCGTACCTCATTCATTTCTGAGTTGGGCGAGGTGGCATTGCAGAGCATCCGCATGGCGAGGGGGCGGAAGAGGGGGGACCTCATGTAAAGTTGGTGTCGCTCTTTACTGGGGCGAAAGTTTCCGGCGTCCCTCGTGTCCTCGATCTTTCCTTGTATCCGGATGTACGGCGGCTAGCCGTCGGGTTGGTCCGTTGAGATCCTCCTCGTCTTCCCATACCTCGGCGCAGTAGGCATTATGGATCTCGTCCCAGGTTGTGGGGGGGTACTTCATGAGTCGGCTTAGCAGTTTTTTGGTAGCTCTGGAGTCGTCCCTGCTGAGCCCGTTCTGGAAGGATGCTACCGCCATGCCCTCTGACACGTTGAGTAGGCTCATTCTTACCCTGTTAAACCTGGCGAGGAAGTCCCTGAGGCCCTCGCTCGTGGTCTGTCTGATGACGAAGATGTCATTTACCCTTGCTTCTGCCTTTTTAGCGCTGGCATGTGCTGTGACGAACTTATCCGTCATTCTTCGAAGGTTGAGATTGTTTTGGCGGGTAGTTGGGAGTACCAGGTCAAGGCTCCCCCTGTCAGTGTTTCGCCGAACTTTTTCAGCAGCACTGATGGTACCTGTTCTTTGGATAAGTCATTACCTTTCATGGCGGTGACATAGTGGATGAGATGATCCTCAGGATCGGTGGTTCCGTCATACACCTTCAGGTAGGGGGGAATCTTGAAGGTCTTCGGGATGGTGTAGGGTGCGGCTTCTTCGGAGTAGGGCTATTCTACAAACCTCCCTATGTCACGTTTGGGTAGCAGTTTAGGTGCTCTGGGGATCTTCTCAACTCTATCTTGGTGCTCCTTCATTTGGTCACAGAGGTCCTGATTTTCGCTTTCCATTTCTTCCATCTTCCTTAGGATGGAGGCTAACATGTCATCGTGTGTTTGTGTTTCGACGGGTTGGACGTTGGTTCGTGTTCCTTCCTATTCATCTGTTGCGGTATTGTTGCTTGTTGTTGGTGCTGCATTTTCATAGCCCCGTGGTGGCTTTTCCACCAAGCCTCTCAGGGTGCTGGTTAACCATTCCTCCAGTAGCTTCTTGACCGCTGGGGGTGCTTCTCTTGAAGTGGATGTGTCTTTTTCATGCGGTGTTGCAAGTTTCCCAAAGGGGGAAGGTGAGATTTCTGCCTCGGGTGTGATATTAGGGGTAGCGTTGATGGCAGCACTACCACCGGCTTCGTTCATGGAACTCAGGAGGTTGGTAGTAACTTCTACCACAACTTTGGATCGGGTGTCAGTTTCGGCCATTTTCGTGTTCTTTCCCATGATCGGATCTTGTGGATGTATACTACGAGTTTGATTCTCGAAATCCCCACAGACAGCGCCAAATTGTTTGGCCCAAAAGCTATCGGTTACTTTATGAGTTAGAGACAATCAAAGATTATAGAAAAGGTAAATCGAAATCAATAGTAATATATCCAAAGATCGATCTTTGGATTCGTATATAAGTTGTTCTTGTAAAATTGTAGTAGATCTTGATGAAGTGTTTAAGCAAGTAAAGCAACAGAAGGATAAAATAGAGAGAAAATGATAGATAAAGAGAGAGTTGTATTTTTATTGACTAATAACACCTGCCTTACAAATGAGGGGGACCCTTCCTTATATAGAAGGATGGTCCCCTCGCCAACACATTACGTCATTTTAAAGCTACTATTATTACAATGAAGGTATATGGGAGGGGAAATCGGGACGTCTACACGGACGAGCCTGCTGATATGCCCCTACGGTCGGGGGCGTATCCTTTTCGTCGTGTAGACATAAGAGAGGGTATCGTCTGACATCTACGGCCGTATAATGATATATGCTCGACTTATATTACATCCGAGTCGGCCATATGTAAATATGTGCTCGTCTCGTCTTACATCTGATTCGACCCCATACAATAACTATGATAATTTCTACAACCTTATGTAAAAATGGGATCAATAGAAAATCTACTAATGAATTAGGTTGTAATAGAAACCTTACATAAAAAGATAGTAATAAAATATCATTATTTGTGAGCATTACGTAGAATCATATAAGGACATAATGAAATTTTACCAAAAAAACGCATAGAGAAACATGTTCTCAATTCATAATCTACAGCAGGAGTATGCATTCGTTTTATCGATTCGATTTTGATTTTTATCGATAATTACTTTTCGATTATCGATTTGTGCATATGCTTATTGTTATCGTTTCAATAAGGTTTTGAATTTTTTGATTTCGATTTATTAATTTTTGGGGTTTATCGATTCGGTTATCGATTACACCAATAAGAAAATTTGCGGGATTCCATGAAAAGTATATCGCTGTAAACACGCCTAACTAATATGGACAAAAAGAAGCTAAAATAAGACGAACACTGTTTATAACATAAAAATTATGTCAATAGACATATGCAACGAAACTAAAGTAAGGGATCAAAATATGCCACCAGCACTCCAACGGTATTAAAAAAATAAAAATACATCATCACCGCTAATTCTATTTTCTATTAATTTGAACTTCATTCCTTTCAGCTTTAAATATGATCATTTTTTAAATGTGGTAGATGAAATAATAAGGGGTGTGCATTCGATTTATCGATTCGATTTTGACCCTTATCGATAATTATTTATCGATTATCGATTTGTACAACTGCTTATCGTTATCGTTTCAATAAGGTTTCGATTTTTTCGATTTCATTTATCGATGAACCGATAACAAATAATCGATTCGATTTATCGATAAACCGATTCGAATGCACACCCCTAATCTACATGACATGATCTATTCATCTTATTAAAATATTAAGAAATTAAATCATTTGCTTTACCTCATCATAATTAATTGGCAACGTGTAATTTGCTGAACATAAATTTGTGGCTAATAATGATGATTTATATTGGCAGAGAAACACAAACAAGATAATAAAGGGCAAAAGTCTAAAGCAACAAAGTTGATGAAGTGATTCTCTAGAAAAAACTTCCCTTCTCTTTTAGAAAACAAAGCCCCACAAAATCATTAAATATAGATATCATGAAGTATTTAGGAAAAGTTAGATGGAACAAATAATTGCAGCATGCATTAAAACTCTAACGAATAACGATTAAGCGCACAAACTTGTTAAGAAAAGGGAAGAAAGAAGATTCACTTTCTTGTGATTTTTGACTTTACCTTCTATTAATGTCGTTCGTTACGGCTATAAATGTAGACAAATAAAATAATAGAGAGATAAATACTTCCTACTGAAAATAATAACAATCATTTCCAAGACTAAATATGCATAGAAAAAATATCGATTTACAACGATAAAGATACGAAAATATATTCAAGAAGAGGAGCAAATATAAAATAAGCCAGACACTTAAAAGATCATAAAAATATTATTATTTAGTAATATATTTGGGTTATAAATTGAATAAATTAGAAAAGAGTAAGTTGTATGAATGACGGCCTTATTAGTTAGCTCAATAAAGAAAACAAGTCTGCCCTATACGCATCCTCACTGCCTTACTGTAATTTCAGTGTAGAAGTTATATATATGTGCATTATTCTTTCCTTTTTTTTTTCGGAAAAATAATGCAAATAGAATATTATTACTATATTCTTGTCAATGGTGCATTATATTTTGAGATAATGAATAATCCTTCTACCTTTTGTGTTAGATGAGAACACTGAAGAACAAATACCATGTTAGGGATATAATAGATATGCCCTAGATCCAATATCATATTTGATGATTTGAACATATTTTTGCATACATTATTTGATATAAAATTTATATGACATTTGATATTATTTTATCATTGTTATTAATTGCTTGATTAATTTGATAAGGTCATTGATTAAACTTTGAGATTTGTCATCGTGATAGAGATCATGATAATGAGAACAAAGTCTCTTACAATTTAATCTAAATTTGTTCTTGATCGTAGGATTATTAATTTGGACATTAGTAATCTGGTTAGATCAATATTTATGTGATCGTATTTATGGGATAAAGATTAGTTGATCTCATTAACTAAATCACATAGATAGATGATGCATATAGAGATATGATCATTGAACCGACTCATTGGATAATTCCTAATGGTTAGAATTACCATAAACTGTCAATAGGATATTCTCTTGAAGAATGTGATGTAACAGTTTCCTTTGACCAGAGATCGTCATAGTAATTGACAAGTTATTTATTGTGCTTTGATACCATACACCTATGGCCTTAGGGCGATAGTTGAAAGGATATTGGGTACGATTAAATACTTGTAGAATTAGTGATTGATCAAGATGGAATCTGTCAACTCTTGGTAATGAGTTTAAGCTCCATGTTGCCATGAATTATAAACGACCAAACTAAGACCTTGGCCAGGCAATTGAATGAAAGAAGAAAAGGGTTTCTTAGGCCATTCAATGGTCGATTATATTTCACATGAATACATAGTTGGTCGCCTATTAGGATTTGACAGTTGAACCATATCCTAGGGTGATCCAGAGCTATAAGCAGAAGGAATTGCAACATTATTCTTCTACTGGTTCTTGAGAGTAAATTGTATACTTCATGCTATCCGATCATTAAGGAGTGTTGCTAGACGCCACCCTTGATTAGTATATTGAGGAAATCAATTTACTACCGGTTTAGTATTGAACCTATGGGGTCGCACACTTACGAGTGTTCTGATCTTTGCTAAAGGATTAATTAACTTATTATTTGATAACTAAATTAAGGAATTTAATTAGTCAAATAAATTTAGTTATTAATCCAAATGAAATATTATTATATTCGTTGCTAGCACAGAGGATATAATTAATATTGTAAGCAAATTGGATTTTACTATTTAGAATAGTATATTAAATTATATCTCTTGGTTATGATTTTTTTAAAAGATAATTATCAATACATATATAATATGTATATATGTTGGACAAAGCTTTTAACTGATTCCTATTTGGAATGGGATTTGCATTTTGATAAGATTTTCGTACAAGTCCAATTCTAAGTAGTTTGGGCTTAGTCACGTGAAGTCTATGTTTTCCTTAACCTAAGAGGAAGGAAAGCTTTTGTTAATGAGAATCCGGAACCAAAGTAGATTTTTTTTAATTTTTGTACCTTTATACGTTTAAAAAAAAAAACCAAAGTATATATAACGCCACAATAAGTGGCATTATATTTAACGGCCGTTAAAGTACAACGCCACTTATTGTGGCGTTGTACACGTTATTTGAAAAATTGGCTTAGCTTTTTCACTGAGCTGCCTATATTACCTAAGAGAAGCCTATTTCATTTTACACCATACCTTTTATCTTTGGACAAGACAATAAATTTGTTTGTCAAATCAAACTTCTTTGTTACTTTTACGGTGAACATCTACCGCCCAAGCTAACACCAATCAAATCTTTTTCTTTCCATTGTTTTGGTGGCTATAAAAAAAAAATTGTATAGAGGCCGTAATAGTCCAAATTAAAAGATATATATAGTTGTTAATCTAAGTTTCAATTTTATACTTAATATAAAATTTTATATTGAATAATAAATATTAACAATTTTATAAATTTACATATGCAACTTAATAATTCAAGGATTGCTATATGTGTACTCTACTTTCAAGGATTGGTAACTGTTGAAAGAATAGTAATTTCTGTTAATATATTTTATTGACAATATGCAACTTAATAATTCATATGCAACTTAGATTAACTATTATTAATACACTCTAAGTTTCAATTTTATACTTAATATAAAGTTTAATTTTAATATATTAACAGAAATTACTATTCTTTCAATAGTTACCAATCCTTGAGAGTAGAGTACACATATAGCAATCCTTGAATTATTAAGTTGCATATGTATAAAATTATTAAGTTGCATATGTAAATTTATAAAATTGTTAATATTTATTATTCAATATAAAATTTTATATTAAATATAAAATTGAAACTTAGATTAACTACATATATATATATCTTTTAATTTGGACTATTACGGCCTCTACACAATTTTTTTTTATATCCACCAAAACAATGAAATGAAAAAGATTTGATTGGTGTTAGTTTGGGCGGTAGATGTTCACAGTAAAAGTAACAAAGAAGTTTGATTTGACAAACAAATTTATTGTCTTGTCAAAACATAAAAGGTATGGTGTAAAATGAAATAGGCTTCTCTTAGGTAATATAGGCAGCTCAGTGAAAAATATAAGCCAATTTTTCAAGTAACACGGCCGTTAAATAGCGTTGTATATACTTTGATTTTCTTTTTAAACGTATAAAGGTTACAAAAATTAAAAAAAAAAAACGTACTTTGGTTCCGGATATCATTCAACAATAGCAGCAGTGATTTTGTCTAAAAGAAGAGAAAGAAAGAATAATATAAAAAACCGAGAGAGAAAGAAACGTTCTTGAGATAGTTCATAACCTGAATTTAAAATTTTGTATTAGATACAATGGGAATCTATAATATGTTACATGATTCTATTGTTATTTTATAATTGCTATTAGTTCATGAGATGTTAATTAATAATAATATTCTAGCATGAATTCTTTTTATGCGATATATAAGATAAACATGTTAGAGTATATTGAATTTCATTTCTATGTCATGTGCTTGTTCATCATATAATTTTGAATTATTTATTACATGTGATGTAAATTAATTTAGGACTATGCATGTAGACAACTTGAACTAAATTCACATGCTAGAAAAAGATTTGATCTTTATTGTGACGACCCGGCCCGTCGTCACGGGAATTACCACCCCGTTATGTTGAAATTGTATGTTTTACGCTTTTATATCAGTGTTAAAGTCTATCGGGTGAGTTAGGAGTGATTTGGATTGAAAATGAGGCATATAGCATTTTTGAAGGAAACTTGAATAAGGAAAGTCAACCCGGAGTTAATTATTTGATTAGAGGGCTCGGAATCGGATTCTGATGATTCGGTTAGTTCCGGGAGGTGATTTGTGACTTAGGGGAGCAATCGTAATTGAATTTGGAGGCCCGGTGTAGAAATAGGCTTGAATTGACTAAGGTTGAATTTTGGCGAAATCCGAACGGTAGATGAGATTTTGATCCGGGGGTCGGAATGGAATTCCGACAGTTGCAGTAGCTCCGTTAGGTGATTTTGGATGTGCCTGCAAAATTTCATGTCATTCGGGCGTTGTTTAGTCGGGTTTTTGATTGATTGTGTAATTCGAAATGTTTTAAGGAATTTAGGCTTGAATTCGATGCGAATTATGGGTTTTGATGTTGTTAGACGTGTTTTAAGGATTGGAGCAAGTTCGAATAAGGTATTAAGATGTGTTGGTGTGTTTGGATGAGGTCCCGGGGGCCTCGGGGTGTTTTCGGATGGTTAAACGGGAGAAAATGTGGAAAATTGCGGGTTTGGGGTTCTGGTTCTGTTGTTTTCGCTCCTGCGGAAATGGGGGTGCAGGAGCGAGTCCGCAGAAGCAGACGAGGAGGCGCAGGAGCGCTTGTCTTCGCAGAAGCGGAATCGTCTCCGCTGAAGCGGCGTCGCAGGAGCGAAGATCAGACCGCAGAAGCGGTCAAGAGGGAAATGGGGGAAAACCGTAGAAGCGGATTTATTGACCGCATAGGCGAGTCCGCAGGAGCGGACTCTTGATCGCAGAGGCGGAAAGGACCGCAGGGGCAGAATGTTATCCGCAGAAGCGGACCCGCAGGAGCGGTCCGTGTATCGCAGGAGCGGAAATGGCCAAATAGGCCTGAGTTCACAAAAGAGACCATTTGGTCGCAGAAGCGGTTCCGCAGGGGCGGAAAATGGCCCGCAGAAGCGAAAATCGCAGTGAATTAATTGTATCAGAAGTTAGAAAATTTCAGAAACATTTCACACATTTGGGCCTCGGCTTTAGAGGCGATTTGGGCGATTTTGAAGAGGAACTCAAGGGAAATCATCGTGTAATCAACTATGGACTTAAACTATGATTAGTATTGATAATATTATGCAATTATATCATGAAAATGGAGGAATTTGGGGTGATTCATGGAAGATTTAACCCTAGGCTTGAACTTTAGAAAATCAAGGTTTTGAATGGGCAAATGGAGTCCGAATTTGGTAAAATTGATATGCTTAGACTCGTATTGAGATGAGGGTTCCGAATATGTGACTTTTGTAATTTTTCGAGAAGCGTACCGAAAGTCGAGTTTTGACAACTTTGGGAATTTTGATGTAAATTGAGTCGTATTGATTGGGCGTCGTTCCATTGGCCTAATTTGTTGTGTTTCTACTATATTTGATCAGATTCTACGCGTGCGGAGCTTGATTCTCGTGGCAAGGGCATCGCGGAGTAGTCGTCGCGCGGTATTGAGGTGAGTAATAGATGTGGGTGATGACCAGCGGGTTCGAAACCCCGGTATACCACTTTGTGACGCTGTATAGCGGCGAGACACGTACTCTCATGTGAGTGCGGGGTCGAGTGTGATTGGGGACTATGGCTTAGTCCGACTTATTGATACTGTGTTATGACATTGGCTATTCTTGAGCCGTCGAACCTCCTTCTCGGATGGTTGCATACTATATATTGAGATATTGGCCACTTTTGAGCCGAGGAACCCCCTTCTTGGGCAGTTGAGTATACTTGTGGGCCGTGAGCCACTTATTGGATCCCGCGAGGATCGTTATCATTGTCTTATCATATTGACATGTTAGTTACTACCATTCCGTAGCTATTTCTGTTATCATGATATTTCCAATCTCTGGAACTTGATATTACTGTTTTCCAACTGAAAAATGATAAAAGGTTTTCAAAACTACTTTTGAGCCTGCGAGGCCGTATTTGCATATTAGCTGACTAGTAGTGGATCGGGCTGCGCGCCGCAGCGAGAGATATATGTTGGATCGGACCGCATGCCGCAGTGATATCGTGCTTGGGCCGTAGGAGCCCCTCCGAGTCCGAACCCCCACGACGAGCACGGCACCCAAATTGGCTCGGGCCACGCGCCGTAGCGGTCATATCATGCATCGCACCGCATTTAGCTACATCTGCTAGCTGTTATACTGTTTTGCCGGTACTTGATGGTACATGTACATTTGATATTGATTCTGTGACATGGTATATTCGACTACACCTTTACATAGTGCTTTATCGCGGATTTCTTATCCGCGCTACGTCTTACCCTTGTTTATTACCACTAAGTCTCGCAAGTACTCATTTTACTCCTCGCACCTTGCGTGCAAATCCAGTACCTCTCGGCAGAGGATCTCAGTAGTCGTGCGAGACGACATTTCATGGATATTCGAGGTAGCCGCAGAGTCCACAGACCCGATATTCCTTCTTACCGTCTCTTGATTTTGTATTGACTTTTCTTTCTCGCACTTGGTATCTTGTAGACCTTTATACACTCATGTTCAGCAGAGGCTCATGACTCTCGACCCTTCTGTTCTACGGGAGTTGGTATATTTTGGGACTTGGTTCCCCGCTGTTGGTATATGTATCACCGTTGTTTCATATTTTGATATGCTTAAATGGGATAGAACGAGCTTCTAGCTCCGTTCTTGTTATTGATTGGTCAGGCTGGCTTAGCAATGTGTCGGGCGCCATCACGACCGGATTTGGGGTCGTGACAAGCCGGTATCGCAGCCTAGGTTTACTAGGCCTCGCGAGTCACGAGCCGGTTAGTAGTAGTCTTGTGGATCGGTGCAGGGACGCTCGTACTTATCCTCGGGAGGTCGCGAACCTTTAGGAAAACTTCACATTTCTCGAACTCGTCGTGCGATCTTGTTGTTCCGAGAACTCGAACTTCTATATTCTTTTTCTCACGATGGCGAGAACGCGAGCATCGTGACGAGGCGGACGACCTCCATTGCCACTTGTTAGCGGCTCCTGGGCGCGGTCGTGCTAGAGACAGAGGTAGGCGGCCGAGGCAGCGGCCACCGACCCGCCCGTTGTACCGCCGCCGGAGCAGCCTCCCAACGGTCGATGCTCCAGCAGCCCCCGCTCAGGGGCCAGACCGTATCTATTGCTATTCTCGGTCTTCGTGAGACTCTTGCTCGCATATTACCTGCGTGTTCCGGCTTGGCTCGGTAGTCTCAGCTATTGCTTCTGCAGCAACATCTCGCACGTGGGTGGTCGCAGACCCCCGTAGCTCGCACACCCGACCCGGTTGTTCAGGGACTTCGGATGCCGAGGCGGTCCCCGCTCGGTGGTTGCACCGGTTATTCCTCCGACTGCACCAGCTCCAGCTCCAGAGCATATGGTTCAGGTTAGGCCCGACGACGAGCAGCCGTCGTCTTCGAGAGATTTGCAGACTTCGCCCACCCCATTTCATCGGGCGTCGAGGGCGAGGATGCCCAGTGGTTTCTGGACAAGTGTCGCAGGATGTTACGGACGGCCGGGTATTCTCGAGTCCGACCGGAGTTTCATTTACCACCTTTCAGTTTACCGGTCCCGCATTTGATCGGCGGGAAGAGTTCGAGAGGCGTAGGCTCGCACGAGCAGCACCTCTCACATGGAACAGTTCTTCACTCTCTTTCTAGAGAAATATGTACCCCGGTCTCGCCGCGAGGAGCCACGTCGCCGCTCGAGTGGTTGGTGCAGGGTGACATGTATGTGACACAGTATGAGCTCAGATTCACACAGCTGGCTAGGCATGCCACATGGATGATCCCTAATGATAGGGAGAGGATCAGGAGGTTCATTGATGGCCTCAACCACTCTATCCGCATTCTTATGACCAGAGAGAGAGTTTTGTCATCATCGTTTGAGCAGGTTGTTGATATGGCACACTCCATTGAGGCGGATCGTCGCCGAGAGAGAGAGGAGCGGGAGGCCAAGAGGCCTCGTGGTTCTGGCAGTTTCAGTGGTGCTCCATCTAGAGGGCATTCCCAGCAGAGCAGAGGTCGCTCATCTAGACCTTCTCATTCAGGGCCACCCTAAGCAGAGCGGTGCTTCTTCTGGTCGTGGTCGACAGGGATTCCAGCAGGGCCAGTCTTTACTTAATGCCCTCCCAGCCTAGAGTTTAGCACCTACTACTTCTTCAGCCCAAGGTTCTTCTGCGGCGAGGGGTTCCCTTCAGTCCCCTTCTCCAGCACCAGGTAGTTGTTTTGAGTGTGATGAGTTTGGCCACACGAGGAGGCAGTGCCCTCAACTTCGTAGGAACAAGGCTCAGCAGAGGGATCAGCCCTCCTCTTCAGCACCATCTCAGGCTAGTAGAGGTGGAGGTCAGTCTTCTCGTAGTCGCCCCAGAGGCGACGAGCGATCCAGTGGAGGCCAGGCACGATTTTATGCACTCCCTCACAGGCGTGATGCAGTTGCCTCTGATGCATGGATTACAGGTATCATTTCTGTCTGTCATAGAGATGCCTCTGTTCTATTTGATCCAGGGTCCACATATTCATACGTGTCCTCTTATTTTGCACATCATTCGGGTGCGACTCGTGGTAGTCTTGATTTACCTGTTCATGTATCCACCCCCGTGGGTGATACGATTTTTATGGATCATGTCTATAGATCCCGTGTTATATCTATTGGGGGTCTGGAGACCCAGGCAGATTTGTTGTTGTTGGGGATGGTAGACTTTGATGTTATATTGGGTATGGACTGGTTGTCTCCGTACCACGCCATATTGGACTGTTATGCAAAGACAGTTACGTTGGCCATTCCTGGTATTTCTCAGATTGAGTGGCGGGGTTCGACTGATTTCGTCCCTAGCCGTGTCATTTCGTTCTTAAAAGCTCAGAAGATGGTCGAAAAAGGGTGTTTATCATACTTGGCTTTTGTGAGAGATGTGGGAGCTAAGTCTCCTAGCATTGATTCTGTACCTGTTGTGAGGGACTTTCCAGATGTATTCCCCACGGACCTGCCGGGATTGCCACCGGACAGGGATATTGATTTTGGCATTGACTTGGTGCCGGGCACTCAGCCCATATCTATTCCTCCTTATCGGATGGCACCAGCTGAGTTGAAAGAACTGAAAGAGCAGCTTCAAGAGCTTCTGGATAAGGGTTTCATCCGCCCTAGTGTATCTCCGTGGGGTGCGCCGGTATTATTTGTTAAAAAGAAAGATGGTTCCATGCGAATGTGTATTGATTATAGGCAATTGAACAAAGTGACAGTGAAGAACAAGTACCCTCTACCACGCATAGATGATTTGTTTGATCAGTGACAGGGTGCGAGGGTGTTTTCTAAGATCGATCTTCGTTCAGGCTATCATCAGCTGAAGATCAGGGACTTGGATATTATGAAGACTGCATTCAGGACCCGATATGGTCATTATGAGTTTCTTGTGATGTCGTTTGGGCTGACCAACGCCCCAGCAGCATTTATGCATCTGATGAACAGCGTGTTCAGGCCTTATTTGGATTTATTTGTGATTGTGTTCATTGATGACATTCTAGTCTACTCCCGTAGTCAGGAGGAGCATGCTCAGCATTTGAGTATTGTGTTGCAGAGATTGAGGGAGGAGAAGCTATATGCTAAATTCTCCAAGTGCGATTTTTGGCTCGAGTCCATAGCATTTCTGGGGCATGTGGTGTCTCGTGATGGTATTCAGGTTGATCCGAAGAAGATAGAGGCGGTGCAGAGTTGGCCTAGACCGTCCTCAGCTACAGAGATTAGACTTTTTCTTGGTTTGGCGGGATATTATCGCCGGTTTGTTCAGGGATTTTCATCCATTGCTTCTTCATTGACTAAATTGACTCAGAAGGGTGCACCATTCGTGTGGTCGGATGAGTGCGAGGAGAGCTTTTAGAAGCTCAAGACAGCTTTGACCACAGCTCCAGTGTTAGTATTGCCATCAGCTTCAGGTTCATATACTGTTTATTGTGATGCCTCGAGAGTGGGGATAGGTTGTGTGTTGATGCAGGAAGGAAAGGTAATTGCTTATGCTTCTCGGCAGTTGAAGCCACATGAGAAGAACTATCCTGTTCATGATTTGGAGCTAGCCGCCATTGTTCACGCATTGAAGATTTGGAGGCACTATTTGTACGGTGTGTCTTGTGAGGTGTATACCGACCATCGTAGTCTCCAGCACTTGTTCAAACAGAAAGACCTTAATTTGAGACAATGGAGATGGCTTGAGTTGCTGAAGGATTATGACATTACTATATTATATCATCCGGGGAAGGCCAATGTGGTGGCCGATGCTTTGAGCCGGAAGACGGTCAGTATGGGGAGCTTGGCATATATTCCAGCTGAGGAGAGGCCATTTGCTCATGATATTCAGGTGCTAGCCAATCGGCTAGTGAGGTTAGATATTTCGGAGCCCAGCCGGGTATTGGCTTGTGTTGTATCTCGGTCATCTCTATATGATCGTATTCGTGAGCGCCAGCATGATGATCCACATTTGGCTGTCCTTAGGGACAGAGTTCAGCATGATGATGCTAGAGATGTCACCATTGATAGTGACGGCGTATTGAGGATGCAGGGCCGGATATGCGTGCCCAATGTTGATGGCCTTCGTGAGTTGATTCTGGAGGAGGCCCATAGCTCGCGGTATTCTATCCATCCAGGAGCCGCGAAGATGTATCAAGATTTGAAACAAGACTATTGGTGGAGAAAGATGAAAATGGACATTGTCAGACATGTAGCACGGTGCCTCAACTGTCAGCAGGTTAAGTACGAGCATCAGAGGCCCGGTGGTATATTTCAGCGCATTGTTATTCCTGAGTGGAAATTGGAGAGGATCACTATGGACTTTGATACTGGACTCCCTCGGACGACAAGGAAGTTTGATTCTGTATGGGTGATTGTGGATAGACTGACCAAGTGAGCTTACTTCATTCCAGTTAGTACTACCTACTCATCGGAGCGGTTGGCAGCGATCTTTATTCGAGAGATTGTTCGGTTGCATGGAGTTCCAGTGTCTATCATATCCGACAGGGGTACTCAGTTCACTTCTCCGTTTTGGAGAGCATTTCAGCGAGAGATAGGTACGCAGGTTGAGTTGAGTACTGCATTTCACCCCCAGACAGATGGGCAGTCTGAGCGTACTATTCAGATTCTGGAGGATATGTTGCGAGCATGTGTGATTGACATTTGTGGTTCGTGGGATGAGTTCCTACCACTTG
Source organism: Nicotiana noctiflora (assembly GCA_032618575.1). Classification (NCBI taxonomy): domain Eukaryota; kingdom Viridiplantae; phylum Streptophyta; class Magnoliopsida; order Solanales; family Solanaceae; genus Nicotiana; species Nicotiana noctiflora. The sequence continues at coordinate 42,929 of JASVEL010007010.1, read as the reverse complement.
ATGAGTTTGCCTACAACAACAGTTATCAGTCGAGTATTCAGATGGCCCCGTATGAGGCATTGTATGGCAGACGGTGTAGATCCCCCGTGGGATGGTTTGAGCCTGGTGAGGTTAGGTTGATAGGGACCGAGTTAGTCCAGGATGCTCTGGATAGAGCAAAGTTGATCCAGAAGAGGCTTCGTACAGCACAGTCTCGTCAAAAGAGTTATGCGGACCGTAGAGTTCGAGAGTTGTCTTTCATGGTTGGTGACAGAGTATTGTTGAAGGTTTCACCCATGAAAGGTGTCATGAGGTTCGGGAAGAAAGTGAAGTTGAGTCCCAGGTACATTGGTCCTTTTGAGATACTCAGGAGAGTTGGAGAGGTGGCATATGAGTTGGCCTTGCCGCCTAGCTTATCCAGCGTTCATCCAGTATTCCATGTGTCTATGCTCCGGAAGTACATTGGAGATCCGTCTCATGTATTAGACTTCAGTACCATTCAGCTTGATGGTGATCTATCCTATGATGTGGAGCCTATTGCCATTTTGGGACGGCAGGTGAGAAAATTGAGGTCTAAGGAGATTGCATCAGTTAAGGTTCAGTGGAGAGGTCGACCCGTGGAGGAGGCCACTTGGGAGATCGAGCGGGAGATGCGGAGCGGATATCCTCACTTGTTTGAGACTTCAGGTATGTTTCTTGACCCGCTCGAGGATGAGCGTTTGCTTAAGAGGGGGAGAATGTGATGACCCGGCCTGTCGTCACGGGAATTACCACCCCCGTTATGTTGAAATTGTTTGTTTTACGCTTTTATATCAGTGTTAAAGTCTATCGGGAGAGTTAGGAGTGATTTGGATTGAAAATGAGGCATATAGCCTTTTTGAAGGAAACTTGAATAAGAAAAGTCAACCCGGAGTTGACTATTTGGTTAGAGGGCTCGGAATCGGATTCTGATGATTCGGTTAGTTCCGGGAGGTGATTTGTGACTTAGGGGAGCAATCGGAATTGAATTTGGAGGCCCGGTGTAGAAATAGGCTTGAATTGACTAAGATTGAATTTTGGCGAAATCTGAACGGTAGGTGAGATTTTGATCCGGGGGTCGGAATGGAATTCCGACAGTTGCAGTAGCTCCGTTAGGTGATTTTGGATGTGCCTGCAAAATTTCAGGTCATTCGGACGTTGTTTAGTCGGGTTTTTGATCGATTGTGTAATTCGGAATGTTTTAAGGAATTTAGGCTTGAATTCGATGCGAATTATGGGTTTTGATGTCGTTAGACGTGTTTTGAGGATTGGAGCAAGTTCGAATAAGGTATTAAGATGTGTTGGTGTGTGTGGATGAGGTCCCGGGGGCCTCGGGGTGTTTTCGGATGGTTAAACGGAAGAAAATCATGGAAATTGCAGGTTGAAGAGTCTGGTTCTGTCATTTTCGCTCCTGCGGAATTTTGGTCGCAGGAGCGAGTCCGAAGGAGCGGACGAGGGGGCGCAGGAGTGCTTGGCTTCGCAGAAGCGGAAATCTTTCCGCTGAAGCGGCGTCGCAGGAGCGTAGAGGAGACCGCAGAAGCGGGATTTGCCAAGAGATGGGAAGTCCGCAGAAGCGGAAGGACGATCGCATAGGCGAGTCCGCAGAAGCGGACTCTTGATCGCAGAGGCGGAAAGGACCGCAGGGGTGGAAGAATTTCCGTAGAAGCGGACCCGCAGGAGCGGTCCGTGTATCGCAGGAGCGGAAATGGCCAAATAGGCCTCGATTCGCAGAAGCGACCAATTGGTCGCAGAAGCGGTTCTGCAGGGGCGGAAAATGGCCCGCAGAAGCGAAAATCGCAGTGAATTAATTGTATCAGAAGTTAAAAAATTTCAGAAACATTTCACACATTTGGGCCTCGGCTTTAGAGGCGATTTGGGCGATTTTGAAGAGGAACTCAAGGGAAATCATCGTGTAATCAACTATGGACTTAAACTATGATTAGTATTGATAATATTATGCAATTATATCATGAAAATGGAGGAATTTGGGGTGATTCATGGAAGATTTAACCCTAGGCTTGAACTTTAGAAAATCAAGGTTTTGAATGGGCAAATGGAGTCCGAATTTGGTAAAATTGATATGCTTAGACTCGTATTGAGATGAGGGTTCCGAATATGTGACTTTTGTAATTTTTCGAGAAGCGTACCGAAAGTCGAGTTTTGACAACTTTGGGAATTTTGATGTAAATTGAGTCGTATTGATTGGGCATCGTTCCATTGGCCTAATTTGTTGTGTTTCTACTGTATTTGATCAGATTCTACGCGTGCGGAGCTTGATTCTCGTGGCAAGGGCATTGCGGAGTAGTCGTCGCGCGGTATTGAGGTGAGTAATAGATGTGGGTGATGACCAGCGGGTTCGAAACCCCGGTATACCACTTTGTGACGCTGTATAGCGGCGAGACACGTACTCTCATGCGAGTGCGGGGTCGATTGTGATTGGGGACTATGGCTTAGTCCGACTTGTTGGCACTGTGTTATGACATTGGCTATTCTTGAGCCGTCGAACCTCCTTCTCGGATGGTTGCATACTATATATTGAGATATTGGCCACTCTTGAGTCGAGAAACCCCATTCTTGGGCGGTTGAGTATACTTGTGGGCCGTGAGCCACTTATTGGATCCCGCGAGGATCATTATCATTGTCTTATCATATTGACATGTTAGTTACTACCAGTCCGTAGCTATTTCTCTTATCATACTAATTCCAATCTCCGGAACTTGGTATTACTATTTTCCAACTGAAAAATGATAAAAGGTTTTCAAAACTACTTTTGAGCCTCGCGAGGCCGTATTTGCATATTAGCCGACCGGTAGTGGATCGGGCTGCGCGCCGCAGCGAAGATATATTGGATCGGACCGCACGCCGCAATGATATCGTGCTTGGGCCGTAGGAGCCCCTCCGAGTCCGAACCCCCACAAGCGAGCACCGGTACCCAAATTGAACGTGCCACGCGCCGTAGCGGTCATATCATGCATTGCATCGCATTTAGCTACATCCGCTAGTTGTTATACTCTGTTTTGCCGGTACTTGATGGTACAGGTACAGCTGATATTGATTCCGTGACAGGGTATTTGACTACACCTTTACATAGTGCTTTATCGCGGATTTCTTATCCGCGCCGTCTTACCCTTGTTTATTACCACCGAGTCCGGCAGACTTATTTTACTCCCCGCACCTTGTGTGCGGATCCGGTACCTCTCAGCAGTGATCTCGTAGTAGCTGTGCGAGACGACATTTGTGGATATTCGAGGTAGCCGCAGAGTCCGCAGGACCCGATATTCCTTCTTACCGTCTCTTGATTTTGTATTGATTTTTCTTTCCGCACTTGGTATCTTTTAGACCTTTATACACTCATGTTCAGTAGAGGCTCATGACTCTTGACCCTTCGGTCTATGGGAGTTGGTATATTTTGGGACTTGGTTCCCCGCTGTTGGTATATGTATCACTGTTGTTTCATATTTTGATATGCTTAAATGGGATAGAACGAGCTTCTAGCTCCGTTCTTGCTATTGATTGGTCAGGCTGGCTTAGCAATGTGCTGGGCGCCATCACGACCGGATTTGGGGTCGTGACATTTATGTTATTAAAAATTATTTTAGTAACAATTCCCTCTTACTAAATTTTGAGTTCTTAAATCATAAAATATAAGATATTTTATTATAGAGCAATCCATCAAGGTAAACAATTTTACTTATTTCTCGTTTATAAGGAGCGGCCTGACTACCAGGAGACTTGTAGTTAGAGAATATGTTAAAATTATTTATTGCATTAGATGCATGGATTGAAAGAATTATTCAATTTTACACTAGACGCCTGGACTACCCGGGGAGTATAAAATTTAATAAGTTCTTTGCTATCATGATGGTTGAACTCAACTATGCCAATAGGATCGACCTGACTACCAGGGGACTATTTGACATAGAGCTATTTAAGGAAATTGTATGGGAATATAATTGGTAAGAGTACCTACCTTTAAAATATATGTGAGAAACGACTTGACTTCCAAGGGGCTCATACATATTGTTAAGGGATTCCTTTACTCTACTAAAAGAAATAAAGATTTCGTAAACTATAATGAGGGTAAATAGTTTAAAATAATTAGTGAAAATATCATTTAGATAAAAGTCCATGCCTTTATGATATGTGCAAATATGTTCTTATATTATTGCCTTTTCTTTTCTATGTTTTAGATTCTCAATATGTCTGTTATATCACTGCGTGAAATACTTGAGACCAACAAGTTGGTAGGACCAAGCTTTGATGATTGGTACAGAAATTTGAGAATTGTTCTCATGCATGAAAAGCTTATTGATGTGATCGATAAGCCTGCCAAGGAAGTCCCAGATGAGAATGACGAGGATGCTACCAAGATTTATCAGAAATACTTGGAACAATGTCTTACTACCAAATGCATCATTCTCGCTTCTATGAATTCTGAACTACAGAGGAAATATCAGGATATGGATCCAACTGCAATCATTGAACATCTTAAGAATATGTTTGGTACACAAAGCAGGACAGCTTGATACCAGCTATCTAAGTCTTTATTTGGATCATATTGACTGGAAACTCTCCAGTTGGACCCTATGTCAATCGTATAATTGATCTTATTGAAGAACTTGAGAAGTTGGGTGCAAATTGGGTAAAGAGCTTTCTCAAGATTTGATCTTGCAGTCACTATCGGAATCCTTTTCACAATTTGTTATTAATTTCAATATGAATAAAATGGATTGTGATCTTCATGAGATGCTTAACATGCTAATTGATTATGAGAATCAGCTTGCATCCGAGAAGAAGAAAGGAACTATCATGTTGGTTGGAAACTCTTCTAAGAAGAAGGGTAAGGGTAAAAGTAAACCCAAGAAAAAGCCTACTGCGCCCAAGGGTGGTGTGACCAAACCCAAAGGCAAAGAAGGCATAGCTGACCAATCTGATGCTGTATGTTTCCATTGTAAGAAAATAGGACATTGGAAGAGAAACTGCCCGGAGTATCTTGCAACCTTAAAGGACAAGAAACAAGGTAAGACTTTAATAAAAAATGTTTTCAAGGTTTCTTTAACTTCTACTAATTCTTCATTGTGGGTATTAGATACTGGCAATGGTTATAACATCTGCAATATGTTGCAGGGGTTCCAGATAAGTAGAAGGTTGAAGAAAGGAGAAGTTAATCTACAAGTAGGAAATGGTGCAAAAGTTGCAGCCGTAGCTGTAGGATCAATTTCTTTAATAATGCCTACGGGCAAAGTACTTATGTTGGATGATTGTTATTACGTTCCTAAATTTGTTTCGAACATAATTTCAGCTTCTATGTAAGACAAACATGGTTTTCGCATTAATATAGGCAATGGTATTTGCTCTATTTATTATAGTGATAATTTATATGTGAATGGCTATCTCCAACATGATGTTTACGTCTTACCTAATGTGAATGCTAATTCGATTATGCATGTTTCAAGTCTTAAGAGGAAAAGAGATGATCATGTAAATCAAACATACCTTTGGCATTGTAGGCTTAGTCATATTGGAGAGAAAAGAATTAACAAGTTGTACAAGGAAGGGTACCTTGACTAGTATGATTTTGAATCATATCCAACTTGTGAATCCTGTCTCAAAGGAAAAATGACCAAATCTCCATTTACTGGAAGTGGAGAAAGAGCTTCTGAATTATTGGGACTAATTCATACAGATGTTTGTGGGCCCATGAAAATTCAAGCTAGAAGTGGATATTCTTACTTCATCACCTTTACTGATGATATGTCAAGATATGGATTTGTGTATCTTATGAAACATAAGTCTGAATCTTTTGAAATGTTCAAAAGGTTCCGTAGTGAAGTTGAGAAGCAGATTGGTAAAAGTATCAAAATACTAAGGTCTGATAGAGGTGGAGAATATCTTAGTGAAGATTTTACTAGATATCTAAAAGAGAATGGAATTCTCTCACAGTGGACACCTCCAGGAACACCACAACACAATGGTGTGTCTAAAAGGAGAAATCAAACCTTATTAGATATGGTGAGATCTATGATGAGGTTCACTGATCTTTCAATAAATCTATGGGGATATGCTTTAGAAGACGCAACATACTTACTTAATAAAGTTCCCACTAAGTCAGTCTCTACAACACCATATGAGAAATGGAAAGGATGTAAGCCTAACCTTAAACATATTAAAGTTTGGGGTTGTCTAGCTTATGTTAAGAGACTACAGTCCGATAAACTTGACTCAAGATCTGATAAGTGTAGGTTCATTGGGTATCCCAAGGAAACAATGGGATATTATTTCTATCACCCTTCTGACCATAAAGTGTTTGTGGCCAGAGGAGCAACTTTTTTGGAAAGGGAATTTCTTTTAGAAGGAAATTATGATAGAGAAATAGAACTTGTTGAAGTTCAAGAAACTAATGAACCAACACAAAATAATGATCATGAGACCAAAGTTGAAGAAACTTTATTGGATATTTTGAAGTTGCCAAGGAAGTTGCCATCTTCAACGGTTGAAGTTCAAGAACTAAATGAAGTTTAAGAACAGGTTAATGAACCAGTTCCAAACCAAATTGAACAACAATCAAATCCAACACAAAGTGAACAAGTTGTACAAGTACCTCTTAGAAGGTCTACACGAGAACGTCATGTACCAACTAGATTAAATTTATTGGTACAAGATGATGTATCAAACGAGGTTGATCATAATGATGATGACCCTAAGACCTACGAAGAGGCTATACAAAGTTACGATTATGAGAAATGGCAAAAGGCCATGGCATCCGAAATGGAATCCATGAAGAAAAATAAAGTATGGACTTTAGTTGAACCTTCAGAGGATATAAAACCTATAGGTTGTAAATGGGTTTTTAAGAAAAAGATTGGAGCAGACGGAAAGGTGGAGACCTACAAAGCCCGTCTTGTTGCCAAGGGATATCGTTAGAAAGAAGGAGTCGACTATGACTAGACTTTCTCTCCCGTGGCAATGCTCAAATCAATTCGGATTTTGCTTGCTATAGCAACATACTATGATTATGAAATATGGAAAATGGATGTGAAAACAACTTTCCTAAATGGTGAGCTAGAAGAGGTTGTGTACATGACACAACCTGAAGGTTTCACATCTTCGTCTGATCATAATAAAATTTGTAAGCTACAAAGATCCATTTATGGACTGAAGCAAGCTTCTCGAAATTGGAATATTCGATTTAACAAGACAATTGAAAAGTTCAATTTTGTTAGATGCGAAGAAGAACCTTGTGTATACAAAAAGGTTAGTGGGAGCACAATTATATTCCTAGTATTGTATGTTGATGATATATTGCTCATAGGGAATGACATACCGGCATTGCAAAGTACCAAGATTTGGCTATATGAACAGTTCTCCATGAAAGACTTGGGAGAAGCAGCTTATATATTAGGAATAAAGATCTATAGAGATAGATCTAGGAAACCTGCTTGGACTTTCCCAGTCTTTGTACATTGATACCATCTTAAAGAGGTATAACATGGATAATTCCAAAATAGGCTATCTACCAATAGGCACTGGAATTACTCTCAGTAGGGAGGATTGTCCTAAAACACCCGAAGAGAGAGAACGCATGAGTAGGATCCCATACGCTAGTGCAGTGGGAGCTATCATGTATACCATGACATGTACACGTCCTGATGTGGCTTATGCACTTGGAGTGACTAGCCGATATCAGGCAAATCCTGGTGAGGAACATTGGAAGGTGGTGAAGACCATTCTTAAGTACTTAAGAAGGACTAAAGACCAATTCCTCATCTATGCAGATTCTGAGTTGAAACTAGAAGGTTATACTGATGCAAGTTTCTCTTCAGATAGAGATGATAGCAAATCTATTTCTGGTTATGTATTCACTTTAAATGGTGGTGCAGTGAGTTGGAAAAGTTCCAAACAAGCTACAGTAGCTGATTCAGTGACTGAAGCAGAATATATAGCAGCTAGTGAAGCTGCTAAGGAAGCAGTATGGATGAAAAAGTTCTTAACAGAACTTGGTGTGGTTCCTTCAATAGAAGGTGCGGTTCCACTGTTGTGCGACAACGCTGGAGCCATTGCTCAAGCAAAAGAACCAAGATCACACCAAAAATCCAAACACGTTCTGCGAAGGTATCACTTGATAAGAGAGATCATTGAACGTGGAGACGTCAAGATTCAAAAGGTCGATGGAAAGGAAAATGCTGCAGACCCATTCACTAAAGCTCTTGGCGCAAAGGAGTTTGACAAGCACAAGTGGAAATTGGGAATGAAGTACAAGAGCGATTGACTCTAGTGCAAGTGGGAGATTGTTAGGGATATAATAGATATGCCCTAGATCCAATATCATATTTGATGATTTGAACATATTTTTGCGTACATTATTTGATATAAAATTTATATGGCATTTGATATTACTTTATCATTGTTATTAATTGCTTGATTAATTTGATAATGTCCTTGATTAAACTTTGAGATTTGTCATCGTGATAGAGATCATGATAATGAGAGCAAAGTCTCTTACAATTTAATCTAAATTTGTTCTTGATCGTAGGATTATTAATTTGGACATCAGTAATCTGCTTAGATCAATATTTATGTGATCGTATTTATGGGATAAAGATTAGTTGATCTCATTAACTAAATCACATAGGTAGATGATGCATATAGAGATATGATCATTGAACCGACTCATTGGATAATTCCTAATGGTTAGAATTACCATAAACTGTCAATAGGATATTCTCTTGAAGAATGTGATGTAACGTTTTCCTTTGACCTGAGATCGTCATAGTAATTGACAAGTTATTTATTGTGCTTTGATACCAGACACCTATGGCCTTAGGGCGATAGTTGAAAGGATATTGGGTACGATTAAATACTTGTAGAATTTGTGATTGATCAAGATGGAATCTGTCAACTCTTGGTAATGAGTTTAAGCTCCATGTTGCCATGAATTATAAACGACCAAACTAAGACCTTGGCCAGGGAAATTGAATGAAAGAAGAAAAGGGTTTCTTAGGCCATTCAATGATCGATTATATTTCACATGAATACATAGTTGGTCGCCTATTAGGATTTGACAGTTGAACCGTATCCTAGGGTGATCCAGAGCTATAAAGGCAGAAGGAATTGCAACATTATTCTTCTACTGGTTCTTGAGAGTAAATTGTATACTTCATGCTATCCGGTCATTAAGGAGTGTTGCTAGACGCCACCCGTGATTAGTATATTGAGGAGATCAATTTACTACCGGTTTAGTATTGAACCTATGGGGTCGCACACTTACGAGTGTTCTGATCTTTGCTAAAGGATTAATTAACTTATTATTTGATAACTAAATTAAGAAATTTAATTAGTCAAATAAATTTAGTTATTAATCCAAATGAAATATTATTATACTCGTTGCTAGCACAGAGGATATAATTAATATTGTAAGCAAATTGGATTTTACTATTTAGAATAGTATATTAAATTATATCTCTTGGTTATGATTTTTTTAAAAGATAATTATCAATACATATATAATATGTATATATGTTGGACAGAGCTTTTAACTGATTCCTATTTGGAATGGGATTTGCATTTTGATAAGATTTTCGTACAAGTCCAATTCTAAGTAGTTTGGGCTTGGTCACGTGAAGTCTATGTTTTCCTTAACCTAAGAGGAAGGAAAGCTTTTGTTAATGATATAAATAGATATCATTCAACAATAGCAGCAGTGATTTTGTCTAAAAGAAGAGAAAGAAAGAAAAACAAAAAAACGAGAGAGAAAGAAACGTTCTTGACAAGAAAAATAGTTTCTTGTCCTATTACTGAAAAAAACTTCAAAGTATTTTTCGTTCAATTTGTTTGCGGGGTTCATTGATCAAAGAGTTGATAGCAAGGATCGGTCTCGGCGTGGATACGCATAGAGTTTTCGCACTATCGAAGAAATTTTAAAACGAGACTCTCTCCACCAGGTACGTCTTAGATCCGATCTTTGACATGTAAATAAATTTTAAACACGGAAAAATCTGCCTAGGATTGTTTTTTATCTTCCGCTGCGTGTTACGAACGCCTATACGCAATCCAAGATACCATTATGTTGCTAGTACGTGTCACAACTTAACCTAGAAAATAACTATTGATTTTGATGAAAATTCAAGCCTATAGAATTTATGATGGATGACAAAAGTGTACATTGAAGTAGGATAAAAATCATGAAATTTAATAAAATTTGAAAGATACTTTACAACAATATAAGAAAATCTTACTTATCGAGCTCTCAACCAAAAACTCAATTAAATTTAATAAATATTCCTCCTCTTAGATTATTGTTTAAGTAATTAAGTGTGGTAGAAAGTAGAGAGTTAGATTCACTTTCTTGTGATTTTTGACTTTACCTCCTATTAATGTCGTTGGTTACTGCTATAACAGTAGACAGATAATATAATAGAGAGATAAATACTTCCTACTGAAAATAATAACAATCATTTCCAAGACTAAATATGCATAGAAAAAATATCGATTTACAACGACATATAAAAAATATATTCAATAAGAGGAGCAGATATAAAATAAGCCAGACACTTACAAAAGTACAATAACAAATAAAAAATAAATTTACATGTGAAGATTAATTTTTTGTGTGTTCATAAGACGAATATATCAACTCAAGCTAATCGGCGGTAGCAGATGACGAACATGTATAATGAGACAAAAGAATAATAGCATGAAGAGACACTACAACATTATGCATTTACAACTACGAATTCTTTGCTACGAATAAAAAAAAGTGTGGCTATTATCTAGCAATAGCCATAAAAATTGAAATTCCATGGCTGTTCACAATTTGGTGAAATTTCTTAGCTACAAAAAGTAAATTGGCAAAGCTAATTCCTACTTTTTGCCATAGTTGGTTAGTATCGTGATAATAACTGCGAAAATAGCTACACATTTACTGCTACAATATAAATTTGTAGCTAATTGTTAGTTTTTGCCACACATTTAATTTATTGTAGCAACAATAAATATTTAGCCACAATAAATTATGTCAAATAAAATATCGAATATATTTGCTTCAAGTTATAAAAGTCGTGGCAATAATTAGCTCAATAGCTACGATGAATATCATGGCAAAAATAAAATAGCCATGAATTTATATAGCTACAATAAATATTGTAGCTAATTTTAAGTTTTGCTATGCATATAAAGTTATTGTAGCAATTGTAATCTTTTAGCCACGATATATTTGTGTGCACATAATTCTATAGCTAAAAAAAAAGTCTTGCTACAATTTTCAAAACTAGTAACAATTGTTGGGACATATGTGCTCAGAAAAAATCTACATGAGACAACTCAACGAAAAATCTATTTTAGAAGCTTATCAAAAAATTTGACACGCAAAGAGCATCTAAAATTATAAAACTTCATAATAGATAATTTCTTAATGGGGTTTTTCCTTATCAAGAGATATAGATACATTTGTATTTATAAAAAGAGGACAAACATTGTACACGCCTTGCAACAATTATAAAACAAAATTACAAAGAGTAGGAAGACAGAGGTTTAATCACTAATTCATTAGTTGGAACGAATGCAAGGGACTTTGGTTGAATTTGTTAGAGTTTATAAATTCAAGTGTGAAATTTATTAAAATTCTTATAATCACATAGTTATTCCTAAATCAAGTGTCATGCATCAAGAATCTCTTTCTACAAAGAACTATGCTATGTTTAACAATATTTATTTATTAATTTACTAAAAAATTCGCCATAATTTCCCCTAAAAATTCATGAACACCTATTAGAAAAAATCATTCAACTCAATCCAACTAAAATTATCAAGTCAACACTATTGAATATTAACTCATATTCAATTAGAGTAATTCATCAATATAATAACGTAATACATAAATTCTTTAAACTAATAAAGAACTAAACACCGTCTCTCAAATAAATAAGTAAAAGTTTAACATTACTTGAGGATAAACAAATATGCATATAAGACTTCAAAATATTTTACAGTAACAAATCTTCATCATCAGTTTCAGGTTCTGATTCGATGTCTTCAATAATATCATCATCCAAGGTAACATTAGTGCTGATAACGTCAAAATCATTTCTTCTCCAGTTCATAAAGTCTTCATCTTCCTCAAATGTACACGAGAACTCTTGAGCATTTTGTTGAAAAGTTTCTTCACTGAGAGCACCACCAGTAAAATAAGTAGAATGACCATTCAAGACAATGGACCAATTGGGATGAAGATTATCCTTGACATAAAAAACTTGTTCTACTTGAGATGCACGAACAAATGGTTCATTTGTTGCTAGCTTTCATTTAGTATTGACACTAACAAAAATTGTAAAATCGACCCCGAGTCCATCACGACTGAGTTTGGAAATGGGTCAGAAATAAGAATTCTCTTTCCAAATCAACTCCGAACTTCCCGAAATTCAATTTCGGCCACGCGTATGAGTCTGTCACGACCTCAAATCCAGTCGTAATGGCGCCCAGCACACTGCTAGGCCAGCCTGACCAATTAACAACCATCACGGAGCCATAAGCTCACTTTGTCCAATTTAAGCATAACAGAATAATTCAACAGTGATAGATATATTAAAAACAAGGAACCAAGTCCCAACACGTGCCAACTCCCATAGACCGAAGAGTCTAGAGTCATGCGCCTCTACTGAACATAAGTGTATAAAGGTCTTCAAGATACCAAGTGCGGAAATAAATGTCAATACAGAATCAAAAGACAGTAAGAAGGAATATCGGGTCCTGCAGACTCTGCAGCTACCTCGAATATTCTACCGATGTCGCCTCGCACAGCTACTGGATCACTGCTGAGAGGTACCTGGATCTGCACACAAGGTGCAGGGAGTAAAATGAGTATTGCCAGACTCAGTGGTAATAAACAGGGGTAAGACAGCGCAGATAAGAAATCCGCAATAAAGCACTATGTAAAGCTGTCATCAAATACCCTATCACAGAATCAATATCAACTGTACCTGTACCAACAAGTACCAGCAAAACAGTATAACAACCAGCAGATGTAGCTAAATGCAATGCAATGCATGATATGACCGCTACGGCGCGTAGCCCGATCCAATTTGGGTACCCGTGCTCACTGTGGGGGTTCAGACTCCGGAGGGGCTCCTACAGCCCTAGCACAATATTACCGCGGCGTGCAGTCCGATCCAACATATATACCGCTGCGGCGCGCAGCCCGATCCACTACCAGTCAGCCTAATATGCAAATACAGCCTCGCAGGCTCAAAAGTAGTTTTTTGAAAACTCTTTTATCATTTTTCAATTGAAAACAATAATATCAAGTTCCAGAGATTGGAAATAGCATGATAACAGAAATAGCTAAGGACTGGTAGTAACTCTCATGTCAATATGATAAGACAATGATAACGATCCTCGCGGGATCCAATAACTGGCTCACGGCCCACAAGTATACTCAACTGCCCAAAAAGGGGGTTCAACGGCTCAAGAGTAGCCAATATCACAATATATAGTATGCAACCATCCGAGAAGGAGGTTCGACGGCTCAAAAATAGCCAAATATCATAACACAGTGCCAACAAGTCGGACTAAGCCATAGTCCCCTATCACAATCGACCCCGCACTCACATGAGAGTACGTGTCTCGCTGCTATATAGCGTCACAAAGTGGTATACCGGGGTTTCGAACCCGCTGGTCATCACCCACATCTATTACTCACCTCAATACGGCGCGACGACTACTCCGCAATGCCCTTTCCACGAGAATCAACCTCCGCACGTGTAGAATCTGATCAAATACAGTAGAAACACAACAAATTAAGCCAATGGAACGACACACAATCAATACAACTCAATTTACATCAAAATTCCCAAAGTTGTCAAAACCCGACTTTCGGTACGCTTCTCGAAAAATTACAAAAGTCACATACTCGGAACCCTCATCTCAATACGAGTCTAAGCATATCAATTTTTACCAAATTCGGACTCCATTTGCCCATTCAAAACCTTGATTTTCTAAAGTTCAAGCCTATGGTTAAATCTTCCATGAATCACCCCAAATTCCTCCATTTTCATGATATAATTGCATAATATTATCAATACTAATCATAGTTTAAGTCCATAGTTGATTACCCGATGATTTCCCTTGAGTTTCTCTTCAAAATCGCCCAAATCGCCTCTAAAGCCGAGACCCAAATGTGTGAAATGTTTCTGAAATTTTCTAACTTCTGATACACTTAACTCACTGCGATTTTCGCTTCTGCGGACCATTTTCCGCCCCTGCGGAACCGCTTCTGCGGAATACCTTCCGCCTCTGCGGTCCTTTCCGCTTCTGCGGACAGGAGTCCGCTCCTGCGAGCCCGTATCCGCGACCAGAGGGTCGCTTCTGCGTTTCCAGGCCTAGCCGGCCAATTCCGCTTCTGCGGCTCACTTTCCGCACCAGCGGTGCCGCTCCGGCGGGCGAAACTCCGCTTCCGCGATCAACAGCGCTTCTGCGCTCCTGTATCCACTTCTGCAGACTTGCTCCTGCGCCCCCATTTCCGCAGGAGCGAAAACAACAGAACCAGAATCCCAAACCTGAAATTTTCCACATTTTCTCCCGTTTAGCCATCCGAAAACACCCGAGGCCCCCGGGACCTCATCCAAACACACCAACACATCCTAATACTTTATTCGAACTTGCTCCCATCCTCAAAACACGTCTAACAACATCAAAACCCATAATTCACATCGAATTCAAGCCTAAATTCCTTAAAACATTTCGAATTACACAATCAATCAAAAATCCGACTAAACGATGCCCGAATGACCTGAAATTTTGCAGGCACATCCAAAATCAGCTAACGGAGCTACTGCAACTGTCGGAATTCCATTCCGACTCCCGGATCAAAATCTCACCTACCGTTCGGATTTCGCCAAAATTCAACCTTAGACAATTCAAGCCTATTTCTACACCGGACCTCCAAATTCAATTCCGATTGCTCCCCTAAGTCACAAATCACCTCCCGGAACTAACCAAATCATCAGAATTCAATTCCGAGCCCTCTAACCAAATAGTCAACTCCGGTTGACTTTCCTTATTCAAGTTTCCTTCAAAAAGGCTATATGCCTCATTTTCAATCCAAATCACTCCTAACTCACCCGATAGACTCTAACACTGATATAAAAGCATAAAACATGTAATTACAACATAACGGGGTGGTAATTCCCATGACGACGGGGCGGGTCGTCACATTATCCCCCTTTTAAGCAAACGCTCGTCCTCGAGCGTACCAGAGTGGTACTAGAAGCAACTCAATAGCTGAATGACCTTACCAAGCATATATTCGGGGTGATACCACGTCACCCTATCTATCATAAGTCCGAAAATACGATATAGCTGAAATTTCACAGACCATCTAAAGCATAAACCACATTGTACATTGCCGAAATCATATACCAATTGCAAATCTCATGCCTATACTCAGGATACACTAGAATCCACTGCAATAGGTCTGTGTCCCGTGACTCCTATGAACCTAGAGCTCTGATACCAACTCGTCACGACCCTAGTTCACCAATTGTGAACATGTCGTGATGGCACCCAGTCCCCACGACTAGGTAAGCCTAACACGTCGCGGAATATACAAGTTATAAATACTTAAATAAGAAACAGCGGGAAAATAGCATAAAAGATATGTAATCCGTGCCGCTTGGCACATACATCCGTCACATAATGAATAAAACACTACCAAGATCCGTAACCCCACGATAATACAGACTAAAAGAGAAATACAACCGTGGATCTACGTGTAAAGAGTATCTAGCAACGAAATGAAGAAAACTCGTCAACTAGTACTACTAGAATAGAAGTGGAAGCCTCCGGATCCGCGGACGTAGCAGCATCATACCTCGAAGTCTCCCGGAAAGCCGCGTAATCACCTAGCACGAGCCTGCTCCGATGTACCTGGATCTGCACAACAAAAGTGTGCAGAAGAGTAGCATGAGTACACCACATCGGTACTCAGTAAGTGTCAAGCCTAACCTCGATGGAGTAGTGACGAGGAAGGTCAGGGCTCTACTGAGAAACAATAATATAATGATGATAACAAAAATAAACAGTTTAAATGATAAGAATTTCTGAAATAACAACAATAAGATGATTACTGCAACTGTCTAAAATTAAGCTAACAACAAATAACCAACTCAATAAAACAAATCCAGGATCTGTGGGAATTGAACCCACAATCCCATTCTCAGTACCTCTGGTTCTTCCGGAATCAAACCCGTAGCCCATGTCTCAATAATATCTCAATAACTCAGGATCTCCGGGAATCGAACCTGCAGTCCCTACCAACAACTCAGGATCTCGGGAATCGAACCCGTAGTCCACATTTCAATAAATCTCAAGATCTCGGGAATCGAACCCGTAGTCCACATTTCAATAATCTCAGGATCTCGGAATCGAACCCGTAGTCCACATTTCAATAATCTCAGGATCTCGGGAATCGAACCCGTAGTCCACATTTCAATAATCTCAGGATCTCGGGAATCGAACCCGTAGTCCACATTTCTATAATCTCAGGATCTCGGGAATCGAACCCGTAGTCCATATTTCAATACAAGTAAAAGGAATACACAGAGAGGAGTATAATATGCTTGATTATAACTTCGCCGATAGACAGCGCCATCGATTACCAAGAAAACTCAAGTAAGACAATTAGGCAACTAGACAGTTAAATACTATCAAATCATGCTTTTCTAACCATTACCGGGTAGGAATATCAAATTTAACAGCTAACAACAGGAATATCGCTCATTGAACATTTTGAGTAAAGTATGTGTTCAATAACCAGCGCATGTACACGCCCGTCACCTCGCGTACAAGGCATTTAAAATATCACAATAATATCCTAGGGGTGAAAGTCCCCCACACGAGGTTAGACAAGCCACTTACCTCAATTCCGGTACAAAACCGCTAAGAAATAACCCTCTTGACGCGAATGTCAGCCTCCACATGTGTAGTATCTTATAAAAATCAATAGAATCACATCAAAATAGGCCAATTGGGCATTTCCCAATCAAAATAACTCAAAATACACCAAAACCCACAAGTTGCCAAAACCCGACTTTCGGTATGCTTATCGAAAAATCACGAAAATTATATATTCGAGTTCCTTATCTCAATACGAGTCCGTGCATATACAATTTATCGAAATCGGACTCTGTTTGCCCATTCAAATCAAAGATTTTCTAACATTTAGGCCTAGGGCTCAAACCCACCTTTAATCTTCCATTTTCAGTGAAATAATCACAGATTTCATGATAAACCAACGAATTAAGGTCAAGAAACTTACCCCCAATGATTTCCCGATGATATCCCAGCGTTTCCCCATCAATTTCCTCTCTTGGAGCTCAAAAATGGCGTTTTTGTGTATGGGGGCCGCGACTGTTATGTTCTGAACTTAAACTCACTGCCAGGCCCCAGTGCTCTACGCGTTCGCGAAGGTACTCACGCGTCCGCGAAGGTTTGTTCAATTTACCCTTCACGAACGCGACGCTCCCCACGCGTCCGCGAAGCACAAAATTCCCCGACGCCAAGTCCCACCTCTACGCGAACGCGACAGCAACTACGCGAACGCGATGCTGACTCTCCCCCTTCTACGCGTTCGCGAACCTAGGTCACGCGAACGCGAAGCATCACATCTCACCACCTACGCGAACGCGTTGGTCTTATCGCGAACGCGATGCCTTGGCATGACTGGCCTACGCGAACGCGACCACCTTCACGCGAACGCGAAGGCCAAATCCCTGCTGCACTGACCTGCAATTTTCTGCAGGTTTTTCAAGGCTTCAAAATGCCCGTTTGATGGTCCGAATTCATCCCGAGGCCCCCGGGACCCCAACGAAAACCACCAACATACCCCAAAATACAATACAAACTTGTTCCAATCATAAAAGCACGTCTAACAACATCAAAACCCATAATTCACATCGAATTCAAGCCTAAATTTCTTAAAACTTTCCGAATTGCACATTTGATCAAAAACCCAACCAAACGACGTCCGAATGACCTGAAAATTTGCGGACATATCCAAAATCACATAACGAAGCTACAGAAATTGTCGAAATTCCATTCCGACCCCCGGATCAAAATCTCACCTATCGTTCGGATTCGCCAAAATTTCATCCTTCGGCATTTCAAGCCTAATTGAGCTACGGACCTCCAAAATACATTCCGAACGCGCTCCTAACCCCGAAATCACCCAACGGAGCTAATATAACCATCGAATTTCCGTTCCGAGATCGTCTTAACACTGTTCCGGCTACGGACCGTTTTCTAGCTTTAAAGCTCTCCTTTAGGGACTAAGTGTCCCAAAATGCTCCTAATTTCAGAACCGACTCTCTCGGCAAACCACAATAGCAGAAATGAACTTAGGGGAACAGTTAAATTGGGGATTGGGGCGTAATTTTCTAAAACGACCGGTCGGGTCATTACACAACCCAATCACTAGAGACAATAGTCTCTAATCACAATAATTTCCCACGATAACCAAATACCAACTGAAAAACCTTTTTCATTAGATAGAGTCTTGTTCCAACACCTTCATATCATGCCCACGGCAACCGAACACGCGATATATTGAACCCATCTCTCAGGTCAACCATTCATGAATCCATTTCACTTTTAACTGATACCACAATAGATTTCGGACCCACATCTCGGTATTACCTTTCTAACCCACTGAAATCATATATGTTAGCTCTCCATAATGACTCAAATGATCATTTCGATTATAACACACCGCACTAGTGATATGCCACCTCAACACCGGCCCAAGCCACGACGAGCACAACACAGGCTCCAATAGAGACATCCGAACATACTCAAATCATGACAACTGTCTTCAACAAGAGAGCTGTAATTCAATTCCTTTGTGTCATCATAACATAGAATTGAGATCGCGTCTCGCATTATAGAAATAGAGTACCTGAATCCTCCTAGAGGGGTCATAACATCACGTGGCCTTGCCACGATTCATGATTCTATCCAAACACTATTACTCATGAAGCACCTCAATTTACCAAGCTCAAAACGATCAGCCCCGCACATATTTAGGTCTAAACCCAAGCAATCAACCTCACCCACGGAGAAACAATTAACGTATGCTATCAAATCGTGAAAGAACACAACCGATGTGCCATTCTCCAAGCGATACTCAATACAAACTCTTCCTCAGAAGCCAGGAGGTATTGTATACCAGGTAACATATAACTAACTTTATTTTCACATTACACTGTTGCGGCGTGCAACCCGCTCCAATGACATACCCGTGGCAGCGTGCCACCCGATCTAGATACCATACCCATGGCGGCGTGCCACCCGATCCAAATAACCATACCTGTGGCGGCGTGCCACCCGATCCAAATAACCCTCGCAAAAGAAATGCACATCGAGTCAAGTTGCCCATTACAATAAACATGTATAGCCTCAAGCTCTGCCACAAGAAACGCATCCGATAAAGTTTCTCAATACCGGAACTAAATCAATGGTAGAAACCTCTACACTGATATCCGTCACGAAGGCCCAACTGACAAAGCAATACCCACCAGTCCGTCCGCTGGTCCTGAGGTACAACTACCCCGCTGGAGCATACTTTGATGTACTCTATTACGCAATTTGTGCCATTCCATCATAGTCGATATCACATTAGTCTAGACAACCTGGCCCAATGATGACCAGTCAGCAATCAAGTATCATAATCAAAATTCGTCATATCGAGTTGAGAGAGAGCCTCTAGGGCTTCTGATTTCCAATAATCACAAAACGGTGCCGATACACACGATATACGACTACTGCATAGGCAGACTAACAAGAACTTCAAGTCTCCAACACATATATAACACATGAATCACCATGCTTGATTCCGTACTTCATCGTACAAATACATAACGCACATCAAGCGTCCATTCATACCACAACAACCATTCAGAAATTTCACCGTGCCATTAGCGACTCTATTATTACAGTCGATTCAACAAGAGAATGCCACCATACCACTAGATATTATTACATTACCTTGTCCTTTTGGACCATGTTCCCTGCCAATTCACTAGAATAGCTGTACCATTTTCCTTAATCACCAGAAAGATCGACTCTTAAATCACCTGCAGCTGCCCGCGCTGCTCAATAATTTTATTGACTTGCCATATATTATGAACTGATCTCAAAACCTTGAATATGCCATTATCAACTTTTTCATAACACATCGCATATACAATACCATACTAAGATACACATGGAAATTCTTATCCCTTTCCTACGCCGCAAACATCGACGCACTCAACTAGTCAAGGACTTTTATGATCCCATATAGAGAAAACTCATTACACATTCCAAGCTTTGCATACCAACAGGAAATACACTCATTTTTCAAACCACATTAAAACATATTATAAACTCTTTCTCCCAATTACATTGCATAAGTTAAACTGCCAGGACTAAGTCCTTATACCCATATTATACCCATATCGGGTTACACGACTGCCAACACTCAAAAGCTTTATTGCACAATATCTGCAAGACTCATTACTTCAACCACATACCAGGAATTAGTCGTATTCCTTATCACACCGCTTCGGTTTATTAACAAGTTGTTCCATTTACCCAGTTTCCTTTCTGATTCATCTTTGATTTAATATTAGCCATTACTGTAGCACCATAACACATCAACTCATTCCACACGAGACTCGTAGCACCATAACACATCAACTCATTCCACACGAGACTCGTACATAAGACCACACGGTAAGGATCACATCCTACAATACTTTATTTTGAAGAACCTCTTGCGATTTGAATTCGTTATCATTACCTTCCAATACGGATTACATAGAATCCCATCATTCACATAATATAACACAAGTACCGATCTCTTCTAACGAAACCACCATCTTTAGCCACATGCACAATCTTAAGACACTTGACTGTTACAAGCAAAATCTTGAACACCGTAAACAATTCTCGGGCGTCAGTCATCCTTATTCAGCTGTAATTCAACTGTCTTATTGAACAGAACCACTCGTGCCTTGTTAGAACTCTGACACTGCAGATCATGATTACATACGGATACAATTAGCTATCTTTCTTTTCTATACACCGAACATTCTTTACCAACATAAGTTCACAACATCCTATTATTTCTTCATATCTACGAAGCACCATAACCTTTATCAAAATTTCCCAACATACCTAGAGACAGAACCAACACAGCACACCACAGTGCAATCAGTTACTCAACCACAACCTCCCCAACTTGGCTCAGAGCTATACATTAAAGCACTTTTAGCCACTCATAGCATTCTTACTTAAATTATTCCACAAAGTTTTAGTTAGATTAAACTCAAGTCATTTACAAGCTTCGGCGGAGATTCGAATCATCAGAAATGTTAACTCTTTTGCAATTCTTGCATTCATTCTCGCACAATAGTTAAGCCCACTCTTTAGGTGACAAAAATCTTTTAAGTCCCAAGTTTTCCAAAAATTTCGACAGAGTTTCCTTTGTAAATTGGCCTATCCACCTGCCAGAGAATCGCCAAAACCATCCTAGCAATACATTCACAACTCGACAAGACATCACAATGCATATCGACAACATTAGTCTCAATACTACACAAATCAAATTATCATAATTGTTACATGAACATGCGCTGTACCTGCTCGAATCATAACACATATCAAATACATTTCAATTACACATGAGGATCAACCCTCCTACTTCTTCTCAATTTAGCATTTCATCACAATACGTTCCACCAGGATACACATAACATAATCAGTTTAGTCTTCCTGAGTTTAAACTCGTTCCACTACACATAAGGCACTTTACCTTCCAATTACGAGATATGATAATTATTCACCACGCCCATAGCTCGGGGCTACACAATAGATTAGACAAGAGTCGAACAATTAACAGCTCATCCATTAGTAAGACCCAAACCCTGGTCGTGATGGCGCCCAACACAATGCTAGGCAAGCCCGACCATATTATCCCTTAAACCAGCCAATTATTAAATAAATTAAACTTAAACAATAGTTAATCATATCAGGTAATAACCGAAACGTGAAACATACAAAATACGGTCCCAAACATATCGTGGTGTCACGAGACTGAGCCTCTACAGAATAGCATCCTAATACAACCAAGTCTAGGCAAATAGGAAATCAACAAGATGAATAAGAAGGAGAGAACAAGCTCTGCGGACGCTGGCAGCTACCTCGTAATCTCCGCAAAAGTAGACAAGGATCAGCAACTACAATGTCTCAACTGCTCTCGGGCACCTGTGGATCTGCACAGAAAGTGCAGGGGAGTGGGGTGAGTATATTTCAACTTAGTGAGTAACAATAATAAATAATAACTGAAGGTAAGAAATCCTGTGCTATCACTTAGCAGTTCTAAGGCAACCCTCACAGGTACTTCATTACTATAGTAGTACTCTAACCTCCAATCTACGTTTATCTCTACAAGATTCCACACTGAACCAACCCTCACTAGTACCCCTACGGTGTACGGCCATCTCAACATATAAATACACCTACTTATGTCTATAATGTATAAGTATTTAAGTATTTATAAGGATATTAATAAGTATAACGCTGCGGCGTGCAGCCCGCTCCAATACATATACCGCTGCGGCGCGCAGCCCGCTCCATTTTACGTCGACGGCGCTCACTGGGGGTGTATACAGACTTCGGAGGGGCTCCCTAGGCCCAAGCACTATTATACTGCGGCGTGCAGCCCGATCCACACAAATATTACTGCGGCGTGCAGTCCGATCCAATATATATATGTATATATCTCTATACTGCTGCGACGTGCAGCCCGATCCCATAATATACACCAGTGCTCACTAAGAATGTGTGCAGACTCAGACTCCGAAGGGGCTCCTACAGCCCAAGCGCAATGATACTGCGGCGTGCAGTCCGTCCCACATGTATGTTACATGTATATTACATGTATATTACTGCGGCGTGCAGTCCGATCCAATATATATACTGCTGCGGCGTGCCGCCCGATCCAATGTAGGTATATATATATAATACCTCATAATGGGTCCTCGACCCTATCCCAATCAATATATGCTTGGCCTCTCGGGCCCAATATAATATATCACAGTGGGTCCTAGACCCTGTCTCAGTCAATATAAACTTGGCCTTTCAGGCCCACTCAGCTAGAACAGGGAATTCCACCCTAGATAATCTCTCTCAATGTACACATCTAGTACGGCTCATATTATGCTATATAGCTAGAGCTACGGCTGAGTGTATGTTTCCAACATGATATAAGGGTCACCTAGCTCTATAGGTTCCCTAATGCTCTACAGATCGGCACTAGGCCCCAAACATGGCTATTAGCCCAATTGTAAAGTTATAACCTCAGTAACAGTCATACAACACAGTATTCTATTAGCCGGGAAGGACTAAGTCCGAACCCCCAATCACAATGTCACCACGCCCGTCATAGAACGTGTGTCTCATCTCAATATAGCACTTTAAAGTGCTAGTACGGGGTTTCAAACCCTCAGTGCATTGTTTACTACTACCACTCACCTCGAACCGGTAGAAGCTTCAATCCGCCTTGCGCTTGCCTCGCAAATCAATCTCCTCGGATTCCAAATCTGCTCAAAATCATAGAGAATGCATCAATATACGCTAATTTCACGAAATTCATTCGAAATAACCCAATTTATATCAAAACCCACAAGTTGTCAAAACCCGACATTTGGTACACTTGTCGAAAAATTACAAAAATCACATATTCGGAATCCTCATCTCGATACGAGTCTAGGCATATAAAATTTACCAAAATCGGACTTCATTTGCCCACTCAAATCGGTGTTTTTCTTTAATTTAGGCCTAGGGCTCAAACCCACCTTAAATCTTCCATTTACAGAAATTTAACCCGTGATTTCATGTTAAAATGATGTAATTAAGCCACAAAACTTACCTCCAACGAATCCCCGATGAATTACCAGCAATTCCCGTGAGTTTCTCTCTCTAGAACTCAAAAATGGCGTCTTGGGTATATGAACCCGCGACTGGTTCTGTTCTGGATTTAATTTCACTGCCAGAACTATTTCTTCTACGCGATCGCGATCTTCTTCACGCGATCGCGATGCTCAAAATCTCGGCCTCACGCGATCGCGACATCCTTCACGCGATCGCGATGCACAATCACCCTGCTTCACGCGATCGCGTCCTTCATCCCTGCGATCGCGTAGTACATATTTGCCCGGACCCATTTCTCTTCTACGCGATCGCGTAGATTAACCTGCGATCGCGATGTGCCCCCGTTTAACTCTACGCGATCGCGACTGGTTTCCCCTGCGATCGCGATGCCCTAGCCTCCAGCTCTACGCGATCGCATCCCCCTCCCCGCGATCGCGGAGAGCAAATGCCTGCTGCGTTTATGACAGCAACCAGCTTTCTCTTTTCTTCCAAAAATGGTCCGTTTGGACCCCCGGATTCATCCCGAGACCCCGGGACCCCAACGAAAACCACCAACATATTCCAAAACACGATACGAACTTGTTCCAATCATAAAAACACCATACTAAACATCAAAATCTCCATTTACTCACGGATTCAAGCCTAAGTTTCTTCAAAACTTTCAAAACTAACATTCAATCCAAAACCCGATCAAACGATGTCCGAATGACCTGAAAATTTGCGGACATATCCAAAATCACATAACAAAGCTACAGAAATTGTCGGAATTCCATTCCGACCCCGGATCAAAATCTCACCTACCGTTCGGATTTCGCCAAAATTCAACCTTAGCCAATTCAAGCCTAATTCTACACCGGACCTCCAAATTCAATTCCGATCGCTCACCTAAGTCACAAATCACCTTCCGGAACTAACCGAATCATCATAATCTGATTCCGAGCTCTCTAACTAAATAGTCAACTCCAGGTTGACTTTCCTTATTCAAGTTTCATTCAAAAAGGCTATATGCCTCATTTTCAATCCAATTCACTCCTAACTCCCCCGATAGATTCTAACACTGATATAAAAGCAGGAATTATGTAATTACAACATAACGGGGTGGAAATTCCCGTGACGACGGGCCAGGTCGTCACATTCTCCCCCTCTTAAGCAAACGCTCGTCCTCGAGCGGGTCAAGAAACATACCTGAAGTCTCAAATAGCTGAGGGTATCCGCTCCGCATCTCCTGCTCAACCTCCCAAGTAGCCTCCTCCACGGGTCGACCTCTCCACTGAACCTTAACTGATGCAATCTCCTTCGACCTCAACTTCCTTACTTGGCGACCCAAAATAGCAATAGGCTCCACGTCATAGGATAGATCACCATCAAGCTCAATGGTACTGAAGTCTAATACATGGGATGGGTCTCCGATGTACTTCCGGAGCATAGACACATGGAATACTGGATGAACGCTGGATAAGCTGGGTGGCAAGGCTAACTCATATGCCACCTCTCCAACTCTCCTGAGTATCTCAAAAGGGCCAATATACCCGGGACTCAACTTCCCTTTCTTCCCGAACCTCATGACACCCTTCATAGGTGAAATCTTCAACAATACTCTATCACCAACCATGAAAGACAACTCTCGAACTCTACGGTCCGCATAACTCTTCTGACGAGACTGTGCTGTGCGAAGCCTCTCCTGGATCAACTTTGCTCTATCCAGAGCATCCTGGACTAACTCAGTCCCTATCAATCTAACCTCACCAGGCTCAAACCATCCCACGGGGGATCTACACCGTCTGCCATACAATGCCTCGTACGGGGCCATCTGAATACTCGACTGGTAGCTGTTGTTGTAGGCAAACTCGGCAAGTGGTAAGAATTCATCCCACGAACCACCAAAGTCAATCACACATGCTCGCAACATATCCTCTAGGATCTGAATAGTATGCTCAGACTGCCCGTCTGCCTGGGGGTGAAATGCTGTACTCAACTCAACCCTCGTACCCATCTCTCGCTGAAATGCTCTCCAAAACCGAGAAGTGAACTGAGTGCCTCTGTCAGATATAATAGACACTGGGACCCCATGCAACCTGACAATCTCCCGAATAAAGATCACTGCCAACCGCTCCGATGAGTAAGTAGTACTAACCGGGATGAAATGTGCGGACTTAGTCAGCCGATCAACAATCACCCATACAGAATCAAACTTCCTCGCTGTCCGAGGTAGCCCAGTAACAAAATCCATGGTGATCCTCTCCCATTTCCACTCGGGAATAACCATACGCTGAAGAACACCGCCCGGTCTCTGATGCTCATATTTGACCTGCTGGCAATTGAGGCATTTAGCTACATGCCTAACAATATCCATCTTCATTCTCCTCCACCAGTAGTGCTGTCTCAAGTCTTGGTACATCTTTGCGGCACCTGGGTGAATAGAGTACCGCGAACTATGTGCCTCCTCAAGTATCAACCCCCGCAAACCATCAACATTGGGCACACATATACGGCCCTGCATCCTCAGAACACCATCACTGTCGATAGTCACATCTCTAACATCATTATGCTGCACTCTGTCCTTAAGGACAAGCAAATGTGGGTCATCATACTGTCGCTCCCCGATGCGATCATATAAGGAAGATCGAGAAACAACACAAGCCAACACCCGACTCGGCTCCGAAATATCTAATCTCACTAGCCGATTGGCTAGGGCTTGAACATCATAAGCAAATGGCCTCTCCCCAACTGGGATGAAAGCTAAGCTGCCCATGCTAACCGCCTTCCGACTCAAGGCATCGGCCACCACATTGGCCTTTCCCGGATGATACAAAATAGTGATATCATAGTCTTTAAGCAACTCCAACCACCTCCGCTGTCTCAAATTAAGGTCCTTCTGTCTGAATAAGTGCTGAAGGCTGCGATGATCCGTGAACACCTCACAGGAGACGCCATACAGGTAATGCCTCCAAATCTTCAAAGCATGAACTATGGCTGCTAGCTCCAAATCATGAACAGGGTAGTTCTTCTCGTGGGGCTTCAATTGACGAGAAGCATAAGCAATGACCCTACCCTCCTGCATCAACACACAACCAATGCCCACTCCTGAGGCATCACAATAGACAGTATAAGAATCTGAAGCTGTCGGTAGAATCAAGACTGGTGCTGTGGTCAATGCTGTCTTGAGCTTCTGAAAGCTCTCCTCGCACTCCTCGGACCATACGAAAGGAACACCCTTCTGAGTCAATCTAGTCAAGGGTGAAGCAATAGAAGAGAACCCCTGAACGAATCGGCGATAATACCCTGCCAATCCCAGAAAGCTACGGATCTCAGTAACTGAGGTCGGTCTGGGCCAACTCTGCACTGCCTCGACCTTCCTCGGATCTACCTGAATACCATCACAGGACACCACGTGCCCTAAGAATGCCACGGACTCAAGCCAGAACTCACATTTGGAGAACTTGGCATACAGCTTCTCCTCTCTCAATCTCTGCAATACAATACTCAAGTGCCGAGCATGCTCCTCCCGGCTACGAGAGTAGACTAGTATGTCATCAATGAATACGATCACAAATGAATCAAGATACGGCCTGAATACACTGTTCATCAGATGCATAAATGCTGCTGGGGCGTTGGTCAGCCCAAAAGACATCACAAGGAACTCATAGTGACTATATCTGGTCCAGAATGTAGTCTTCATAATGTCGGACTCTCTAATATTCAGTTGATGGTAGACTGAACGAAGATCAATCTTCGAGAACACCCTAGCTCCCTGGAGCTGATCAAATAAATCATCAATACGAGGCAGAGGATACTTATTCTTCACTGTTACTTTGTTTAGCTGCCTATAGTCAATACACATCCTCATAGATCCGTCCTTCTTCTTAACAAACAGGGCCGGTGCACCCCACGGCGACACACTCGGCCGAATGAACCCCTTATCTAGGAGTTCCTGGAGCTGCTCCTTCAATTCCTTCAACTCAGCTGGTGCCATACGATACGGAGGAATAGAAATAGGCTGAGTGCCCGGCACCAAATCGATACCAAAATCAATATCCCTGTCCGGCGGCATGCCCGACAGGTCTGAGGGAAACACATCAGGAAAGTCTCGCACAATGGGAACAGAATCAATACTGGGAGTCTGGGCCTCGACCTCCCGCACAAATGTTAAATAAGAGAGACATCCCTTCCCAACCATTCGTTGGGCCTTGAGGAAAGATATTACCCTGCTAGGTACATACTCAGTCGTGCCTCGCCACTCGATCCTCTGAATGCCCGGCATAGCCAAAGTGACTGTCTTAGCATGACAGTCCAGAATAGCATGACATGGAGATAACCAATCCATGCCCAATATAACATCAAAATCAATCATGCTGAGAAACAATAGGTCTACTCGGGTCTCCAGACCTCTAATAGTAACCAAACAGGACCGGTATATGTGGTCCACAATAATAGTATCCCCTACCGGGGTAGATACATGCACTGGTAGCTCAAGACTCCCTCGGGTCGTGCCCAAATGAGGAGAAAAATATGTAGACACATAAAAATAAGTAGAACCGGGATCAAACAATACCGAGGCATCTCGGTGGCTGACTGAAATAATACCTGTAATGACAGCATCAGAAGCAACAGCCTCAGATCGGCCCTGAAAAGCATAGCATCTAGCCCGTTCGCCTGATCGGCCTCCCCCTCGAGAGCGACCCCTAGGTGTCTGGCCCTCACCCCTAGCTGGCGGGGCGGGTGCTGAAGTAGAAGGACCAGATGACGAGGGCTGCCCCCTCTGCTGATAAGATCCGGAAACAAGACGGGGACACTCCCTACGGTGGTGCCCAAACTCTCCGCACTCGTAGCAACTCCCCGGTCCTGGGTACTGAGACTGATAAGGACCTCTGGCGCTGGAGGTGGCCAGCTGATGAACTAGGCCGAGACGAATCCTGAGCGGATGGGGCCTGTGAAGAACTACGAGCCGGCATGGCATTGAGAGATGGCCGGCTCGGTGCGAACCCCGATAACCCTGTCTAGGTGACCATCCGCGACGATCCGAGCGTCCCGACCGCGAAGACCCCGAAAGAGCGACCTCGGCTCACTCGACTCTGGCCTCTGGTCCGAGTGCCATTGGAACTAGTCGCTCCTCGAGGCCTCTTGGCCTCCCTCTCATCCCGCTCTCTCGCGACGATCCGTCTCAATGTCGCGAGCAATATCCACAGCATCCTCAAATGTACGACTCAAAACCCTCTCCCGAGTCATCGGAATACGAATGGGATAAATGAGGCCGTCCACGAAGCGCCCAATCCTCTCTCTGTCGGAATGAACCAACCACGGTGCATATCTGGACAACTCTGTAAATCTGATCTCATACTCTGACACTGACATGTCCCCCTGACGGAGACCCTCAAACTGCCTACGCATCTCCTCTCTCCGAGATCGAGGCACCCATTTCTCCAAGAACATAGTGGAGAACTCCGGCCATGATAGTGGTGCTGCTCCCCCGGCTGGCCTGCGGCGCTCATAAGCCTCCCACCAAGCAAAGGTTGGTCCCTGAAACTGAAAGGTAGTGAAAGATACCCCACTGGACTCCAATATCCCCGCCGTACGAAGCATCCGACGGCACTTATCCGAAAAACCTTGGGCGTCCTCGCCCGAGCACCAGTGAACACCGGAGGAGATAACCTCGGTGAACCTCTCGAGACGACGCTCGCTCATCGTCCGTCATAGCCGGGACCCTGTCCCCCTGAATCCGATCTGCTGGCTCAACCGGTACCACAGGCCGAACCGGAAGAGTCTCCGGTGTCCGTAAGCCTCGTACTGCTGGCTGCGGAGTGCGTCTTGCGGGGGTCCGATGACCACCTCCGATCCCCGATGCAGCTGCTGCGGTATAATCGAAACCGCCTGTGCTAGGCCGGTGCGGACTGCTAGTATCTGAGCCCGGGTCTCCTGTAGACCCGAATAACAATGGGCACAGGCTGGTGCCCGATCCGAGTCTGCTTGGCACCTCGCAGCCAGAGCCGTGGGTCGCTGGCACCGCCTCGCCGCTCTAACTCCGCCACGACCACGACCGCGTCCACGGTCTCTAGCAGGTGGTAGTGGTGGTCGTCCTCCACGTCCGGATGATCGAGTTCTCGCCATCTGCGAGAGAATAGAATGTCAAAGTTCAGTTCAAGTCAAAAGTAATCGCACGACAAGAATTCCAAGAATTGAAACTTTTCCTAAAAAGGTTTGCAGCCTCCCGAGGATAAGTACAGGCGTCCCCGCACCGATCCACGAGACTCTACCAACCGGCTCATGACTCGCGAGACCTATTAACCTAGGCTCTGATACTAACTTGTCACGACCCAAACCCTGGTCGTGATGGCGCCCAACACAATGCTAGGCAAGCCCGACCATATTATCCCTTAAACCAACCAATTATTAAATAAATTAAACTTAAACAGTAGTTAATCATATCAGGTAATAACCGAAACGTGAAACATACAAAATACGGTCCCAAACATATCGTGGTGTCACGAGACCGAGCCTCTACAGAATAGCATCCTAATACAACCAAGTCTAGGCAAATAGGAAATCAACAAGATGAATAATAAGGAGAGAACAAGCTCTGCGGACGCTGGCAGCTACCTCGTAATCTCCGCAAAAGTAGACAAGGATCAACAACTACAATGTCTCAACTGCTCTCGGGCACCTGTGGATCTGCACAGAAAGTGCAGGGGAGTGGGGTGAGTATATTTCAACTCGGTGAGTAACAATAATAAATAATAACTGAAGGTAAGAAATCCTGTGCTATCACTTAGCAGTTCTAAGGCAACCTCCAATCTACGTTTATCTCTACAAGATTCCACACTGAACCAACCCTCACTAGTACCCCTACGGTGTACGGCCATCTCAACATATAAATACACCTACTTATGTCTATAATGTATAAGTATTTAAGTATTTATAAGGATATTAATAAGTATAACGCTGCGGCGTGCAGCCCGCTCCAATACATATACCGCTGCGGCGCGCAGCCCGCTCCATTTTACGTCGACGGCGCTCACTGGGGGTGTATACAGACTTCGGAGGGGCTCCCTGTATATTACTGTGGCGTGCAGCCCGTCCCACATGTATATCCCTTGTATATTACTGTGGCGTGCAGCCCGATCCAATATATATATGTATATATCTCTATATCGCTGCGGTGTGCAGCCCGATCCCAGTCAATATATACTTGGCCTCTCATGCCCAATATAATATATCACAGTGGGTCCTTGACCCTGTCTCAGTCAATGTAGTCTTGGCCTTTCAGGTCCAATATAACATCTCATAGTCACATGTATGTTACATGTATATCACATGTATATTACTGCGGCGTGCAGCCCGATCCAATGTAGGTATATATATATAATACCTCATAATGGGTCCTCGACCCTATCCCAATCAATATATGCTTGGCCTCTCGGGCCCAATATAATATATCACAGTGGGTCCTAGACCCTGTCTCAATCAATATAAACTTGGCCTTTCAGGCCCACTCAGCTAGAACAGGGAATTCCACCCTAGATAATCTCTCTCAATGTACACATCTAGTACGGCTCATATTATGCTATATAGCTAGAGCTACGGCTGAGTGTATGTTTCCAACATGATATAAGGGTCACCTAGCTCTATAGGTTCCCTAATGCTCTACGGATCGGCACAAGGCCCCAAACATGGCTATTAGCCCAATTGTACAGTTATAATCTCATTAGCAGTCATACAACACAGTATTCTATTAGCCGGGAAGGACTAAGTCCGAACCCCCAATCACAATGTCACCACGCCCGTCATAGAACGTGTGTCTCATCTCAATATAGCACTGTAAAGTGCTAGTACGGGGTTTCAAACCCTCGGTGCATTGTTTACTACTACCACTCACCTCGAACCGGTAGAAGCTTCAATCCGCCTTGCGCTTGCCTCGCAAATCAATCTCCTCGGATGCCAAATCTGCTCAAAATCATAGAGAATGCATCAATATACGCTAATTTCACGAAATTCATTCGAAATAACCCAATTTATATCAAAACCCACAAGTTGTCAAAACCCGACATTTGGTACACTTGTCGAAAAATTACAAAAATCACATATTCGGAATCCTCATCTCGATACGAGTCTAGGCATATAAAATTTACCAAAATCGGACTTCATTTGCCCACTCAAATCGGTGTTTTTCTTTAATTTAGGCCTAGGGCTCAAACCCACCTTAAATCTTCCATTTACAGAAATTTAACCCATGATTTCATGTTAAAATGATGTAATTAAGCCACAAAACTTACCTCCAACGAATCCCCGATGAATTACCAGCAATTCCCGTGAGTTTCTCTCTCTAGAACTCAAAAATGGCGTCTTGGGTATATGAACCCGCGACTGGTTCTGTTCTGGTTTTAATTTCACTGCCAGAACTATTTCTTCTACGCGATCGCGATCTTCTTCACGCGATCGCGATGCTCAAAATCTCGGCCCCACGCGATCGCGACATCCTTCACGCGATCGCGATGCACAATCACCCTGCTTCACGCGATCGCGTCCTTCATCCCTGCGATCGCGTAGTACATATTTGCCCGGACCCATTTCTCTTCTACGCGATCGCGTAGATTAACCTGCGATCGCGATGTGCCCCCGTTTAACTCTACGCGATCGCGACTGTTTTCTCCTGCGATCGCGATGCCCTAGCCTCCAGCTCTACGCGATCGCATCCCCCTCCCCGCGATCGCGGAGAGCAAACGCCTGCTGTGTTTATGACAACAACCAGTTTTTCTCTTTTCTTCCAAAAATGGTCCGTTTGGACCCCCGGATTCATCCCGAGACCCCCGGGACCCCAACGAAAACCACCAACACATTCCAAAACACGATACGAACTTGTTCCAATCATAAAAACACCATACTAAACATCAAAATCTCCATTTACTCACGGATTCAAGCCTAAGTTTCTTCAAAACTTTCAAAACTAACATTCAATCCAAAACCCGATCAAACGATGTCCGAATGACCTGAAAATTTGCAGACATATCCAAAATCGTATAACGAAGCTACAGAAATTGTCGGAATTCCATTCCGACCCCCGGATCAAAATCTCACCTACCGTTCGGATTTCGCCAAAATTCAACCTTAGCCAATTCAAGCCTAATTCTACACCGGACCTCCAAATTCAATTCCGATCGCTCCCCTAAGTCACAAATCACCTTCCGGAACTAACCGAATCATCAGAATCCGATTCCGAGCTCTCTAACTAAATAGTTAACTCCAGGTTGACTTTCCTTATTCAAGTTTCATTCAAAAAGGCTATATGCCTCATTTTCAATCCAATTCACTCCTAACTCCCCCGATAGATTCTAACACTGATATAAAAGCAGGAATTATGTAATTACAAGATAACGGGGTGGAAATTCCCATGACGACGGGCCAGGTCGTCACAGTAAGCCTCCCTAATACTCTACAGATCGGCATAAGGCCCCAAACATAGCTATTAGCCCAAGTACATAGATATAAGCTCAGTCTCAGTCACTATACACAGTAATTTATCAATTGGGAAGGATCAAGTCCAAATCCCCAGTCACATTACCACCACGCTCGTCACATGACGCGTATATCATCTCAGCGTAGCACTGTATAGTGCAAATATGGGGTTTCAAACCCTCAGTACATAATCTATTGCCACCACTCACAAAATCAGCACCTCGATGCTCAAGTCATAGATAAGGTCCAGACTCAAGTCATCCCGACTGGCCCAACATGAACTCACAAAGATTATATCTCTCCCCTCATTCGGGGATATCACAAGCCATAAGGCAATTATATTACTGAGCGCTCGATGCGTACACAGACGTGTGGAAGGAATTTCAAAAAGTATATCTCAAGCTGAATCAAGTACGCACGATAAGAATTTCGAGAAGTGTAAAGTGTTTCCTAAAGGTTCGCAGCCTCCCGAGGATAAGTACAGGCGTCCCCGTACCGATCCACAAGACTCTACCAACCGGCTCAAGACTCATGAGGCCTAGTAAACCTAGGCTCTGATACCAACTTGTCACGACCCCAAATCCAGTCGTGATGGCGCCCAACACACTGCTAGGCCAGCCTAACCAATTAGCAACCATCACGGAGCCATAAGCTCACTTTATCCAATTTAAGCATAACAGAATAATTCAACAGTGATAGATATATTAAAAACAGGGAACCAAGTCCCAACACGTGCCAACTCCCATAGACCGAAGGGTCAAGAGTCATGAGCCTCAACTGAACATAAGTGTATAAAGGTCTACAAGATTCCAAGTGCAGAAAGAAATGTCAATACAGAATCAAAAGACAGTAAGAAGGAATATCGGGTCCTGCGGACTCTGCAGCTACCTTGAATATTCTACCGATGACGCCTCGCACAGCTACTGGATCACTGCTGAAAGGTACCTGGATCTGCACACAAGGTGCAGGGAGTAAAATAAGTACTGCCAGACTCAGTGGTAATAAACAGGGGTAAGACAGCGCAAATAAGAAATCCGCAATAAAGCACTATGTAAAGCTGTCATCAAATACCCTATCACAGAATCAATATCAACTGTACCTGTACCATCAAGTACCAGCAAAACAGTATAACAGCTAGCAGATGTAGCTAAATGCAATGCAATGCATGATATGATCGCTACGGCGTGTAGCCCGATCCAATTTGGGTACCCGTGCTCACTGTGGGGGTTCAGACTCCGGAGGGGCTCCTACAGCCCAAGCACAATATCACTGCGGCGTGCAGTCCGATCCAATTTATATACCGCTGCGGCGCGCAGCCCAATCCACTACCAATCAGCTAATATGCAATTACAGCCTCGCAGGCTCAAAAGTAGTTTTTGAAAACTCTTTTATCATTTTTCGGTTGAAAACAGTAATATCAAGTTCCAGAGGTTGGAAATAGCATGATAACAGAAATAGCTACGGACTGGTAGTAAACTAGCATGTCAATATCACAAGACAATGATAACGATCCTCGCGGGATCCAATAACTGGCTCACAGTCCACAAGTATACTCAACCGCCCAAGAAGGGGGTTCAACGGCTCAAGAGTAGTCAATATCTCAATATATAGTATGCAACCATCCGAGAAGGAGGTTCGACGGCTCAAAAGTATCCAAATATCATAACACGAGTGCCAACAAGTCGGACTAAGCCATAGTCCCCAATCACAATCGACCCCGCACTCACATGAGAGTACGTGTCTCGCTGCTATACAGCGTCACAAAGTGGTATACCGGGGTTTCGAACCCGCTGGTCATCACCCACATCTATTATTCACCTCAATACGGCGCGACGACTACTCCGCAATGCCCTTGCCACGAGAATCAAGATCCGCACGTGTAGAATCTGATCAAATACAGTAGAAACACAACAAATTAAGCCAATGGAACGACATCCAATCAATACAACTCAATTTACATCAAAATTCCCAAAGTTGTCAAAACCCGACTGTCGGTACGCTTCTCGAAAAATTACAAAAAGTCACATATTCGGAACCCTCATCTCAATACGAGTCTAAGCATATCAATTTTACCAAATTCGGACTCCATTTGCCCATTCAAAACCTTGATTTTCTAAAGTTCAAGCCTAGGGTTAAATCTTCCATGAATCACCCCAAATTCCTCCACTTTCATGATATAATTGCATAATATTATCAATACGAATCATAGTTTAAGTCCATAGTTGATTACCTGATGAATTCCCTTGAGTTTCTCTTCAAAATCGCCCAAATCGCCTCCTTAAGCCGAGACCCAAATGTGTGAAATATTTCTGAAATTTTCTAACTTCTGATACAATTAATTCACTGCGATTTTCGCTTCTACGGACCATTTTCCGCCCCTGCGGAACCGCTTCTGCGGAATACCCTCCGCCTCTGCGGTCCTTTCCGCTTCTGCGGACAGGAGTCCGCTCCTGCGAGCCCGTATCCGCGACCAGAGGGTCGCTTCTGCGTTTCCATGCCTAGCCGGCCAATTCCGCTTCTCCGGCTCACTTTCCGCACCAGCGGTGCCGCTCCTGCGGACGAAACTTCGCTTCCGCGATTGTGAAGCGCTTCTGCGCTCCTGTATCCGCTTCTGCGGACTCGCTCCTGCGCCCCCATTTCCGCAGGATCGAAAACAACAGAACCAGAATCCCAAACCTGAATTTTTCCATATTTTCTCCCGTTTAGCCATCCGAAAACACCCCGAGGCCCCCGGGACCTCATCCAAACACACCAACACATCCTAATACTTTATTCGAACTTGCTCCCGTCCTCAAAACACGTCTAACAACATCAAAACCCATAATTCACATCGAATTCAAGCCTAAATTCCTTAAAACATTCCGAATTACACAATCAATCAAAAATCCGACTAAACGATGCCCGAATGACCTAAAATTTTGCAGGCACATCCAAAATCACCTAACGGAGCTGCTGAAACTGTCGGAATTCCATTCCGACTCCCGGATCAAAATCTCACCTACCGTTCGGATTTCGCCAAAATTCAACCTTAGACAATTCAAGCCTATTTCTACACCGGACCTCCAAATTCAATTCCGATTGCTCCCCTAAGTCACAAATCACCTCCCGGAACTAACCAAATCATCAGAATCCAATTTCGAGCCCTCTAACCAAATAGTCAACTCCGGGTTGACTTTCCTTATTCAAGTTTCCTTCAAAAAGGCTATATGCCACATTTTCAATCCAAATCACTCCTAACTCACCCGATAGGCTCTAACACTGATATAAAAGCATAAAACATGTAATTACAACATAACGGGGTGGTAATTCCCGTGACGACGGGCCGGGTCGTCACAGAGTCATAATACCTGAAATGAAGCTGCTCAATGCCTCAAAAAGCAGATCGATGCGCTAGAGCTCAAAACGACCGGTCGGGTCGTTACAACTAAAACTAAAAAGAAAACACGATCACTTGTAAAGTCGAATTGATACAATTATAATTATATGGT
This sequence comes from Nicotiana noctiflora, assembly GCA_032618575.1. Classification (NCBI taxonomy): domain Eukaryota; kingdom Viridiplantae; phylum Streptophyta; class Magnoliopsida; order Solanales; family Solanaceae; genus Nicotiana; species Nicotiana noctiflora. The sequence continues at coordinate 6,036 of JASVEL010007010.1, read as the reverse complement.
TGGAAATGTATTTCACTTTTTTTACCCTTTAAAATTATAATTATAATTATATTAAAAGCGCGAAGGCCTTTAATAAAATATTGTTTGCCTTTTTTATCCTTTAAAACTATTTTTTACTAGAATAATATTGTAATTTAACTATTCTCCTAATATTTAAGAATTTTAAATAAACTAAAATTTTGGTTATAATATTTTTTCATATTTGAACTCTTTAAAAACTACTTATATTTAAAACATTCAAAATTTACTATAAATACATCACTTATATTTATAGGCACATTATAAATAAAAAAGGAAACTATATTTCCAAAAGAAACAAAATTGCCGTAAAAAATCTTCACCCATCGACAAAAGTGGTACGTAAAGAAACAACATTGAATTCATATTAACATAAGTACTACGTACTTACCTAAAAAATTTGTTATACTTATAAATTATGGAGTTTCTTTTGTGGTTATTGATTATTTGGAGGGAAACATACATTTTCTTTTTGAAATACGAAAATTAACAAAAAAAAAAAAGAATTTCCTCCATATTATTTCCCTCTAAATATTTTGTGCCTAAATTAAAGCCTCCTAATTGTATTAGAGAGTAATATGTTGTTCATCTTCTATAGAAAGATTAGAGAGAAAAAAACCCTAAAACACTAAAAGCACAAAAGATAGCTAAAAAGTGTGGTGCAGATTTTTTATTACTTGTCTAAATCAACTTGTCATCACTAGAAGCAAAGGTTCTAATTTCTCCTATATCTCTGTTCCAAGTTATGCATTATGCATTTAAATTTATGTTATTTTGTTTAATTCTGTAGACTTAGGCAAATTTTCTTGTTCTTAGATTATCGGACATATCCCTTTGTTACTTTTTGGTTCAACTTTGTTAAGAAATTGGCTACTAAGTACTTACTGAAAATATCATTTATATTTATATTTATGATAATTTATTTTAGTATCTTACAAATTCTTATTTGTAACCAGACATGGGTAAGAATGATTTTTGGAAAAAAATTAATCGCTTGACCGATAATCGTGACTCGGAACCTGTTAAGAGTTCTAAGAAGCTGTCTATTGACGAAAACTTGCTCACGCAACCTGTAGAAGAACTTGTTTATCCGGGTAATTGTAATGTGATTATTGTGTAATATTAAATTTGTCATTAAATATTTTTTCACATTATATAAACTTGTGTCTTTGTTTATTCATATTTAGCTAATTCATCTTCAATAATTTTTTAGGAAGCGCGGACATAATAAGGGAGAAAGAAATTAGCTATCACTATGGTGGCCATTTTGCATTCTCCCCTTCTAGAAAATATGTAGGTGGTCATTTGAAGAAAACAAATATTGATGTTGATTTTATATCTTTCTTTGAACTATTGGATGACTTAAAAAAGTATTGTAACTTCAATATTTGTGAGGGAGACAAGTTTTTTTATTTGAGAGGTGATAGAATTATTAGTGATTATGATAGGCTAGTTGAATGTCATGACGATGAAGATATTAAAAACATGCTTGTTAGTTATAGAATGCATAAAGAAATGCCTATTGAGATCTATACACTACTGAAAAATGATACTTTTATGAGTACTTCTCTTGGAGAAAATAGTAGTAGGGGCAATGAGTCTGAAGAGGTGACAGAACCAGTTGTAGGAGCACATGAATCAGCAAATTCAGCAGGTAATCACTATTTTTATTGATCTTAATAAATTTTATTGGTATTTTTACTTGACATTATTTATTCAACCTTCGTAGGTTCCAACGTTGTGAAAAGAAAAACTAGAGGTCCTACACGGTGTGTGAAAATAATTAACTTACCGGAGGGACAAAAATTACCAGTGAAATTTGATGAAGATCATCAAGCTATCGGTGAGAATGCAAGCAAATTAATTTGGTTTTTGGGACAAACAGTTAGAAGCCTGTCATGACCCCAAATCCGGTCGTGATGGCGCCCAGCACATTGCTAAGCCAGCCTGACCAATCAATAACAAGAACGGAGCTAGAAGCTCGTTCTATCCCATTTAAGCATATCAAAATATGAAACAACAGTGATACATATACCAACAGCGGGGAACCAAGTCCCAAAATATACCAACTCCCATAGACCGAAGGGTCAAGAGTCATGAGCCTCTACTGAATATAAGTGTATAAAGGTTTACAAGATACCAAGTGCGGAAAGAAAAGTCGATACAGAATCAAAAGACAGTGAGAAAGAATATCGGGTCCTGCGGACTCTGCAGCTACCTCGTATATCCCACAGATGTCGCCTCGCACAGCTACTGGATCACTGCTGAGAGGTACCTGGATCTGCACACAAGGTGCAGGGAGTAAAATGAGTACTGCCGGACTCGGTGGTAATAAACAAGGGTAAGACAACGCAGATAAGAAATCCGCAATAAAGCACTATGTAAAGCTGTAATCGAATACCTTGTCACAGAATCAATATCAATTGTACCTGTACCAATAAGTGCCAGCAAAATAGTATAACAGCTAGGAGATGTAGCTAAATGCAATGCAATGCATGATATGACCGCTACAGCGCGTAACCCGATCCAATTTGGGTACCCGTGCTCACTGTGTGGGTTCAGACTCCGGAGGGGCTCCTACAGCCCAAGCACAATATCACTGCGGCGTGCAGTCCGATCCAACATATATACTGCTACGGCGCGCAGCCCGATCCACTACCAGTCAGCTAATATGCAAATACAGCTTCGCAGGCTCAAAAGTAGTTTTGAAAACCTTTTTATCATTTTTCAGTTGGAAAACAGTTATACCAAGTTCCAGAGATTGGAAATAGCATGATGACAGAAATAGCTACGGACTAGTAGTAACTAACATGTCAATATGATAAGACAATGATAATGATCCTCGCGGGATCCAATAACTGGCTCACGGCCCACAAGTATACTCAACCGCCCAAGAAGGGGGTTCCTCGGCTCAAGACTGGCCAATATCTCAATATATAGTATGCAACCATCCGAGAAGGAGGTTCGACGGCTCAAGAATAGCCAATGTCATAACACAGTATCAACAAGTCGGACTAAGCCATAGTCCCCAATCACAATCGACCCCGCACTCACAAGAGAGTACGTGTCTCGCCGCTATAGAGCGTCACAAAGTGGTATACCGGGGTTTCGAACCCGCTGGTCATCACCCACATCTATTACTCACCTCAATACGGCGCGACGACTACTCCGCGATGCCCTTGCCACGAGAATCAAGCTCCGCACGCGTAGAATCTGATCAAATATAGTAGAAATACAACAAATTAGGCCAATGGAACGACACCCAATCAATACAACTCAATTTACATCAAAATTCCCAAAGTTGTCAAAACCCGACTTTTGGTACGCTTCTCGAAAAATTACAAAAGTCACATATTCGGAACCCTCATCTCAATACGAGTCTAAGCATATCAATTTTACCAAATTCGGACTCCATTTGCCCATTGAAAACCTTGATTTTCTAAAATTCAAGCCTAGGGTTAAATCTTCCATGAATCACCCCAAATTCCTCCATTTTCATGACATAATTGCATAATATTATCAATACTAACCATAGTTTAAGTCCATAGTTGATTACCTGATGATTTCCCTTGAGTTTCTCTTCAAAATCGCCCAAATCGCCTCCTTAAGCCGAGACCCAAATGTGTGAAATGTTTCTGAAATTTTCTAACTTCGATACAATTAACTCACTGCGATTTTCGCTTCTGCGGATAGAATTCCGCTCCTGCGAGTCCGTATCCGCGACCAGATGGTCGCTTCTGCGATTCCAGGCCTAGCCGGTCAATTCCGCTTCTGCGAACATAAGACCGCTTCCGCGCGCCCGCTTTGGCACAGACCAAATGTCTCACAGCCTCCAAACGCACACTATGCGATCGCAACACCTACCATGCGATTGCATAAGCCCCAGACATCCTTCTCTGTGATCGCATTTCACCTCTTGCGACCGCATAGACCAATTCCATCTCCCTCTACTCTTTCTCTATGCTATCGCATACCCTCTCTCGCGATCTCATAGAGTAAAAACATGTTGCTTCTGCGGACTCGCTCTTGCGCCCCCATTTCTGCAGGAGCGAAAACAACAGAACCAGAACACTTCCCTGCAAATTTTCCACATTTTCTCCCAATTAGCCATCCGAAAACACCCCGAGGCCCTACCCAAACACACCAACACATCCTAATACCTTATTCGAACTTGCTCCAATCCTCAAAACACGTCTAACAACATCAAAACCCATAATTCACATCGAATTCAAGCCTAAATTCCTTTAAACATTCCGAATTACACAATCAATCAAAAACCCGACCAAACGACGCCCGAATGACCTGAAATTTTGCAGGCACATCCAAAATCAACTAACGGAGCTACTGCAACTGTTGGAATTCCATTCCGACCCCCGGATCTAAATCTCACCTACCGTTCGGATTTCGCCAAAATTCAACCTTAGCCAATTCAAGCCTATTTCTACATCTGGCCTCCAAAATCACTTCCGATTGCTCCCCTAAGTCACAAATCACCTCCCGGAACTAACCGAATCATTATAATCCAATTCCGAGCCCTCTAACCAAATAGTCAACTCCGGGTTGACTTTCCTTATTCAAGTTTCCTTCAAAAAGGCTATATGCCTCATTTTCAATCCAAATCACCCCTAACTCACCCGATAGACTCTAACACTGATATAAAAGCATAAAACATGAAATTACAACATAACGGGGTGGTAATTCCGGTGACGACGGGCCGGGTCGTCACATTCTCCCCCTCTAAAGCAAACGCTCGTCCTCGAGCGGGTCAAGAAACATACCTGAAGTCTCAAACAAGTGAGGATATCTGCTACGCATCTCCCGCTCGACCTCCCAAGTGGCCTCCTCCACGGGTCGACCTCTCCACTGAACCTTAACTGATGCAATCTCCTTAGACCTCAATTTTATCACCTGACGTCCCAAAATGGCAATAGGCTCCACATCATAGGATAGATCACCATCAAGCTGAATGGTACTGAAATCTAATACATGAGACGGATCACCAATGTACTTCCAGAGCATAGACACATGGAATACTGGATGAACGCTGGATAAGCTGGGCGGCAAGGCCAACTCATATGCCACCTCTCCAACTCTCCTAAGTATCTCAAAAGGACCAATGTACCTGGGACTCAACTTTCCTTTCTTCCCGAACCTCATGACACCCTTCATAGGTGAAACCTTCAACAATACTCTGTCACCAACCATGAAAGACAACTCTCAAACTCTACGGTCCGCATAACTCTTCCGACGAGACTGTGCTGTACGAAGCCTCTCCTGGATCAACTTTGCTCTATCCAGAGCATCCTGGACTAGCTCAGTCCCTATCAATCTAACCTCACCAGGCTCAAACCATCCCACGGGGGATCTACACCGTCTGCCATACAATGCCTCATACGGGGCCATCTGAATACTCGACTGATAAATGTTGTTGTAGGCAAACTCAGCAAGTGGCAAGAACTCATCCCATGATCCACCAAAGTCAATCACACATGCCCGCAACATATCCTCCAGGATCTGAATAGTGCGCTCCGACTGTCCGTCTGTCTGGGGGTGAAATGCGATACTCAACTCAACCCGCGTACCCATCTCTCGTTGAAATGCTCTCCAAAACTGAGAAGTGAACTGAGTGCCTCTGTTAGATATGATAGACACTGGAACTCCATGCAACCGAACAATCTCTCGAATAAAGAACGCTGCCAACCGCTCCGATGAGTAGGTAGTACTTACTGGAATGAAGTGAGCTGACTTGGTCAGTCTATCCACAATCACCCATATAGAATCAAACTTCCTCGTCGTCCGAGGGAGTCCAGCAACAAAGTCCATAGTGATCCTCTCCCATTTCCACTCAGGAATATCAATGCGCTGAAATACACCACCGGGCCTCTGATGCTCGTACTTAACCTGCTGACAGTTGAGACACCGTGCTACATGTATGACAATGTCCATTTTCATCTTTCTCCACCAATAGTGCTGTTTCAAATCTTGATACATCTTCGCGACTCCTGGATGGATAGAATA